>JAIVEN010000023.1:27867500-28467500 GCA_026686845.1 Adenanthera pavonina
CATTGTTTGATTTGCAATTCAAGGAAGAAGTTCAGCTCCCCCATCATTAACTTTGCAAATTCACTCTACATTAACTTAGAAAAGTTCTTGCACAAAGACTCATTAGTAGCACTGAATATAATGTCATCAACATAAATTTATACAATAAGCAAATTCTTATTTTCTCTTCTTGTGAACAACGTTGTATCAACTTTCCCTCTATTAAATCCATTTTCAATCAAAAAATTACTCTGTCTCTCATACCAAGTTCTAGGTGCCTATTTTAAGCCATATAAAGCTTTCTTCAGTTTATATACATGATTTGGTTTAGTTGAGTCCTCAAAACCTGGAGGTTGATCAATATAACCATTTAGAAAAGTACTTTTTATATCCATTTGATTCAGCACTATATTTCTTATGCAGACATAGGCTAAGAGAATCCTTATTGCTTCCAATCTTGCAACTGAAGTAAAAGTTTCCTCATAATCAATGCTTTCTTCTTGATTATATCCCTTAACTACTAGTCTAGCTTTATTTCTTATTATTGTTCCTAATTCATCAAGTTTATTCTTGAATACCCACTTGGTTCCAATAATAAGATGGTCTTTGGGCCTATGCACCAAATCCCAAACCTGACTTCTTTCAAATTGATTAAATTCTTCTTGCATAACTAGAATCCAATATTCATTGGTTAAGGCCTTTTCAGTACACTTAGGTTCAACTTGAGAAATAAATGCACAGTTATTCACTTGATCCTTAAGTTGTCTTCTGGTTTTAACATTCTCTTGAACATCCACAATAACTTGATCAACAAGATGATTCCTTTAATATCTCCAAGCTCTAGAGAGTTCTTGAGAAATTTCTTTATTGATTTCACATTCAACATCTTTCTCTTGAGTATCTTTCTCTACATCAGCAGATTCAGATATTTTAGGAGGTTCAATTTTATTTTCTTCAGAAACATTCAAGTTCTTAAGGCTGGAAATTAGATCATCCTCATCTTTAGCATGCTTAGACACAGTTTCATTTTTAAGGAAAACCACATGCACAGATTCTTCTATAGTTTTAGACTTTTTATTGAACACCCTATATACTCTACTCCTATTTGAGTAGCCAAGAAATATACCTTAATCTGATTTAGCATCAAACTTACCCAGATTCTCTTCTCTGTTGTTATGGACAAAGCAAGTGCATCCAAAGACATGAAGATGAAAAAGGTTGGGCTTCTTTCCCTTGTACAGCTTGTATAGAGTCTTGCCTAGAATGGGTCTGATGTATGCTCTATTCATCAAATAACATTGCGTGCTCACTACATCAACCCAAAATTGCTTAGGCAATCCTTTTTCATTCAGCATTACACGAGCCATTTCTTCTAGTATTCTATTCTTTCTCTCCACAACTCCATTTTGTTGAGGTGTTTTTGGTGCCAAAAAGTTGTGCTCTACTTCATTCTCATTGCAGTAGTCAGCAAATTTGACATTTTTAAATTCTCCACCATGATTTGTTCTGATACATACAATAGAGCAACCTTTCTCATTTTAGATTTTCTTAGCTAAGATCAGAAAAGCATAGTATGTTTCATCTTTAGAGGGAAGAAATAATATCAAGGTAAATCTAGAATAATCATCTACTACAACAAGTACATACAAGTTGCCACTAATACTCTTAATACGATTGGGACCTATTAAATCCATGTGAAGCAATTGCAGTGGTCTAATTATAGAGACAATATTTTTGGTTTTGAATGAGGACTTTATTTGTTTCCCTTTAAGGCAAGCATTACATTCTCCAATTTAGAGTATGTATGGCAGTTGAAGTACAATAAATGAAGTATGAGAGAGTAGAAGGCTTTGACTAATGATTTTGATAGAGTTTCAGTTTATACAATATAAAATTGTTTTTCACAACTTCAAATGAAGTTCTATTTATAGATTTACATCTTAACTATATGTTAGAGACAAGATCTACCCGTTAGAGATGTTACCCAATGGTTAATATGCAAAACTAGCCATTCACCAACCGCATTTAATGCGTCTGACATCCAAAGTTCGAATTTTGGGGTGTTAACAGACGAATTTTGCAGAGACCATAAGTTAAAGACTTTAATGTTGAACTTTAAAGTTCGTCTGTTCAAAGATGAAATTCAAATTTTGATCTTGACAAATATTTCCTATATTGGAATATACATATTTTGAAGTTTAAATTACTTCTGTTAAATGTAAACAGTTATCCCATATTGCTATAGTGCACTTGAAATTCAAATTTTGGGGAACCAAAATTTGTCTATCAGTGAGTAACTTAATATGGCACAAAAGTTCTTCTTTTTGAAATTCGAATTTTGAGCCTTTAAAAAGTTCATCTATCAGAGAGACCTTTTATCAGACTTATACATTTTCATTCCAAAGTTCAAATTTTCAAAACCAAAGTTTGTTTGTCAGAGGGACATCTAATCAGACTTATACATTTTCAATTCCAAAGTTTGAATTTTCAAAACTAAAGTTCATCTATTAGAGGGACTGACTTAGAACTCTTTTTGCACTCTAATTTCATATGAACTTTGACATAACTTCAGACAAATTTTTCATTTTTCACATATTATGCTTGAGTCGAAATTCAAATTTTAACAAGCTAAAATTCGTCTGTCAGAGATAACATCTCTGTAACTTTAAATTTTAGTCATCAAAGTTTGAATTTTCAAAGAAACATATAAAGTTTAACAGTTCAAAATTCATCTGTTAGTGAGTATTTTTCAAATTTATCGTAAGTTAGCATATGATAGTTGAAAAACACTTATCTAAAACCAGTTGGTGCAAGATCAAAACCTTTTACTCTGTGAACACTGTAAGAAATCCTACAAACTAATATTATAGTCATTTCTTCCTGGATTTCTTCACTTAAGATCTCTTGCACTCCTTTGATATCTTCCTTCCAAGCTCCGAATGTTTGCAATCATCAAAACATTTGATTCAATATTCTCTCCCTTTTTGATGATGACAAAATAACTTGCAAACTGAATTAGTACTTAGGTTTGCTTCTAAGAGCTCCCCCTCAATATGTGCATTAAAGTTCAAAGATAAGTGCAACATATACAGTAGATCAGAAGGAAAATAGGGAATCTCATTGCATTAATTCATTGAAGGTTTAGTACAGTGTTATGACATTGCAAACACAGTATTTCAAAGCAAGAATGTCATTTCATTACAAGAGATATAGCAAACATAAACAAGCAATACAAGTAAATCCAAGCAATCTTAAGATCTAATAATTTCTTCTTGGGCTTGGATTTCTTGCTGTAGGTCTTGCCAAAATGTCCTACAGCAGCCTTTCTAATTTGCTTAGATTTCTTCTCCCTCTTTTTGGCATCATCAGGGACTTGAGCATGCATAGTAGAAGGAGGTATCTGTGACACTGGAATTGTATGAAGAGGAACAGGGACAAAAGCCAGATCAGAAGGAATCTGAGGAAGAGGTACAGAGGCTTCAGAGCTTCCTTCTTCATCTTTAGACACATCAAAGAGCTCTTGCATTTCCCTCCTAGAAAGAGCTAGTTGAGCTCTTCACTCCTCTGTGAGACCATATGCAGAAAGGGATGAAAGTTGAGGAGCAGGAAGAGAAAACATTTCATCAAGCCTTAGCTTTTGAGCTTGCACAATGGCATCATGTGCAATAACTACGATATCTTTTTAAGGTACAAGGTTTCTTTCCTTATTCAGAGTAGCTTTAATGATTGGTGCAGAAGTAATGGCTGATACAAACTTCTTCATTTGCTCAGATTCTTAAAGTGACAGAATTGATTCCTGAGCATCTTCTATAATAGGCTCATGCGAACTTGCTTCCTGAGGAGCCTCTTCCTTCATACCATAGTCTAAGAGAGGACCAGGACTTGTCTCTTTGCTGGAGGCCTGTAGGGTGGCCATAGTTCCAGCAATCTCAGCAGTAATATTTGTTAGTTAGGCTGACTTCCCAAGAGGGGGGTGAATTGGAAAGATTAAAAATTTTCTGCACAAAGTGAAAACAGTGAAGAAAGCAAAGTATGACAGAAAAACAGAGTATAAAGCAGTAAGATAAAAGAGTGGTGATAGAGAGAAGAAGAACTCTGATATTTATCCTGGTTCGGTCCTCCACTTGACCTACATCCAGTCCCCAAGACACCACTTGAGATTTTCCACTATTCAGCAAGAATTCAACGGGCTTCTTGCAATTGCCATAGTACAACGTCAGTGCTCTGTTCTCTAGAGCTCACTCAATCACTTTCTGTACTTTCACAAAGTGCTTTACAATCTCTTGTGATATCTCCTCACAAATAAATCTATCTCTCAGATGAAGAATAGAATGTTTACAAAGGTGAAACTCTCTTGAATAGAGTGAATATGAAAGTTGATGTACAAGTATTGAAGTAAGAGGGTAAAAGTCTTTGAGTAGAAAATTTGGCAGAATTTCAGTATACAAAGTTTGATTTGTTACCCACAACTTCAAATGATGTTGTATTTATAGATTTAGGTCCCAACTATTCGTTAGAGACAAAATCTATCCATTGGGGAAGTTATCCAACGGTTACTCTGAAAAACTATCCGTTAACCAACCGCATTTAATACTTCTGACATACTGAAATTCGAATTTCAGTTGGTCAACAGACGAATTTCGAAGGAACCAAAGGTTAAAGCTTCCAACATTGAAGTACTGAAGTTCGTCTGTTCATGAAGTAAAATTCGAATTTTGAAACTTAGAAAATGTTTTCATGTTGTGACATACGAATTTTCAAGAAGAAAGTTTTTCTGTTAAGTGTGAACAGTGTTTTCAATTTGCTACAGTGCCCTCGAAATTCAAATTTTGGAACCTCAAAATTCGTTTGTCCGTAGTAGGCTTAAAAGGCACAGTAGTTCATTTACTTCGAAATTCGAAATTTCAAAGAGTGAAGTTCGTCTGTCAGAGAGACCTCTTTTCAGACTTCAACATTCGAATTTGTAAACACTGTCCTTCGTATGTCATTAAGTCATTTCATCATACTCAAAACTTTAGCTTCTGAAATTTGAATTTCCATGTTCAAAGTTCGTCTGTCAGTGATCAGTTTTGAAACTCAATACAATCTTGATTTCAGATGAACTTTAACATTGTTTCAGACGAATTTCTTCAGTTTTCATAAATTCAGGAAGAGATTCAGGAAGTGATAAGTACAAATCATTGCAACCAAGGATTTCATTCATTTCAATACTTGTTGCTTTACAGAGACAAAATTAATTAAAGTTCTTCTGAATACACATGATAAGAACAAAATGCAAACAGTCAAAACAAACAACAGAAACACAAACAAGAGTATTGAACAGCACTACAAGAGGACTCAAGCCTAAAAACTAAATAGTTCTTCAATCACTTCTTCTTTGGCTTGATCTTCTTACTGTACGTCTTCCCAGATGACTCAGCAGCAGATTTTCCAGTTTGCTTCTTCTTCTCCCCCTTTTTGGCATCATCAGGAAGGCCAACAAAATTAACCGGAGGAGGGATCTGAGAGACTGGAATAGCTCTGAGAGGCACTGGAGCAAATGGGATTTCTGGTTCAACTGGTGCAGGAGGCTCAGGACTTGGTTTTTCATCATCATCAGAGACCTCAAGCAACTCCTGCATTGCCTGCTTGGAATCTGAGAGTCCATAAGCAGCGAGAGAAGGAGGAGCTGGTTGATCAGGACGAAACATTTCTTTAAGCCTTCTCCTCTAAGCTTGCAGCAGAGTATTGTGAGCAATAGCTTCATAATCAACAACAGGCACAATGCTTTTCTCTGTATCACTGGTACTCTCCTGCATGGAAGAGGTGGAAATGGCCGTCACCAGTCTTTCAACTTGCTCAGATTCTTGAATGGACAGAATTGAATCTTGAGCATCTTCTTGCATAGGCTCATGAGGGATTGTTTCTTGAAGACCTTCTTCTTCTAAACCATAGTCCAAAGGTGGACCAGGACTTGGTGTCCTCATTGTACCAGCAGGCTCATCCCCATCTATATCATCATCATGGTCAGAGGAGGCTAGCTCAAAGGGGCTTGGAGGCTTAGAGGTTGGAGATTGGATAGGCACAGAGAACCCTGGCTAAGGTGGAGCTGATGTGGTAGGGATTGCACTTCGAATTTCTTCATAAGCATCAGCAACCACTTTCATATTCTTTGCTAACTGATGTATCTGATCTTGCAGATGAGCAAACTTGGCATTTTGCTCATCTCTGATGCTAAGGATGAGTATAGACAAGCTGTCATACAACTCAGTGATCTTGGTTGGCTTGGCATGAGAGGAAGGAGTGGATGGAATGTGAGCGGGCATTAAGGGAGATGGAATAGACACAGAGGGCTGAGGAGTAGGTCTGGCAGGAGCCTCAGAAGTACCCTCTTGCTATAGGGAGGCACCTTCAACAAAGAATAGATCCTCAGATCTTCCTGCTCCCTTTCCAACCCATCTTCCTTCATCCTTTTCAATACCCATTCTTTGCAGTTCTTCCTCCTTGAAGATTTCAGTGGGCTTCCTTTTTCCCTTCTCAAGATGCTGAATTCTGGCATACTGCAGAATTCTGGAAATGATAGCAGCATAGGGGAGTATGGAGTCCTTCCTCTGATCTCTTGCTTTGATCATGCGTTGGAGTATGATGTGACCCATGTTGATCAGTTTTCCACGCATGATTGCTGCCATGACATGTACCTCTGCCCTTGTTATCAGATTGAAGCTTCCTCCTTTGTTGAATATGATCCTGGACACTATGTAGTACAGGATCCTCACTTGAACACTGAGGTCTGTGGGCTTCAACACGTTTATTGTTGGCCAATTTTCCTTTCTTCTGAACAATGTGCTCAGAATTGTGCTCTCCTTGTAGTTCAAAAAGGGGCCACCTTCTTTATCAGTAGTATCTGCCTCATCCATGTATCTAGAGGCAGTGATGTCAATCTTGAGTCCATCTTGCCCTGGGATCTCCAGTACCTCATTAAATGTCTCATCAGTGAGCCAGATGGTCCTAGACCTTAGATTGACTGCCCACTTCTTCTTCTTGCTATAGTACTTTAGGGAAGCATACCAAGACTTCACTACCTTATCATTATATCTCTCTAATACTTCCAACAGATTCTTATATCTCATCATCCATATACCAGCATCAAAATTAGTGGAGACTAAGAAATCTTCCAAGTTTACACAATGTGGCTTGATTACCTTTTTGTTGGCAAACTTGGTGGAGTATTCCTCTTGAATCTGTGGAGTGCTCCATAAAGGTAGTGTGGTAAGCTCATATTCCCCAGATTCAGTACTTGAGGATGAAGTGGAAGCAACAGGTTCAGCAGCAACAGGAACAGGGACCGAAGGTTCTGCTACCTTTGAGGAAGAGGGTCTAACCTTCTTTGATTCTCCCTTGGGTGTAAATTTCTGGTGTTTGGAAGGAGTTCCCTTGCTGGATTTGGCCTTTCTCTTCGATTTTTCTCTTTCCTTTGTGGCATATTGGGATTTTACAAACGTTTTGGATGAGCCTCTCCTTTGCCAGCTTCGGGATTCTTGACTCTTGCCATTTTCACGGATGAATGTTGCAGAAATGGGGCAAGAAATAGGTTTAAAGGATGTGAAAGGAAGTTTAATCGGTGGGAAAAGACGATTTTTGATCAGAATTGAAGAGTATTGAATGCAGGATTAGAACAGACTTGGAGAAAATAGGAATAGGGTTGCGTCTGTTTGAAAGAAAATCGTCAATTTTAACGTGTGTAACCGTCTGACAGACGAATTTTGAATGGTCAAAATTTGAACTTCGGGCAGTTACAAGTTAAACCATTCAACAAAGCTTACTGACAGACAAATTTTCTTCTGAAAGTTCGTCTAACAGAGGCTTGGAAAAAATAACACAAGATGAATAGACGAACTTTGTTCCAACAAAGTTCGAATTTTCAAGAGCAAACATCAAGCAGCAATGAAACCACCAAACAACAGACGAATTAAGCATACAAAACTTCATCTTTCAAAGATTCAACATTGAGGAGCATGTTTCAACAGACGAATTTTAAGTTAGAAATTCAAATTTCTTTACTTTGTGAAAGTTATCCAACATTCGTATGTTAAGAGATAATCATTAGTATAATCATCATGTTGGACAGTCATAACTTTGAAATTTTGTTCTTGAAAATTTGAATTTTGAAGAATCAACAGACGAATTTTGAGGCATCACCGAGAACTGTTCCTTCTAATAATAGGCCGAAGTTCATCTGTTGGATATCCAAAATTCGAATGTTGACCATGCTGACTTCCTCATAAACTTAGTTTTTCACGGAAATTCATCTAACACATAATCAATATACGAATTTCAACTTTAAAAACTTACAAATTGGATCCAGAAACTCAGAATTTTTGCCCTTTACTTCACTCTTTGATTGTTCCTTTCCAGTGTGCTCCATTTTTCAGATTTATTGCCAATGAATCTCATGAGGAGCACCTGCAACTTAAATTAAACACACTCCGATGCTAAAGTTAGAACTAATTAAATGTTCAAAAAATTAAAAACAAAATTTCATACGGATTTACTTACAGTTCATTGGGATTTACCATGCCCAATTCTCTTCTTATTTTGCAATGTCTATCTTCTGACAGAGGCTTTGTCAGGATATCTGCAATTTGATCTTCGGTTGGGATGTACTCTAGTCTGATTCCTCCTTTCAAAACATGATCCCTTATGAAGTGGTGCCTAACTTCAATATGCATGACAGGATTCTTTATGATATTGATGACACTTTGATTGTCACACATGATTGGTACTTCTTTCAACTCAACCTCAAGATCTTCCAGTTGCTATTTCATCCAGATGATTTGGGCACAACAGCTTCCAACTGCAACATACTCAGCTTCTGCCGTGGATAGGGCCACACTGTTTTGCTTTTTGCTAAACCATGAAACCAAGGATCCTCCAAGAAACTGACAAGTTCCACTTGTGCTTTTTCTGTCAGTTTTGGATCTTGCAAAATCAGCATCAGTGTATCCTTTGAGATACTCTCCATTGCCCTTTGGATACCAAAGACCCATCTGTGATGTTCCAATAAGATATCTGAATATTCTCTTCACAGCAGTAGCATGGGCTTCTTTGGGACATGATTGGAACCTTGCACACATACAGACACTAAACATAATGTCAGGTCTGCTGGCAGTTAAGTACAGTAGGGATTCAATCATTCTCCTATATTAAGTTATGTCAAACAATTTCCCTTTCTCATCCATGTCCAGCTTGGTAGCAGTAGCCATAGGTGTCCCCATTGGCTTGGCATTTTCCATTCCAAACTTCTTCAGCAATTCCTTCAGATACTTGGATTGATTGAGAAAGATACATCATTGCTCTGTCTGATTTGCAATCCAAGGAAGAAGTTGAGTTCACCCATCATAGACATTTCGAATTCCCCCTGCATTAACTTAGAAAAATTCTTGCAAAGAGATTCATTAGTAGCACCAAATATAATATTATCAACATAGATTTGAACAATGAGTAAATCTTTATTTTCTTTCTTAGTAAATAAGGTTGTATCTACTTTTCCTCTGTTAAACCCCTTTTTAGTTAGAAAATTACTCAATCTTTCATACCATACTCTAGGGGCTTGCTTCAAACAGTAAAGAGCTTTCTTTAGTTTATACACATGGTTTGGTTTTGTAGAATCCTCAAAACCTGGAGGTTGATCTACATAAACTTCTTCCATGATATATCCATTCAGAAAAGCACTCTTTACATCCATTTGATATAACAAAATATTTTTCATGCATGCATATGCTAATAGAATTCTAATTGCTTCTAATCTAGCTACTGGAGCAAAGGTTTCCTCAAAATCAATGCCCTCTTCTTGATTATAACTTTTAGCAACCAGTCTAGCTTTGTTTCTGATGATTGATCCTGATTCATCAAGTTTATTTCTAAAAACCCATTTGGTGCCTATGATAGGATGATTTTTGGGTCTAGGCACTAAATCCCAGACTTGATTTCTTTCAAATTGATTTAATTCATCCTGCATAGCTAGAATCCAGTACTCATCAGTTAAGGCTTCCTCAGTACATTTAGGTTCAATTTCTGATATGAAAGCACAATTAATCATTTGATCCCTTAACTATTGTCTGGTTCTAACTTTCTCTTGAACATTCCCTATCACTTGATCAACAGGATGATTCCTTTGATATCTCCAAGCTCTAGGGAGTCCTTGAGATATTTCTTCATTTTCTTCTTCAAAATCTTTCTCCTGAATATCTTCCTCTATATTAATAGATTCAGATATTTTTGGAGACTCAATTATATCTTCATTAGAGATACCTAACTTTTTAAGATTTGAAACAAGATCATCCTCATCAGTCACATGTTTAGAAGCAGTTTCATTTTCAATAAATACTACATGCACAGATTCCTCTACTAAGTTAGACTTTTTATTAAAAACTCTATATGCCTTACTTCTACTAGAATAGCCCAGAAATATACCTTCATCGGATTTGGGATCAAACTTACCCAGTTTTTCTTTCCCATTGTTGTGAATGAAGCATTTGCACCTGAACACATGGAGATGTGACAGATTTGGCTTTCTTCCCTTGTACAGCTTGTATGGAGTCTTTCTAAGGATTGGTCTGATGTAGGCTCTGTTTATGATGTAGCTTGCTGTATTTACTGCATCAGCCCAAAACACTTGAGATAGCTCCTTTTTATTCAGCATAGCTCTAGCCATCTCTCCAATAATTCTGTTCTTCCTTTCTACTACTCCATTCTGTTGAGGAGTTCTTGGAGCTGAGAAGTTGTGATCAATCCCATGCTCATTGCAGTACTCCAGAAAATATGAGTTTTCAAACTCTCCTCCATGATCTGACCTGATAGACACAATGGAAATACCTTTCTCATTTTGCACTTTCTTAGCTAAGGTTACAAATACATCAAAGGTATCACTTTTAGAGGAAAAAAATAATGTCCAAGTAAATCTAGAGCAATCATCCACAATTACAAGCACATACAAATTACCACCGATGCTTTTTACCCTAGATGGACCAATTAAATCCATATGTAGTAGTTCTAGTGGTCTAGTTGTGGTGACTACGTTTTTAGGTTTAAAAGAAGATTTAGTTTGGTTTCTTCTTAAGCATGCATCACATTCTTTATCCTTTTCAAATGCAATTTTTGGCAAGCCAGTGACTAGCTCGTTTTTAACCAATTTTGAAAGTTGATTCATGTTAACATGAGCTAATCTTCTATGCCACAACCAACTATCATTATCTTGACTAATCAGACAAACAGAATCTAAGGGAGGAAGTTCATCAATATCAATAGTATAGCAGTTACCATCCCTTTGAGTTTTGAGGATTACTTTGTGATCGCTTTTTCTGATAACCAGGCAAAACTTTGAGTCAAACAGCACCCAATTTCCTTTGTCACATGTTTGGCTCACACTTAGCAGATTGTGGTTGAGGCCTATCACAAACAGCACCTCTTCAATGGATGTTTCAGGATTTTTGCCCACAATACCAATGCCAACTATTCTGCCATACTGATCACCTCCAAAGGTCACCTTTCCTCCTTTCTTGTCTCTAAGGGTGATGAACTTCTCCTTGTCACCAGTTATGTGACTTAAGCAGGCACTGTCCATGTACCATTTGTTGTTCCTTTTAGCTTTGAGACAGACCTGCAAAACGAAGTTCAAGTTTTCTTCTTAGGTACCCAAATCTGCTTGGGTCCTTTTCTGTCAGTGGTGTTTTCCCTAGATACAGATGTACCTTTGGGAACCCATTTAACCTTCATGTCAAGTCCATTTTTCTTTATAGTACAAGAGCTGAAAATATGTCCCTTTTTGTTACAGAAATAACAGGTGGTAAAGAGACTGCTGGATTGAGAAGCAGGAAGAAAACAATGCAGATAATATTTTTGTTTTGCATGCTTTGATTGATTATATGATTCAATCTGATGTGACATATGATCTTTCATTCTACTTCCATCAGCATGCACAAAATGTCTCATGTATACATTCTGATTCTTCTTTCTAATCTTTTCTTTAACAGCACATGGATCATAGCCAAGTCCAGCTTTCCCTTGTGATATTCTTTGGCTCCCCATTAAAGCAAACAACATATCTTTACCCCTAGTAAGCCTAGACATGCTTTTTACTAGATATTCATTGGTTTGCTTCAGTCCAATGCATGTTTTACAGCAAACAGATTCAGCCACAGGTAGAGAAATAGTTTTAGAGATATTATGTTGGGATTCTAGTTTGTTAATCTTTTTCTTTGCTAGCTTCAGTTCTTTAGTAACTTTAACAAACTCATCATGCAGCTCATGAAATGCATCCAGTAATTCAGAATAGGAAGGTTCAGATTCATATACCTCTTCTTCTTGATCACTGCTACATGGAATTTCAGCTTCTTCAGAGGCAAGTGCCATCAGACATATGTTGGCAATTTCATCTTCATCATCTTCTTCTTCGTCTGAGTTGTTGCCCCATATTGATGAGATGTAAGCTTTCTTCTTTTTGCCTTTGTCTGCAGCTTTCTTTTCTTTCTCCTGCTTCTTCAGGAACTGTGGATAATCCCATTTGATATGTCCTTGCTTTTTGCACTCATAGCAAGTAACAGGCTCTTTTTGTTTCCTCTTGCTATCTCCAGCAGCTCCTTTCTTGAAGATTTTCTTGTTCCTCTTCTTGCTGTAGAATCTTTTGAATTTTCTGACCATCATAGCCAGAGTTTCTTCATCTAGCTCCTCTCCATCGTCAGATTCTTCTTCCTTTTCTTCAGCACCTTTGAGAGCAAGGCCTTTCTTCTTTCTGTCTTGTCCAGCTTCCTTGAGAGCTTTGAGTTTTCCTTCATACTCCTCAAGGCTACCGAATAGAGCTGTGACAGAGGCCATTGATTCTCCTCTGGCTTCCTCTATTACTGTTACTTTGGGTTGCCATTCCAGAGGGAGAGCTCTGAGAATCTTTCTTACTTTCTCTGTTTGAGTGTACTCCTTTCCCAGACTCTTTAGTTGATTCATAATGAGAGTGAATCTCTTTTACAGCTCTTTTACAGTTTCTCCTTCAGTCATTCTGAAGCTTTCATATTCTCCAATGCAGGTATTCAGTTTATTTTCCCTGACTCTAGTTGTTCCTTCATAAGCAATCTGCAGGGTGTCCCACATTTCCTTTGCAGTGGAGCATTGTGAGATTCTGTAGAATTCGTCTTGATTCAAGGTACTAACTAGACAATGTTTTGCCTTGAAGTTCAGTAAGACTCTCCTTCTGTCTTCTTCATTCCATTCAGCTTCTGGCTTTTCTCTGTACTTTCCATCATCTTCTAAAGCCATTGGGACAAAGTCTCCTTTCTGAATGATTGACCAAATGTTCAGATCGATTAACTGGAGATAGATTTACGTTCTCATCTTCCAGTAACCATAATGCTCTCCACTGAAGCCAGGTGGTCTGTTTGTATTGTTCCCTTCTAGTAATATGCTTTCTCCAAAGCCAGCCATTGTAATTCCCGGACTGTGAGATACTTTGAATGGGAATTCGGGCTCTGATACCACTTGTTAGTTAGGCTGACTTCCCAAGAAGGGGGGTGAATTGGGAAGATTAAAAATTTTCTGCACAAAGTGAAAACAGTGAAGAAAGCAAAGTATGACAGAAAAACAGAGTATAAAGCAGTAAGATAAAAGAGTAGTGATAGAGAGAAGAAGAACTCTGATATTTATCCTGGTTCGGTCCTCCACTTGACCTACATCCAGTCTCCAAGACACCACTTGAGATTTTCCACTATTCAGCAAGAATTCAACGGGCTTCTTGCAATTGCCACAGTACAACGTCAGTGCTCTGTTCTCTAGAGCTCACTCAATCACTTTCTGCACTTTCACAAAGTGCTTTATAATCTCTTGTGATATCTCCTCACAAGTAAATTTATCTCTCAGATGAAGAATAGAATGTTTACAAAGGTGAAACTCTCTTGAATAGAGTGAATATGAAAGTTGATGTACAAGTATTGAAGTAAGAGGGTAAAAGTCTTTGAGTAGAAAATTTGGCAGAATTTCAGTATATACAAAGTTTGATTTATTACCCACAACTTCAAATGATGTTGTATTTATAGATTTAGGTCCCAACTATTAGTTAGAGACAAAATCTATCCGTTGGGGAAGTTATCCAACGGTTACTCTGAAAAACTATCCGTTAACCAACCGCATTTAATACTTCTGACATACTGAAATTTGAATTTCAGTTGGTCAACAGACGAATTTCGAAGGAACCGAAGGTTAAAGCTTCCAACGTTGAAATACTGAAGTTTGTCTGTTCATGAAGTAAAATTCGAATTTTGAAACTTAGAAAATGTTTTCATGTTGTGACATACGAATTTTCAAGAAGAAAGTTTTTCTGTTAAGTGTGAACAGTGTTTTCAATTTGCTACAGTGCCCTCGAAATTCGAATTTTGGAACCTCAAAATTCGTCTGTCCGTAGTAGGCTTAAAAGGCACAGTAGTTCATTTACTTCGAAATTCGAATTTTCAAAGAGTGAAGTTCGTCTGTCAGAGAGACCTCTTTTCAGACTTACTTCAACATTCGAATTTGTAAACACTGTCCTTCGTATGTCATTAAGTCATTTCATCATACTCAAAACTTTAGCTTCTGAAATTCGAATTTCCATGTTCAAAGTTCGTTTGTCAGTGATCAGTTTTGAAACTCAATACAATCTTGATTTCAGATGAACTTTAACATTGTTTCAGACGAATTTCTTCAGTTTTCATAAATTCCATTTTGTCTGAAATTCGAATGTTCAAGACCCAAAGTTCGTCTGTTGCTCAACAGCTTCTTTCAGACACTTATGAAAATTCGAACTTTGGAAAATCAAAATTCGTCTGTCAGAGAGGCATCTCTTCAGACTTATTCAGTTTTAACTCGAAATTTGAATTTCCAAAGCCAAAGTTCGAATTTCCAACATGACAGTTCGATGTAAACTTTTCAAACTTCGTCTGTTGGTGGGTATTTTTCAAGTATTTCATAAAATCAAGTTTTTAAAACATCTTTTCATCAAATCAAAGTCTTTTACCCATAACAAATGATCCTACAACAATCCTAGCAATGATTACTCAGAATTTCTTCACTTGAGACACTTTGAGCTCCTTTGATATCTTCAATCCAAACTCTTCAATGTTGGTTTGAAATTATCAAAATTCTTGATTCAACAATATTTTCAGCATTAGGCTCAGAAGAGGCTAGCTCGAATGGGTTAGGTTGTTTAGGAGTAGGAAACTTGGTAGGCTCAGAGGGTCTTGGCTGAGGTGGAGTTGATATAGAAAGAATAGCACTTCTGATGTCCTCCTACACATCAGCAATCACTTTCATGTTCTTGGCCAATCAAAATATCTGATCTTGTAAGTGAGCAAACTTGGCATTTTGCTCATCTCTGATATTCAGCATGAGTGCAGACAGGTTGTCATATAACTCAATGATCTTGGTTGGTTTTGCCCATGTGGAGGGAATGGATGGCAAAGATGTCTGAGTAGGCTGTGATGGAGGAGAAATAGGCTGAGAAGGCTGAGGTGAGGGCTATAAGGGTGGAACAGCCTCATAAGTTCCTGCTTGCTGTTGTGAGCCACTTTCCTCAAAGAACAGGTCTTCTAACTTCTCAGTTCCTTTTCCAATCCGCTTGCCGTCTTTTCTCTTAATTGCCATCCTTTATGATTCTTCCTCTTTGAAGACTTCAGTGGGCTTGCCTTTCCCTTTCTCTAAGTGTTGAATTCTGGCATACTGAAGTATTTTGGAGATGATGGAGGCAAAGGGTAAAGTGGAGTCTCTCCTCTAATCCCTTGCTTTATTCATGCGTTGAAAAATGATATGACCCATATTTAACAACTTGCTACGCATGAGTGCAGTCATCATATGTACTTCAGCCCTTGTGATCAGATTGAAACTTCCCCCTTTGTTAAATATGATCCCAGACACAATGTAGTGTAGGATCCTAACTTGAGCACTCAGATCAGAGGGCTTCAACATACTTAGAGAAGGCTTATTCTCATGTCTCCTGAACAAGGTATATAGTACCATATTTTCTTTGTAATTCAAGAAAACACCACCTTCCTTATCTGCAGTTTTATCCTCATCCATGTACCTTGAGGTGGTGATGTCAATCTTCAGGCCATCTTGCCTAGGGATTTCCAGTAC
This sequence comes from Adenanthera pavonina, assembly GCA_026686845.1. Taxonomy (NCBI): domain Eukaryota; kingdom Viridiplantae; phylum Streptophyta; class Magnoliopsida; order Fabales; family Fabaceae; genus Adenanthera; species Adenanthera pavonina. The sequence continues at coordinate 27,883,608 of JAIVEN010000023.1, forward strand.
TTCATTAAAGGTCTCATTGAACAGCTAGATAATTCTAGACCTCAAATTTACCTCCCATTTCTCCTTTTTGCTATTGTATTGAGAGCAGCATACCACGTTTTGACAACCTCACCAACAAGTTCTTATATTTTATCATCCATAGCCTAGTATCAAAATTGTTGGAAATAAGAAATTCTTCTATATTTGTACAGTAAGGTTTGATTACCTTCTTGCCGATAAACTTGGTGGTATACTCTTCCAGGATATGAGCATTGCTCCATATTAGCTTCATGGTTAACTGGAGTTCCTTTGACTCAGTACTAGAAGAAGAAGAAGAAGCAGGGACAGCAGAGGTAGAGACAGGTTTCTTTGACTCAGCTTTGGGAGTAGTTTTCTACTTTTTAGATGGAGTTCCCTTGTTGGATTTTCCTTTCCTTTTCTAAGTATCACCTTCCTTAGAGACATATTGAGACTAAACTACTATCTTGGGTCTGGGCTTTCCTTTACCAACTTCTGGATTTTTAACCCTTGCCATTCTCGTGAATGAATGTTATAGAAAGATACAAAGAATGGGATTGTAAGGTGCGAAATGAAGTTTAAATAGTAGGAAATAAAGATTCATGAACGGATTTGATGAGAATTTAAGAAAGAGATGATAGACTTGGGAGAAAGATGAATAGGGTTACGTCTGTTCAGAGCGAGACCCTTCATTTTAACTTCTGTAACTGTTCAACAGACAAATTTTGAGGGGTCAAAATTCAAAATTTGAGCAGTTTTGAGTTAACCAACTAATAGAGGCTTTCTGACAGGTAAATTTTCTTCATGAAGTTCGTCTGATAGAAGCTAAGTTCAAGGAACAAGTATCAATAGATGAACTTTGAATTATCAAAGTTTGAATTTTGAGGAATCAAGCATTAAGCAAACACGAATGAGAAAAGCAATAGATGAATTTCATTTTTGGAAGTTTGTCTTATAGAAACTTGACATGAAAGTTTGCTTCAACAGACGAATTTAATGATTCAAAAATTTGAATTTCACAGTTTTGTAAATAGTCTCTAAAAAGTGTATTTTGAGGTAATGAAATTCGCATAAAGAGCATTTTGAGCAAAGTCAACATTCACAATGTAATTTAGAAATTCAAATTTCTAGCAGTCAACAGATGAATTTTGAGGGATATGAAAGTACTGTTATAGCGTGGAAGCTACTAAAATTCATCTGATAAGCACCTAAGTTCGAATATTGAGCATACCAATTCATTTAAAAACACAATTAAACATGGAAATTCATTTAATAATATCTAAGATGCGAATTCCAGATTTCTGAACTTACAGATAGGGTCTGAAAGTTTGAATTTTTAGCTTTCCTTCAACATCTTTTGATTATTCAGATATGATTAACTCCAGTAAACTGATTTGCTATTATCTAGACTCATGTGGAGTACCTGCAAAACATCTTAAACACACTCCGATGCTAAAGTTAGTATTAATTTAATGTCAGAAGCTTAAATAGGTTTAGTTAGAGGCTTGGTTACAATTCATTAAGATTTAACATTCCCAATTCTCTTCTGATTTTGCAGTGTCTATCTTCTGTAAGTGGCTTAGTCAGAATGTCTGCAATTTGATCTTTAGTAGGGATGTATTCCAATTTGATGTTTCCTTTCAAAACGTGATCCCTTATGAAGTGATGTCTTACTTCAATGTAGTTTGTCCTTGAATGCATGACTGGATTCTTTGTGATGTTGATAGCACTTTGATTATCACATTTTATTGGTATCTCCTACATCTCAATCTCAAGATCTTCAAGTTGCTGCTTTATCTAAAGGACTTGAGCACAACAGCTGCTTGCTGCAATATATTTAGCTTTTGTTGTGGAGAGAGCTACATTATTCTGCTTCTTGCTAAACCATGAAACCAAGAGTACTCCAAGAACTGACATGTTCCACTTGTGTTTTTTTTTTGTCAATTTTGGATCCAATAAAGTCAGTATCAGTATATCCTGTGAGCTCTTCTTTTCCATTGTCTTTTGGATACCAAAGTCCCATATGTGATGTTCCAATTAGGTATCTGAAAATTCTCTTCATAGCTGTTGCATGGGACTCTTTGAGACATGATTGGAACCTTGCACACATGTAGACACTGAACATAATGTCAAGTCTACTAGCTATTAGGTATAGCTGGGAGCCAATCATTCTCCTATACTGAGTTATGTCAAAAGGCTTTCCTCCTTCATCCATATTAAGTTTTGGTGCAATAGCCATAAGAGTCCCCATTGATTTGGCATTTTCCATTCCAAACATTTTCAGCAACTCCTTCAGTTACTTTCATTGATTGAGGAAGATGCCATCATCGCATTGTTTAATTTGCAGTCTAAGGAAGAAGTTGAGCATACCCATTGACATTTCAAATGCACTCTGCATTAGCTTAGAGAAATTCTTACAAAGAGATTCATTAGTAGCACCAAATATAATATTATCAACATAGATTTGAATAATAAGTAACTCATTATCTTCTTTCTTAGTAAACAATGTTGTATCTACTTTTCCTCTGTTAAATCATTTTTCAATCAGAAAATTACTTAGTCTTTCATACCATGCTCTAGGAGCTTGTTTTAAACGATAAAGAGCTTTCTTCAGTTTATAAACATGGTCTGGCTTTGTTAAGTCCCCAAAATCGGGAGGTTGATCAACATAAACTTCTTCCATGATATAACAATTTAGAAAAGCACTTTTTACATCCATTTGATACAGCATTATGTCCTTCATGCATGCATAGGCTAAGAGGATTTTTATTGTTTCCAATCTTGCAACTGGAGTAAAAGTTTCCTCATAATCTATGCCTTCTTCCTAATTATAGCCTTTGGCCACTAATCTAGCTCTGTTTCTGATAATTGTTCCTAATTCATCAATTTTATTTCTAAATACCCATTTAGTTCCAATAATTGGGTGATCTTTAGGTCTAAGCACTAAATCCCAAACTTGATTTCTTTCAAACTGATTAAGTTCATCTTTCATAGCTAGTATCCAATATTCATCAATTAAGGCTTTTTCAGCACACTTAGGTTCAATTTGAGAAATAAATGCACAATTGTTTATTTGATCCCTAAGTTATCTTCTGGTTTTAACATTCTCTTGAACACCCCCAATCACTTGATCAACTGGATGACTTCTTTGATATCTTCAAGCTCTAAGGAGTTCTTAAGAAATTTCTTCATTGTTTTCATATTCAATATCTTTTTCCTGAATATCTTCCTTTACATTAGTAGATTCAGATATTTTGGGAGGTTCAATTTTATCTTCTCCAAAAAAATTCAAGTTCTTAAAGCTAGAAATGAGATTATCTTCATCAATAACATGCTTGGAAATAGTTTCATTTTCAATAAAGATAACATGCACAGATTCTTCTATAGCTCTAGTCTTTTTATTGAAAACCCTATATGCTTTACTTCTACTAGAGTAGCCAACGAATATACCTTCATCTGATTTGGCATCAAACTCACCCAGATTCTCTTTTCCATTATTGTGGATAAAGCACTTGCATCCAAACACATGCAGATGTAAGAGGTTTGGCTTCCTTCCTTTGTATAGCTCATAAGATGTGTTCCGCAGAATTGATCTGATGTAAGCTCTATTAATGATGTAGCTTGCTGTGTTTACCGCATTAGCCCAGAAAACTTGAGGAAACTCCTTTTCGTTCAACATTGCTATAGTCATTTCTCCAATTGTTCTATTTCTCCTCTCCACCGCTCCATTTTGCTGAGGAGTCCTTGGTGCTGAGAAGTTATGATCAATTCCATGCTCCTCACAGTACTCCAAAAAGCTTGAGTTTTCGAATTCTCCTCCATGATCAGACCTGATAGACACAATAGAAATACCTTTCTCATTTTGCACTTTCTTAACTATGGTTACAAATGCATCAAATGTTTCATTTTTGGAAGAAAGGAACAAAGTCCACGTAAATCTAGAGTAATCATCTACAATCACATGTGCATACAAGTTTCCACCAATGCTTTTCACTCTAGATGGACCTATTAAATCCATATGCAATAATTGCAATGGTCTAGATGTGGTGATTACATTTTTAGGTTTGAATGATGATTTAGTTTATTTCCCTTTGAGGCATGCATCACATTTTGTATCCTTTTCAAAAGAGATTTTTGGTAAACCAGTGACTAAATTATTCTTAATCAATTTTGTTAGTTGATTCATGTTTACATGTACTAGCCTTTTATGTCACAACCAACTGTCTTTATCTTTACTAATCAAACATACAAAGTCTAAAGTAGGAAGTTCATCAGGATCAATAGTATAGCAGTTACCATCCCTTTGAGCTTTGAGAATTACTTTGCAATTACTTTTTCAAATGACCAGGTGGAATTTTGAGTCAAACAGTACCCAGTTCCCTTTGTCACATGTCTAACTCACACTCAACAGGTTGTAGTTGAGGCCAACTATGAACAGCACCTCTTCTATAGATGTTTCAGGATTCTTGCCCATAATATCAATGCCAACTATTCTGCCATATGGGTCACCTCCAAAACTCACCTTTCCTCCTTTCTTGTCTATAAGGGCGATGAACTTCTCCTTATCACCAGTCATATGTCTTGAGCAAGTGCTATCCATATATCATTTGTTGCTTTTGCTAACTCTAAGACAAACCTGCAAAACAAAGTTTAGTTTTTCTTTTTAGGTACCTAAATCTACTTGGGTTCTTTTCTGTTAGTGGCATTTTTCCTAGATACAGATGTACATTTGGGAACTCATTCTACCTTCCTGCTAAGTCCATTTTTCTTTAACAAACATGAACTGGAAACATGTCCCTTCTTGTTATAGAAGTGGCAGGTGATAAAGGGATTGTAGATTGTGATGCAGGGAGAAAGAAATGCAAATAATATTTTTGTTTTACATATTTTGGTTGGATATAAGATTCAATGGATTTTGAGTTGTAACTTTTCTTCTTATGTCTATTAGCATACACAAAATGTCTCATATATAAATTTTGATTCTTCTTTTCATTCTTTTCTTTGACTGTACAAGGATCAAAGCCAAGTCCAGCTTTTCCTTGTGCAATTCTCTTACTTTTTAATAAAGCAAACAACATATATTTACTCTTAGTGAGTTTAACCATGCTTTTCAAAAGATATTCATTGTTTTTCTTCAGTTCAGTGTATGATGTACAACAAACATATTAAGTTCTATGTAGAGATGCAGTTTCAGATATTTTGCAATTAGATTCTAACTTGCTAATCTTCTTCTTAGCTAGTTTTAATTCTTTTTCCATTTTGATGAACTCATCATGTTGATCATGAAATGCATTAAGCAATTCAGAATAGAAAGGTTCAGAATCATTTACCTCATCTTCATGATCACTGTTAGATGAGTTTAGAGTTTCTTCATATGCAAGTGCCATCAAGTATATGTTGACAATTTCTTCCTCATCTTCATTTTCTTCATCTGACCTATTGCCCCAGATTGATGAGATGTATGCCTTTTTCTTTTTACCTTTGTCAGTTGCTTTCTTTTCTTTTTCTTGCTTCTTCAGGAATTGTGGACAATCCCATTTGATGTACCCTTACTTCTTGCATTCATAGTAGGTGACAAGCTCTTTACCTTCTTTCTTGTTGTCTGCAGCTGCTCCTTTCTTGAAGAATTTTTTATTTCTCTTCTTATTATAGAACCTTCCAAATTTTCTGACTAACATAGCCAGAGTCTCGTCATCCAATTCTTCTTCATCATCAGATTCTTCTTCTCTTTCTTCTGCAGTTTTCAATGCAAGCCCCTTTTTCTTCTTATCTTGACCAGCTTCCTTGAGAGCTTTCACCTTACCCTCGTAATCTTCAGGACTGCCGAAGAGAGCTGTGACAGAAGCTATTGACTCTCCTCTGGCTTCTTCTATAGCTGTTACTTTTGGTTGCCATTCTAGAGGAAGAGCTCTAAGAATTTTTCTGACTTTCTTTAGCTATGTATATTCCTTGTCAAGACTCTTTAGTTGATTCACAATGAGGGTGAATCTCTTTTGCATTTCTTTGATACTTTCACCTTTTATCATTCTAAAGCTTTCCTATTCATTAATACAAGAGTTTAATTTGTTCTCCCTTACTCCAATAGTTCCTTTGTGGGCAATTTCTAGAGTATCCCACATTCCTTTGGTTGTGGTAAATTGAGACACCCTGTAAAATTTGTCCTTATTGAGTGTACTGATCAGGTAGTATTTGGCTTTGTACTTGAGCAGGACTCTTCTCTTATCTTCTTCATTCCATTCCTCTTCTGGCTTTTCTTTGTATTTACCATCATCCTGCAGCTTCATTGGACCAAAATCTTCCTTCTAGATGACTGACCAGATGTCTAAGTCAATGGACTGGAGATAGATTTGCATTCTTATCTTCCAGTATCCATAATGTTCTCTACTAAAGCCAGGAGGTCTATTTGTGTCATTTCCTTCAGGAAGAATACTTTCTTCAATGCTAGTTATTGATTCTCCTGGATTGTTAGATCCTTGAATTGGGAGTCCAGGCTCTGATACCACTTATTAGGTCTGCTAGCTTCCCAAGATAGGGGTGAATTGGGAAGTTTGAAATTTTCTGCAAAATTATAAAAGAGTAGTAAAAGCAAAAGTTGTAAAAAAATAGAGTGCAGAATATAATAAAGCAGTAAGCAAGGTAGAGGAAATGAAGACACGAAGATTTATCCTAGTTTGGTCTCTTCCTCTTAACCAACATCCAGTCCGCAAGTTACTACTTGAGATTTTTCACTATCTTGCAAGAATTCAATGGGCTCCTTACAATGCCACAGTACAACCTTTTGTTTTGTTCTAAGAGTTTACAAATTCTCACTCTGTACTCTAGTAAAGTGCTTCCCAAATCCCTTTTGAAATCCCCTCACAAGAAAATCATTCTTCCATATGAAGATAAGATTATTTACAATAAGAGAAACTCTCTAATTTAGAGTATGTATGACAGTTGAAGTATAATAAATGAAGTGTAAGAGAGTATAAGGCTTTAACTACTGATTTTGATAGAGTTTCAGTATATACAACTTCAAATAAAGTTCTATTTATAGATTTATGTCTTAACTATACGTTAGAGACAAGATCTAGCCGTTAGAGATGTTATCCAACGGTTATTCTACAAAACTAGCTGTTCACCAAACGCATTTAATGCGTCTGACATCCAAAGTTCAAATTTTGGGGTGCCAACAGACGAATTTCATAGAGACCATAAGTTAAAGACTTTAACGTTGAACTTCAAAGTTTGTCTGTTTAAAGATGAAATTCAAATTTTGATCTTGACAAATATTTCCCATGTTGGAACATACACATTTTCAAGTTTAAAGTACTTCTGTTGAGTATGAACAGTTGTCCCATATTGCTACAGTGCACGCGAAATTCGAATTTTGGGGAACCAAAATTCATCTGTCAGTGAGAAACTTAATATGGCAGAAAAGTTCTTTTTTTTGAAATTTGAATTTTGAGCCTTCAAAGTTTGTCTATCAGAGAAACATTTATCAGACTCATACGTTTTCATTCCAAAGTTCAAATTTTCAAAACCAAAGTTTATCTGTCAGAGGGACATCTAATCAGACTTATACATTTTCAATTCCAAAGTTTGAATTTTCAAAACCAAAGTTTGTCTATTAGAGGGACTGACTTAGAACTCTTTTTGCACTCTAATTTCAGATAAACTTTGACATAACTTTAGACAAATTTTTCATTTTTTACAAATTATGCTTGAGTCAAAATTCAAATTTTAACAAGCTGAAATTCGTCTGTCAGAGATTTCAAATTTTGGTCATCAAAGTTTGAATTTTCAAAGAAACATATGAAGTTTAATAGTTCAAAATTCGTCTGCTAATGAGTATTTTTCACATTTATCATAAATTAGCATAGGATAGTTGAAAAACACTTATTTAAAACCAGTGGGTGCAAGATCAAAACCTTTTACTCTGTGAACACTGTAAGAAATCCTACAAACTAATCTTGTACTCATTTCTTCTTGGATTTCTTCACTTGAGATCTCTTGTACTACTTAGATATCTTCCTTCCAAGCTTTGGTTGTTTAGAATCATCAAAACACTTGATTCAACAGGAAAGAGATACATGTCTAAAATAATGGAGATAATATCTGTCCTTCTGATTTCTAGGGGCTGGAAATAACTCTATATTTTGAGTTGATTTAACGCTATTAGCATGCACAAAATTTCTAGGGGCTAGAAATAAGGTTATACGGATAACGTTTATTCCAGAATGACTAAGTTTTAGCTCAAGAATATTTTCATGAAAACCTATTCAGTTGTTCAGATAACGTTAAATCTTCTCAAACTGAGTGTTTGGAAAACATAGGTTTTCAGGATAATCTCCTCAGGTTATGCGGATAACGTATTTAACTGAGAAAGGTTCAAGCGTACTATAATATAGGTTATGCGAATAACCTCCATAGGTTATGCGGATAACCTACTTAATAGAAGAACATCCAAGTGCTCTGTAACACACATTATGCGGATAACTTCTCTAACTTATGTGAATAACGGGCTGCACAGTACAAGTGGTCTTTACTGTTCACTTCCTTTTGTGAATAAGGTAACCACCCTATCAGGATAACCATCTGGACAGAGATGAGGACATGGTGGACACCTATGTTATGTGGATAACCTCAACCCTTTTCATAAAATTAAAGAAGAACACTTAGAAAAGTTTTGGGATTGAGACTTTATCCTCATAACCTTTATAAGGTGTACGCATAAGGTAATCATTTTCACGAAAACTATTTTGAAAACATGAACTAATAATTAATCATTCAATTAGATCCTCATTTAATATTGGGACAAGCCGAATTTAAAGCTTAACTACCTTCTTTTACAAATGAATTCCTAAAATATGTGTAAAAACTCTTCAACCTTCAGGAATCTCAAGCTTTATTCTTCATATGACTTGTGCTCCTTTGATATTGAATTTCCAAGCTCAATGTTGTTTAGAATTATCAAAACCATCTGAATTAACATAAACTTTACAAGTTTATATTCTGGTGTATGATTTTCATTGGGGTTTGGCTGTGTGTTAGTTTCTTTGTTTTTGGATTATTTCAAAAGTATAAGGGGAGCAATCATTGAAAAGTAATTCATTTATCTTTGTTCTTAATTAGAATAATACAGTTGATAAAAGATGCTTCCAACAGCCCATTTATTTAAAAAAGAAAGAGAGAGAGAGAAGGCTTGAAGGTCATCACGTGACTACACATACGCAATTTTTCCACAATCAGCTAGTCAATTTAGCCCTTGTCTTATGTTCTTGGGACTTGTTTTAGTCATCCATGTGGTCTCGTATATGTTTGTCCACATGTGTCATTTTGGGATCAATATTTGAATTCTATCAACGTATTTTATTTAGGAATCCAAAAGGCTGAATTTTCTATAAATTTTTAGTGAAATAAATGATTTTTAGATTTGCTCTTAGAGTTTGTCACGAGCGATCAAGTCTCTGTGTACACATAGAGTGTCACTCAATTGTACCATAAGTGAGGAGTTACCATGGTACTTATATTGAACAATTCTTAATTTTCAAATATTTATGGGTTCCAATTGTTATGTAATTTTAAAAAAAAAAAAAGAAAATAAATACAAATATTAATTTTCCTTTTATTAAAAATAAACTAAACTATGAGAATAATAAGAGCCTTTGACTTTCCTCTTTATCTTTGTGCTCCGAGTGGTAATACCGTGAGCTTTGAGGTACCAATCAGCGGATTGTGAGTGATGATATCACCACATAAGCTAGTTAATTTTGTAACAATAAAGTTATTTTCATATTTTATTTTATTAAAAATAATAATAAATAATACATATATATAATAGTTATATTTTAAATTCTTCTTAATGTTTTTTTTAAAATAAAAAGATGCTACTATGGTCGTATTTATTTTCATAAAACAAGGAAATAAAAATGATTTGTGCAATAAAAAATTAAAAAAAAATATTTTCCCCAATTTTATCCCTTAAGCCTTTTTATTTTTATGCCTTTTACCTTGAGTAGCATCACTGAAAGCATTTAGATATCAATGAGTGGATTATGAATTATAAAGTCACCATATAGCTAATTGATTTCATTTTGTAAAAATAAAGTTGTTTTCAAATTTTTCCTTTTCGAATTAAAAATAAAACACTCAGAATCACATATAATTTTAATCATATCTTCTAAATTAAGGAAAAGTATATATTCTCTTTTTAGGAATTTATTTTAAAAATAATAATGAAAAATGAAAAAAAAATGAATGATAAGAGAAAATAATTGAAATTAATTTATCTCTTACAAATTAAAACACACCAACCAATTTTGGAAACTGTTTTCTTTGTGGAAAAATAAATTATTTTTTATAAACTGTGCTTGTCAAAAAATATATATGATAAAAAATATCAACCTAATGACATGCACTTTTATCCCAAACTACGTTAACTTTGATCCCTATTTGCAGGATACGTAGGTCCCAGACTCTGACTCTGGGTCAAGTCCACTCTTGTAAATAAATAATATTTTTCTCTTGTTTTATTTTTCCCAACTTCTCATATTTTCATTTGTATTTATTTATTTTATTTATATTTATTTTTGTATGTGAATAATTAAAGGACAATCAAAATAATTTTTAAAAGCCATAAAAATTGCATAATCAACTTAAGGTAATCGTCCTTAGGAACGGGTGTTGTAGGGGTGTCTAATGTCTTCCTCACTCACAATCGTACTCCTAAATCCAACTCCAATTAGCAGACCATCATTTCCTTTTTCTTTTGATTTTCCAAAATTTACCTTAAAATTTTAGTTGCGACTCCTCCTTAATCGGCTTTTAACGTGAAAGCCGATTATTCCTTCTTCTTCATTTTTCCACCATCCGAGTCGCATTTTTTAGTGTGACAAACATTCTCGACAAGTATGTATTTCTTCTCTATTTGTAATTCATCATTGGTATCAAAGTCTGGTTCCTTTTTTTTTTTTGAAATGTTGTGTATGTAAATGATGTGTTCTTTTTATAACAAAAAAGTCAACTCAAACTTTTTTATAACAAAAAAAAATAAGAAAGTTTATAAAGATACTTATACATTACCCACTAACAAGATTTTTATATTAATTGTAGGATTCAAATTCACACACTTTTTTTATGAAGTATGAATCACATTTTTATCAATTAAATCAAATTTTATTAGTATATATGACTTTATTGATCTATTCATTTTTCAAATATGTTAAATAGACCGTATAAAAACTAAAAATAGTTATGTCATCACATAAATGACGATTGTTACGGCATGCTTCAACCATTTTATCAATACAGATGAACTATAATGTAATATTCCCTAAATAATTACAAGAATCAACTTAACCTTGTTTTTTAATTTAAGCTATAATATGTTTAAAAAAAAGTTTACCCGGCGATTATACTTGAACTCCATAGAAGCATCTACAAGAGCACAAAAACTCTGATGTGATACCACTTTTATAAGTTCCACCTTATTAGGACGAGGAATAAACGCAATACCATTAGTCATTATCACATCCTTATACCCCTGTAAAAATAAAATTATTTCATTTAATCAAATTTTAAATTAAAAAAAATAATGGAAGTAGATAATAAATACCTTCAGATCTATAGGTGTGCTCTCTCTCTCCAAAGCAACTTTTACTTTCTCTCTATCTGAAAATACTCTTCTTCAGTTGAAACTCCAAATTTAGCTACATATTCTAATAGTAACTTGGTCATGAAGGCACCACATCTTATGAAGTACATTAGTCATGTAACATCATTTTATCTTCGGAAGCAGAAAAATGTGCAATAAGAAATTCCGGTGCCAAGGTTATAAGTTTCCCTGTTTTTGTAAAAATCGAGGCTTCAACTATAGTAACTGCAGCAAAAGCAAAAGATGCACCTACAACAACAAAATAATTTTTATCATCATATTTGACTATCACAATCATGAAAACACTAAGGAAAAATCCTTACCAAAACATAAATAAATTAGACTAATTTTAGACAAGCATTTAAACAAGCACTTTTTGATTTAATTATATCTTTTTTGTATTGAGAATATCTCGATTTACCATCAAAATCATGAAAACCACATTCCTAGATCTTCTCTCTAACAACCCCTCGTTCTCTCCAATATATGTGTATAGGTGTGATCTAATCTATCACAAATCACATTCATCATTGGTATCAAAGCAAAGTTCAAACAGTGAGTTTACTCCAATCACGTTCAGTGTCACTGTATGTCAATTACTTTTTATTAGTGAAAGAATATTCTCGATGAGTACGTATTTCTTCTCTATTTTTAATTCATCATTAGTATCAAAGTCTGGTTCCATTTTTTTTAAATGATGTGTATGTAAATGATATGTTCTTTTTTAAGAATAAGCTAATTATATAAAAAAAGTTTCATGAAATACAACCTTTTATATCAGTAGTTAAAATGTCAACTCAAACTTTTTTATAGCAAAAAAAGGAAAGTTTATAGAGATACTTAGACATTACCCATTAACAAGATTTTTATATTAATGGTAGGATTCAAATTCACACACTTTTTTTATGAAGCATGAATCACATCTTTACCAATTAAATCAAATGTTATTAGTATATACGACTTTATTGATCTATTCATTTTTCAAATATGTTAAATAGACTGTATAAAAATTAAAAATAGTTATGTTATCACATAAACAATGATTGTTACGGCATTGTTCAATCATTTTATCAATGCGAATGAACTATAATGTAATATTTCCTAAATAATTACAAGAATCAACTTAATCTTGTTTTTTAATTTAAGCTATAATATGTTAAAAAAAAAGTTTACTCGGCGATGATACTTGAACTCCATAGAAGCATCTACAAGAGCACAAAAAGTATGCTGTGATACCGCTTTTATATGTTCCACCTCATTATGAGGAGGAATAAACTCAATAATATTGGTTCTTATCACATCCTTATGCCCCTATAAAAACAAAATTATTTCATTTAATCAAATTTTATATTAAATAAAAAGTAATGGAAGTAGATAATATATACCTTTAGATTTCTAGGTGTGTTCTTTTTCTCCAAAGCAACTTTTTCTTTCTCTCTATCTAAAGATACTCTTCTTCAATTGGAACTACAGATTTAGCTACATATTCTAATAGTAACTCGATCATGAAGGCACCACATCTTATTAATTGTTCACCCACTACAAGTACACTAGTCATGTAACATCATTTTATCTTTGGAAGCAGAAAGATGTGTAACAATAAATTCCGGTGCCAAGATTATAAGTTTTCCTGTTCTTGTAAAAATCGAGGCTTCAACTATAGTGACTGCAGCAAAGGTAAAAGATGCACCTACAACAACAAAATAATTTTTATCATCATAATGGATTATCACAATCATGAAACACTAAGTAAAAATTCTTACCAAAACATAAATAAATTAGACTAATTTTGAACAGACATTTAAACATGTACTTTTAGATTTAATTATATTTTCTTTGTGTTGAGAATATTTCTACTTACCATCAAAACCATGAAAGCTGCAATTATAGATCTTCTCTTTAACAGCCCCTCGTTCCCTCCAATATAGGGGTATAGGTGTGATCCAATCTATCACAAATCATATTCATCATTGGTATTAGAGTAAAGTTCAAACAGTAATTTTACTCCAATCACATTCAGTGTCACTGTCTGGCAGTTACTTTTTATTAGTGAAAGAATATTCTCAATGAGTATGTATTTCTTCTCTATTTTTAATTCATCATTGATATCAGAGCTTGGTTTTTTTTTTTTGAAATGCTGTGTATGTAGATGATGTGTCCTTTCTTAAAAATAAGCTTATTATATTAAAAAGATTTCATGAAATCCAATATTTTATATCAATAGTTGAAATGTTCTTACTTGATATAAAAAATCAACTCAAAATTTTTTACAATAAAAAAACTTTATAAATATATTTATACATTACCCACTAACAAGATTTTTATATTAATTGTAGGATTCAAATTCACACACTTTTTTTCTATGAAGTATGAATCACATCTTTATCATTTAAATTAATTTTTATCAGTATATATAACTTTATTGATCTGTTCATTTTTCAAATATGTTAAATAGACCGTGTAAAAACTAAAAATAGTTATATCATCTTGTAACCAACAATTGTTATGGCATGGTTCAACCGTTTTACTAATGCAAATGAACTAGAATGTAATATCTATTATATATATATAAGTAGAAGCAAAAGCTGGAATATCAAACTGTCACGTCAACATTTTGAAAAAATAGAAAATTCTAAATTAAAATTTAACAATTAAAATAAGTTAAATCTGAAAATGTGATTTGTTGGTTGTTACTTGTGATCAATTATCTATTATTTATCTATTATATATACTAAATCAATGGTCCCAAGCATAAGTTGTTGGAAATGTAGGCCTCCACGTGGCTTGTCAAAAGCACAAAATCTTGACACGTGACCTATCAAATGCACATTTTGTCATTTTCTATGCAAAATTTGAGGTCATTTTTCTTTCGACCTGTATTGCGTGTTGAACTTGGGATGGCATTTATGGAATATTGTTATTTTTAGTATGCATTTATTCTAATTCATTCTTGTTAATGGACAATGTATGCTACATTGAATATTACTTTATCTGATTCTCTTTAATTTTATGTGGTTTCAAGTTATTGTTTATGATTTGTGTTTGATTGTGATATTTACACATTGTTGTAGTGTGTATGGTCTGAGTTTAAGGATGCAAATCTGAAGGTATAATTTATTTTCTTAAAAAATGTTAGATGATTTACATATATTTTTGTTTATTGTGTTGTGTTTAACCATGGTAATTTTAAATTGTCGCAATGTGTAGCTTCCAATTTGAAGGTTGTAGATTCAATGAATGAAAGAATTCAATGAAGGGATTTTATAAACATATGACAAGGGAGTGTTTCATCTTATTTGGTGTTTCCAAATTCTGGAAGGAATATTAGAGTGGATAAATAAGATGATTATCCGTCATTAGACGCTGAATGGAATGTATTCGTGGATTACTTTAAAGTTCAAAGTTTTCCTTTTTTTTTTTTTGAACTTTTGTTGTTCATTTTACGTTTTGCTATTTATGTTTTTGTATTTCTCAATGTAATTTGTTTTATAATTATTGTACAGGATTTGTGGCAATAAAATATATCTTATTTTTCATGATGTCTATGGATTGATCAACCTTTAGATGATAATACTAACATTACGATCCTATTGTTTAATCATTTAATTTTTTTAATAATCAATTCGCCAATTAATCCCTTAAATTCATTAGAGTCTTTTAATTAATTCCTTAATTGATTTCTTAAAATAAGTTTGCATTTTGTTTCGTTCCAATTAAATGTTCAAAATAAATGTAACATGTAATTTGATTATATTATAATTTGAATGTTTAACATATGATTATATTTCTTTTAAGGGTGTGACGTATCATTTGGATATTTAATTATATTATAATTATTTAAGTGATAAAATAAAAATTTGTTAATTTTAATTAGTTAAGATTGTTCAAGAATTTGAAAAGATTGTTATAAAAATCATTCCTAAATTATATATATATATATAAAAGAAGTTTTCTGATTATTTAATATTATATATGATATTGTGAATTTCTTGCCAGTATCTATCTATTATATAAAAATAGTTAAGTTTTTTTTATGTGATGAATATTTAAATAATAGAATTTGCAAGATATGAAATACACGGATATTTTGAGTTTCTTTATTTATTTTTTTAATTGGATACCTTCAATAATTAAAATAATAAAATTAATTAGATATAGCAAAATCAAGATCACTTTTGATTTTATTTTTTCATATAATCATTATTTTTTTGTTACTGCAAAATTTTAAATAAAAAGAATTATTGAGATATGGTAGAAATTTAGGAAATCAACTTGCATTTAATGTAATTTTAGATTTCAACTTAATTCAATTTTATAGATTATGATGTTTCTAACAAATGTTTCTGTTGAATCAAGTATTTTGATGATTCCAAACCAACCTTCAAGAGCTTGGAATAAAGATATCAAAGGTGCCTAAAAGGTTCAAGTGAAGGAATCCTGGAGAAATCAGTGCAAAGATTCATGTAGGATGTTTAGTAATATTTTGATTTGAGTAAAAGACTTTGATTTGATGAAAAAATGTTTTAAAACCTTGATTCTATGTTGAATCATGGAATATTTGAAAAACACTCACCAACAGACGAAGTTTTGAAGGTTTATATTGATCTGTCATCTTGAAAATTCAAACTTTGGCTTTGGAAATTTGAATTTCGTATTGAAACTAAACAAGTCTGAAGAGAAACTTCTCTGACAAACGAATTTTGACTTGAGAAAATTCGAATTTTGGTAAGTGTCTGAAAGGAGCTTTCAGTAACAGACGAACTTTGGGTTTTGAAAATTTGAATTTCAGACAAAAAGTAACTTATGAAAACTAAAGAAGTTCATCTGAAATTATGTCAAAGTTCATCTGAAACCAAGTTTAGATTGGATTTCAAAATTGCTCACTAACAGACGAACTTTGAACAAGAAAATTTGAATTTCAGAAACTAAGCATGTGAGTCTGTTACAATGATATGTTGACATACGAATGACAGTATTTATAAATTCAAATTTTGAAGTAAGTCTGAAAAGAGGTCTCTCTGACAAACGAACTTTGCCCTTTAAAAATTCGAATTTCGAATTATATGAACTACTGTGCCTTATAAACCAGCTACGGACAGATGAATTTTGGGGTTCCAAAATTCAAATTTTGAAGGCACTGTAGCAAATTGAAAATACTGTTCACACTTAACAGAAAAACTTTCCACTTGAAAATTCATATGTCACAACATAGAAATATTTTCCAAATATCAAAATTTGAACTTCATTTCATGACAGACGAACTTCGGGCATTCAACGTTGAAGTCTTTAGCCTTCGGTTTCTGTGAAATTCGTCTGTTGACCAACTGAAATTCGAATTTTAGAATGTCATAAGCATTAAATGCGGTTGGTTAACGGATAGTTTTTCAGAGTAACCGTTGGATAACTTCTCCAACGGATAGATTTTGTCTCTAACGTATAGTTGAGACCTAAATCTATAAATATAACATCATTTAAATCTATAAATATAATATCATTTGAAGTTGTGGGTAACGATTTTAACTTTGTATATACTAAAACTCTGCCAAATCATCTACTCAAAGTCTCTTACTCTCACACTTCAATACTTGTATTTCAACTTTCATATTCACTTTGTCTAAAAGAGTTTAATCATTGTAAACAATCTTATCTTCATTTGGAAGAAAGATTTTCTTGTGAGGAGATATCACAAGGGATTGGGGAAGCACTTAGTAAGAGTGCATTGAGTTAAAGAGTGAGCTCTAGAAACAGAGCATCATCTTTGTACTGTGGCATTTGCAAGAAGCCTACTGAATTCTTGCAGAATAGTGGAAAATCTCAAGTGGTGACTTGGGGATTGGACGTAGGTCAAGTGGAGAGACCGAACCAGGATAAATATCTGAGTTTTCTCTTCCCTGTTGATACTTTTACAGCTTATTCTTTCATACTCTGTTTTACCATCATACTTTGCTTCCTTCACCCTCTTGACATTTTGCAGAAAATTTTCAATCTTCCCAATTCACCCCCCCTCTTGGGAAGCCAGCTTATCTAACAGTTTCTTTATATCAAATACTAAATACATAAGTAAATTGCTACAAATCGATCTTAAACCATCAAATCAATTTTATGAATAATTTTTTGTGTGTATTATCCTAGGTATTAAGGGCAAAGATTGATTACTTAATCTATGATAATTTTAGTTCAAATTTAAAGATTCAAGAATCCATCTAATTAAATTATCATTTCAAACTAAATAAAAATCAAGGAAAACAAAATCTATAGCTTCAATAAAATCTATAATTTAAAAAAAAAGTGATTTGCTACATATTGATGGTTATTCATAATTGTAAAAGAAAACAATATTTTTTTATTTACTTAGATTAGATTTTATTCGTACATCTTAAAAGAAAAATTATAATTATCAAAGAAAAAGCCAACTTTTTATAATTTTTAAAATAATTTTTTTTGGATGGATAATACAATTTAACTCGTACAGATATTTTATGAGATTTTTTCATTTAAATATTTCTTATGTAATATTATATATATATATATATATATAAGTATAACTAAAAGCTAGAAGCTCATGCTACCATGTCAGCCTTTTGAACAAAAAAAAATTATGAATTTTATGGCTTACATGTTAAATGATATTAAATTTCTTTTCAACCACTTTCAATATTAATTGAGATTTCCAATTAATTTATTAGTTTGTATAATTGATGATCACCTATCTTAAATTTGATATTGTTATATTATTTATTTGTTATTTACTATTATCTCTAAATAAGAATTAAGATATGCAAATTTACCGTTTGAAAAAGTAATTTTAATGAATATCGTCTTTGTAACAAATAAAAAAATCAATCAAGCAAAAAACAAAAAAAAGATAATAAAATCAACATATCTCTAATTAAATTATGGCTATATTTTTCTTAATTTTCATATGTTTTACATGATCATATATTAAATTTATAATTTTTAAATTAGTTGTGAGTGATTTATTTTTATCCAAAAGTGCCCTTTTTGTAAGAGACTATTACAATAGTACATAATTGCAATGAAAATTAAATTATTTTTATTAATTGAATCATGAATTTTTTTTCTCTAAATACCATAGTTATCATAACCGGATCGGATTGACCGGTTTGACCACGAACCGATTCTAAGTCCGATCCGATTATAGAGAAGAACCTATAGATTTCAGAACCAGTGCGAACCGATCCTGAACCGGTGGAACCGACCTTGAACTAGTCAAATCGATTGTGAACCGGTTCTGAACCAGTTTGAACTGGTCCTGATTTTATTTTTTTAAAACATCTTTTTAGTTTTAAGACAAAATAACATCATTTTTAGTACAAAACATTTTTATTTTTATATTTTAATATTATATAAGTATTGTTATGATATATAATTATTGAAAATTATAAATTTATTTAACTGTTAGATTAGCTGGCTTCCCAAGAGGGGGGTAAATTGGGAATATTAAAAATTTTCTGCAAAATATCAAGAAGGTGAAGAAAGCAATATATGATGGTAAAACAGAGTATAACCAAATAACTGTAAAGATGGCAGTAAAGAGAAGAAGACTCAAAAATTTATCCTGGTTCGGTCACTTCACTTGACCTACGTCCAGTCCTCAAGTCACCACTTGAGATTTTCCACTATTCTGCAAGAATTCCGTGGGCTTCTTGCAAATGCCTCAGTACAAGGATGTTGCTATATTTTTAGAGCTCACTCTATCTCTCTGTGTACTCTTACAAAGTGCTTCCCAATCCCTTGTGATATCCTCTCACAAGAAAATCTATCTTCCAGATGAAGAAAAGATTGTTTACAAAGATTAAATTCTCTTAAATAGAGTGAATATGAAAGTTGAAGTACAGAATATTGAAGTGAGAGAGTAACAAACTTTGAGTAATTGATTTGGCAGAGTTTCAGTATATACAATGTTAAAATTATTTTTCCACAACTTCAAATGATGTTATATTTATAGATTTAGGTCTCAAATATCCGTTAGAGACCAAATCTATCCGTTGGAGAAGTTATCCAACGGTTACTCTGAGAAACTATCCGTTAACCAACCGCATTTAATGCTTCTGACATACTGAAATTCAAATTTCGGTTGGTCAATAGACGAATTTCGCAGACACCGAAGTTTAACAGTTTCATCGTTGAAAACCCGAAGTTCGTCTGTCATGAAGTGAAATTCGAATTTTGATATTTGGAAAATGTTTCTTCTTTGTGACATACGAATTTTCAAGTAGAAAGTTTTTCTGTTAAGTGTGAACAGTATTTTCAATTTACTACAGTGCCTTCGAAATTCGAATTTTGGAACCCCAAAATTCGTCTGTCCATAGCTAGTTCGTAAGTCACAGTAGCTCGTATAATTCAAAGTTCAAATTTTCAAATGTCAAAGTTCGTCTGTCAGATAAACTTCTTTTCAGACTAACTTCAAAATTCGAATTTATAAATACTGTCATTTGTATGTCAATATATCATTCTAACAGACTCACAAGCTTATTTCTGAAATTCGAATTTTCATGTTCAAAGTTTGTCTGTCAGTGAGCAGTTTTGAAATCCATTCTAATCTTGGTTTCAGATGAACTTTGACATAATTTCAGACGCATTTCTTTAGTTTTCATAAGTTTCATTTTGTCTGAAATTCGAATTTTCAAAACCCAAAGTTCGTCTATTTCTTAAAGCTCCTTTCAGACACTTATCAAAATTCGAATTTCATAAAGTCAAAATTCGTCTATCAAAGAGGCATCTCTTCAGACTTGTTCAGTTTCAGTACGAAATTCGAATTTCCAAAACCAAAGTTCGAATTTTACTTATGACAGATTAGTATTAACCTTTCAAACTTCGTCTGTTGGTGGGTAGTTTTCAAATATTCCATGATTAATCATAAAATCAAGGTTTCAAAACATATTTTCACTAAATAAAAGTCTTTTACTTAAATTAAAATATAACTAAACAACCTACATCTATTATCGCACATATTTGTTCAGAATTTCTTCATTTGAATTCATTTGAGCATCTTTGATATCTTTATTCCAAGCTCTTGAAGGTTGATTTGGAATCATCAAAACTTCTTGATTCAACATTAACAAGTATTATAATAATGAATTATTAGTTGATTATTTTGAACTCAAGATGTGATTATGGATTAATATAAATTTATTTAGATTTAAATATATAAATTATGAAACTTATTAATCATTTATTTATGGTGGATAATAGATTGATAATTCAATATTATTTAGTTTGATACTTTAATTGAATTGGTCCTAAACCAGTTTGAACTGATCTCAATTTTATTTTTTCAAAAATTTTTTAAAACATTTTTTTTAGTTTTTAAGACAAAATAACATCATTTTTAGTACTAAATATTTTTTGTTTTTATATTTTAATATTATATAAGTATTGTTATGATATATAATTATTGAAAATTATAAATTTACTTAACAAATATTATAATAATCAATTATTAGTTGATTATTTTGAACTCAAAATGTGATTATGGATAAATATAAATTTATTTAGATTTAAATATATAAATTATGAAACTTATTAATCATTTATTTGTGGTGGATAATAGATTAATAACTCAATATTATTTAGTTTGAGACTTTAATTAAAGCATAAATTTTTTTTAAACTTGTATTATTTATTTAAAATATATTATTTTAATCACTACCGATCTAACATCAATTTAATAATGGTTGAACCATTGAACTTTGAACCAGTGCGCTACCCAATTCAATGTCCAGTTCGATTATGATAACATTGATAAATACATTTGCAAATGTATCATGAAAAATATATTTCAATCAAAATAGGAAAATCTATTAATTTTAAACTAACTATAATATAAAATATAGAAAATCTAAAAAGATAATAGATTTAAAATCATAAATAAAAAATGTATAAAGTCTCAAAAGATAATATATTAATATCTTTAACCTATTTATGATATTTATGCTATTATTTAAATTTAAATTATACTATTATTTAGATAGTTTATAAACATACATACATATATATATATATATGTGTGTATATTAAACCATTTGTTAAATTTAATTAATAGTTATATTTCAATTAAAATAGTTTTTCATTATTATTTGTAAATAATTTAATTTAAGAATTTTTGTGATTACTTACTTGATGTTACATACCTATTCAAAAGTTTTAAATTATTTATATATGTAAAATAATATTTTATTTATCTACAATATTCTATGTGATATCGGTAGATTTTTTATTGAATTAAGATTAAAATTGATTATAATATTATCTTTCTACTCTATAAATAATTGTATTAATTCAAAATGAGTTAGCGTGGTCGTCTTTTGTTGTGTTTGAGAGAGCTTTTTTCTTTTACGATAATTCTTCCTATATTGTGTTGGGAGAGTCATCCTTTATTGTGTTTAATTCACTATGTTGTTAATGTTTCTTCTACATGCATTTAATTCATGACTACAATCGGATTATTTATGGATATGAATATCTGCAATTTTGAAGTTGGTCATCTAATTTTTTATAGATTATAATTGGATTATCTTAATTTGTTTAATAATAATCATCTAACTTTTTATGAAATCCAACTATGATGATTTTTAATATCCATTTTCTATTTTTTTTATGATTTTCATCTACAAATACACACACATATATCTGTATGTGTTTGTTTAATTTAATATTTAATTTATCATCGTATAATATTTACATATTTGAGATTATACTGTTTGATCTTCTAATAAGTCCACTCTTTTATTATCAAAGTTTCTTTCTTACACATATATATTTAAATTGTGAACAGGTTCCTCGAAAGTAAACACTCTATAAGTGCTTTACAGAATATTACTAAAAAATCAATATGATCTCTACTAAAATTGCAAAAAGGAGGATTTGAAGAAAATGTAGCTTACATTCTAATGTAAGGAATATTTCCAACTAATTCTACTACATATTTTATACATGATTGATGCTATTGTCACTCGGATTGAAAGATTTCATCCAAGTTCACATATATTAAATGTATTGAGAACATTTGTTTAATAGGATATTACTCTCAAATATTCATTAGAGATTTTTTTCCTATAGTTCGTGTATTTAGTTTATATCATTATATATATAGTGTTATATTGTGTATAGTTATTTGACATACACTCGAGAGGATGTATAAAAATTTTTATACTTTCAAATAATGATGTGACTAATTAATTTTAGTCGCAAAATACACATTTAGCAATTTCAAATTTTTAATATTGAATTATTTTTTCCTTACCTTTTTTCGATCATAATATTGGATTTAAATATGCATTAAAAGACCTAATTAGAATTTGATTCGCTACCTTCACAAATTTTTTAATGTTAACAAATTTGATTCCTATACTGAATACTAACTAATTTTTAATATTATTTTTTTCATAATCATATGTAATCGATCCTTAATCATATTTAACCTTAATCATAGTTAATAGATTTTTCTTTTTTTTTTTTTCAATCTTCATATGTGAATCCTATATTTATGATTTTCTATTGAATTTTGAATACATAATGGATTTTGTTCATTTTGGCAAAATAAAAGGATTTGCTTTATTAATATAAATAATTGGTTTTATTATTTAAATTTATTATGATTTTAGCAAAAAAATAAATAATTAGTTTTTTTGCTAGAAAAAATATAAATAATTAGTTAAGTTTAAAAGTACATGCAATTTCATTTTTTCAATCTAATAGATGTGGACAATCCACACATTGATTTAAAATTTAAAATAAAATAGAGAAAATTTATTAAATTAATTAGAATTTTGACTAATCATTAATGAAACATTAATTAATTACTATGCGGAGGTAAGTTCATATAGTGGTGCATTTAAAAATTTGTCAAGTTTTAAATTTCAAAAGATATTAAAAAAATTATTAGAAAATACTGAGAGATGATGTTAAGAGAAATAAAAAGAAAGTTAAGATAAAATAAATTTAAAAGTGAATTAGATCCCCTATTCTTTCATTATTGCATTTTGATTTAAAGTTAATTTCTTAGACTTAGTTTGTAATTGGTTGGGATACTTTCTATGATTGTGTAATGACATTTCTGTTTATTGGTTTAAAACAAGTGAAATGGAATGAAATGAATACAATTATAAAAATGAAAAATTAAAGGGGAAAGAGGGAGTCAACATAGATAATGATTACAGAGATATAGTTTAAGTGATAAGAAAAACTTTCAGATAGTGGATTGATTTGAATCAACAATCAACGATGTAATCTGTTGCTTGAAAAATGTGGATAGATATTGAATCTATATATATATATATATCAATATATAAAATTACGATACAATGTCACACATGTTGAAAAAATTGAGTAGCCATGTAGGTTACTCACATTCTGCGATACAAGATACATGTCTGTATGCTTTTTGTTATATCTAGATTTATTGGTTAATTATAATTATTAGTTATAATTATATAACTGATCTACAGGTGAAGTAAAATGGTTAGATTAACCAATTATCAATTGAGACATTATCATAATAGAAGAACCTTTATTTGTAAATATTAATTGGATATGAAATTTGAATAAATTCAAAAATTACTAGTATGAATCAATGTTTTTGTTAAATATAATAATTAAATTATTTGAAAATCGCATTTTACTTTTTATATGAAATAATGTTTTTATTAAATAGATGTAGCACACAAAATCTCCAAAGGACCAAAGCTCAATTTTAGTGTAAAATTTTTCATATAAATACCAATGGTAGTAGAAATTTTTATTAATGATTCTAAATTTAATTCAAAAACATTTTATTAGAGTTTGACCTCTACCTCATCAAATAATTAAACAATTTATATTACAAAATATCAACCTGATTAGTTGCCATTTATTAAATTTCAAAACTTATTATAATAATTAAATGATACAACTAGAACAACCCTTAGTAAGACAATTTTAAAATTTAGTTTGATATTTTACTAAACTATGATTAAAATATAATTTTAACTTAAAGTTTGACTAGAAATTCATTTTGTTGAGTTAAATATGTAATTTTTTAGTTATAGTGATATAATTTATTTTTGAACCTAACATCTAATCTAACTGATGAACAACTCAACACAAAATGAGACCAAGTTAGTCGGGTTGGGTTGGACTGAGTTCAAATCAGCCTAGATCTAAAGAAAAAACCATAAAAAAAAATGTCCCATTGGAATACAAATGACAAAAGTTAAATAAATGATCTAAGTAAATGGATGAATATTCTTCACATACATATCAAATTCAAAAAACTGTATTGGGCAAAACATAAAAAATTTCATAACAAATCTCAAAATAAACCTAATATACAAAAATAAATGATGAGAAATAGGAACCAATATACATAGCTTAAAATATACCTTCAAAGTTGAAGCAATGACGAGTAAAGCATGACAATAGTATTTAGATTTTTTTTACTTTTGACATTTAAACTGTTCAAATTAATCATGAGATGTTGAATAGGGTTGGAAGATGAACAACAAGTAAATTTGGGAAGGAAGCTTTGAGGTAGAGCCAACAATGGATGAATCATGGCAAGCCATGATAAAGTGACAAACTATAGTGAAAAATGAATGAAGGGGAGGAAAGGAAGCTTGGAACCAATAACAGAATAATGGAGTAGATGAGAGGAAGCTAATCGTCAAATGAGATTAGTTTTCACGATTCTTTGTTCTCTGCAAAATCATGGGTCAGTTTGTGTTTATACATATAATACATATTTGCAAGAAGAAGAAAAGAGTAAACACCTTAGCCGATTTGGGACGTATAGTCATGAAGGTCCACGCAAGACCCCATCTGACCCTAGGGTGATTAGCACTGATTGGAATTTGGGTTTTAATTATGAGTTTCTTTCTTGGTTCAAACTAAGTTAAGTCCTTCCAGATTATATCAAATCTGATAGGTTTCATATTTGAGTGTACAACCCTAATTAACACAATTTTTTCAATCAATAATTTTCATAATTATTTTAAATTAATCTTATAATTTTACTATTAATTGAGAATTAAAAATTCAATCATTTGTTAATTAATAAATTTTAATATTAATAAGTGTATTTTAAAATTATAATAAGTCATGACCAATTATAATTAATTTTTTATAATTAATTGATCTAATTATTTTGAATTAATAAGGATTTCACTTAAATTTTAGTTTAAAATTGGATATGTTATTAATTAATTAATTAGTTAATTAATATTTTCAAAGAGCATAGTGGCTAATTACTTTGGACTAATTAAAACCAATAATGGATGAATGGGGGTGAAGCCAACAACAGTTGAACTTGCACAACCATGAGAAAGTGACATACTACAATGACTAATAAACGGAGAAGTAAGAGAGAAAGCTTAAAGCCAATGGCAAATGAATGGAGGAGGGGAGAATAAGCTCATTGCTAAATAATATAAGGTTTTTAGCTTCTCTATTTTTTTTTTACAAATCACGAGTCTCTTTATGTTTACATATATGATGCATATTTAAAAAAAAAATTAAACACTTATGCCAAGCTAGGCCATATGGTCATGAAGGTCCACTAGGATCAAATTTGATCAGTAATCAACATGGCTTGAGATTGGGTTTTAGTTTCAAGATTTTTCAAGATCAAGCCAAGTCATTCCAAATTAGACCAAATTTGCCGTGTTTCATATTTGAATGTGCAGTTTCAATGAACTTTAATTTTTTTCAATCAACAGCATTCTTAATTATTTTAAATTAATCTTAGATGAAATTTTACTATTAATTAAAAAATAAATATAATGTTAATTAATATATTTCAATGTTGATAAGTGTATTTTGAATCTATAATAAGTTAAAGTCAATTGTCCTCAAAATTTAGGTTTAATTTCACTAAATAAATTTAGGTTTCAAATTGAATATATAATTAATTAATATTTTCAAAGAGCATAATTACTAATTATTTTAGACTAATTAAGTCAATGACAAATGAATGGAGGTGAAGCCAACAAAAGATGAACTATGACAAACCATGAGGAAGTGACATACGAAAATGGCAGACTAATAGGAATAGAGGAAGCTTGGAGCCAATGACGAATGAAAGCATGAGAGGAGAGGATGCTAATCATTAAGTAAGATTAGGTTTTGGTGCTTCTTTATTCTTTGTAGAATCACATGTCAATTTGTATTTATATATATGATACATATTTTTTTTTATACAAAAAAGTAAACACTTGAAATAAGCCGAGCCTTATGGTCACAAAGGTCCAACTAGGACCTAATCCAAGTGACCAGCTAAGTCAAGGATTTGGGTTTTACTTTTTTCTTCTTTTTTCATTTGGACAAGGCTAAGTCCTTCCAAGTTAGATCAAGTTTGTCATGTTTCATATTTAAGTACTTAATCCTAAGTATTCAACAACTTATTTAATTTAGTTTTGTTGTGTGCTCTGTATATTTTATTTAATTTAATAGTCATTGTTATTTGTTTAATTTTGATTTAAGTAATTTATTTTAAAAATTACAACTTCTTAAAATTTTCATGTAACATATTACAATATAATGATCAGTCTTATTAGCTTTTATATATACCTATTTTCAATTTGAAAAATTCATATAATATGATAATTTTTTTGCCAACATATAATATAATGACTAAACATGATAATTGATGTTATTATCTATTATAGATGACCACTTCAATTTTCTAGAATACATGTGCATCGCATGAGCCACATACCAAAAATATAAGACTCTGCCCACCTATTCATTTGGTTTTAATAGAGAACTTCAATAGTTTTCTAATAGAATACTTCTATAGATGATAACAATTACTAAGACTAATAATGTTGGGAACATTAATATTAAGATTTCTTATGATTTGTTATTTGATGTTTACAATGATCCAATATGGTCAATTGTAAAGTCTACATATCCTAATCTTTAAGAGAAATTAAACATCTCATCTTATTTCAAAAATAGAGCTATATTGTCCTTACTTTGTTTATTGTTGATATTATTAATGTTTACATGTTATCTTTATTACTAGTTGAAAAAGTGATATACTATATTTCTGGTAATATGCTGAAGGAAAATGATAATGTAGATTCTATTAATTATCTTCATTTACTTAATTTTTGAACTCTATTTTCATGTCAAATCTTCCTTATAATGAAATAAGGTTAAAAGTTTGAGCACCTATAATTCTTATAAAGAACATTGATAAATTATTAGGTCTATATAATTGCACACATCTAATTATTATGCAAACTAACAAGCATATTCTTCAAGTTAAAGTAGTATCTAGATCAAATAAAGGGTTAAAAGTTTGTATTTCTAAAATATCTATAACTCCATCAGATTCTATGCTACTGTATAATATAAAGAGATGTCAATTTTCTGTCATGTTAACTTTTGTTATTACCATAAATAAAAATCACAGGCAAAGTCTATGCAATATGAGATTATACTTACTAAGACATATATTTACTCACAGCCAATTATATATTACGTTATCCTATATATGATCTAGAAGTGGATTGAAGATTTTAAATCAGAATTGTAATTCAAGTAACACTATTTCAAATTTGTGTATAAAGAAGTGTCTTATAATCTCAATTGATACTTTTTGTATTGTTCTTTTCTCTTTGGTCACTGTTTATTTTTGTATTATACACTTAATAATGTTAGTTTGTTCTCCATGTATTTATATAATTTTATAAATAATTATGTTCAAGAAAATCCATTTATCCTTATTGACTCCGTGTATTGCACAGGTGCATATCTATACACCAAATATCAATAGATGGCACTGTACTTTTAAAGAAGCATGTTCTGCACTTAGATTGTTAAATGATGATATAGAATATATTGTATAAACAAAGATCTATTATTTAGTTATATGAAATTTAATATATATACTCATTTATTTTTATTTAAATAATCGATTTGATTCAATTTTGTCATAATATTAATAACGTAGTCTTAAATTTATTATAAATAGTGTTTTATATTAATATGTATTTTTTTTTACAGGATTACAGCTAACAAATAAAGAAATACAAAATTTTGCTCTTATAGAGATTGAGAATATTTTGAAAGCAAATGGTAAGATCCTTAGTGATTTCCAATCTATGTCTATTCCCAACATGACAAGCATACATGTTAGTATGAATAAGTTGACTCATGCTAAATTAAATCATGATAGAAGTGCTATTACAAATCAATTTTGCGCATTGATTACATCATTAACTTCTGAACAATTGAAAATTTATTATGACATTATGTTCTGGGAAAGGAGGAATACTTTTGTTTATAGATATGGACGCATTGGTAAAATATATGTATGAAATACTCTTTTGACCTCTTCTAAGTCTCAGGGCAAAATTGTTCTTAATGTAGCATCAAGTGGCATTGCTTCTTTATTATTGCTGAGTGGAAGAACTGCACATTCACAATTCTGCATAACTCTTGATGTTCATGAGGATACCATATGCAATATAAAGTAGGATAGTTATCTTGCTGAGCTATTGATTCATACTTCATTAATTATATGGCATGAAGCACCTATGACTAACAAATTTTGCTTTGAAGCTCACGATCGTAGTCTTAGGGATATCTTAAAACTATCCAATCCTTTAGCTATGAACCTTTCTTTCAAAGGTAAAGTAGTTGTATTTGGTGTGGATTTTAGACAAATTCTTCTTGTAATTATATAGTTTTTACTGTTATTAATTTATCTTACGTCTAGAATCAATGTAAACTCCTCACTCTTACAAGAAATATGAGACTCCTTCCAATAAATTCATCTTATGTCAATAGAGAAATATGAAAGTTTGCTCACGAGATTCTTTCTATAGGTGATAAAACAATTATTAATCCTAATGATAGGATAATGGATATTAAGATTCTTTATGATTTTTTTATTGGATATCTCAAATGATCATTTTATATCAATTGTAGAGACCATATTCAAATCTCTATGAGAAATTAAATATTTCATCTTATTTCTGAGATAAAGTTATATAAGCTTATAGTTTGTCTGTTTGATAATGTTAATTAATATATGTTATCTTTATTACCAGATGAAGATGTGATGTGCTATATGGTTTTAATAGTATATTGAAGAAAAATAACAATGTAGATTTTGTTAATAATCTTTATTCCATTGAATTGTTGAATTTAATTTTCATATCAGGTCTTCCAAATTATGAATTTAGGTTAAATGTTGGAGCACTTATTATTTTCATAAAAAATATTGATAAGTCATTAGGTCTTTGTAATAACACTCATCTCATTGTTACACAAACTAGCAAGTATGTACTTCAAGTTAAAGTCATGAATGGATCAAATGTATGAATAGTTGAAAGTTTGTATACTCAAAATATCTATGATTCCATCAAATTCAAAACTACTATTTATTATGAAAAGACATTAATTTCTTGTAATGTTAGCTTTTGCTATGACCATAAATAAGAGTCAAGGGCAAAGTCTATGGAACATAAGTTTATACTTGCCAAAACCTGTATTTATATATAGACAACTCTATGTTACTATATCCCATGTACGATCTAAAAGTAGGTTGAAAATATTGATTTTAGATAAGAATGACAATTTAAGTTATACAACTTCAAATGTTGTATACAAATAGTATTTAATAATCTTAACTGATAGTTTTGCATTATCATTTCCTTTATGATCACTTATTATTAATGCATTAAATACTTTGTAATGTTATTTTGTTCTCCAATTATACTTATAATTTTATCATTAAAAATGTCTAAAAAATACACATAGTTTTATTGACCCTGTGCATCACACAGATTACATACTAGTTCCTTAAATAATCACAAGAATCAACCTAAGCTTGTTTTTTAATTTAAAATGTAATTATTTTAAAAAAAGTTTATCCGGCGATGATACTTGAACTCCATAAAAAATCTACAACAGTGCAAAAAGTTTGTTGTGATACCGCTTTCATAAGTTCCACCTCATTATGAGGAGGAAAAAATGCAATACCATTGGTCCTTAGAACAAGGAACAACATCGATTAACAAGTAGTGGTAAATGTGCTCTCTAATTTGTTATGCATTTCACTAGTAGAAAATTTGTCTTTCTAACCTTTCAAGCAAAGGTCAATCCCAACCATCATAATGAGAGGATTGCATAGAGCATGCTTTAGTCATGTTTTAGTTTGATAATTATGAATTTAAGTTAGTGGGAAACAAGCTTGGACAAGACTATATGAGATAATGCAGAACTTTCTCATTTTGGTACTCTGATATCGTGCGATTTATAGGAAAATGAGTAATTCTTGTAGAAATGCTGTTAAATATGAATTCTAGAAATCATGTTGTTCATGGAATTGGAGTCATGTGAGAGTTGGAATCATGATTAAAGGATGTTATTCATATGTTCTACGAGTATGACAATACTTTTGCTTTGTATTTAGAACCATTATTTGCTAACTACTAAAATTAGGATTGGTATACATTATGTGAAAGTGAGTTAAGTGGCTAGGTGAATTCAATTGATCAACTTGAGGGTTTAAATGAATATTATATAAAAAAATTGGGTGAGTACCTTGGGACACAAGTAGATTTGGGTGAGGAAAAGTTGTTATATAACGATTTGGCCGAGAAATTAGATAGGAAGCTTGAGAATTGGAAAGCAATTTTATTACCACAAGCTGAAAGAGCTACTTTAATTAAATCAAACGCAATCTCCATCTTAATTTATCCTCTATCTTGTTTTGAATTGCCTAAGAAATATTGCCATGAAATATATATGAAACCAGCAAATTTTTTCCTGGGGTTATAACGGTAATTAAAGGAAAATGCATTTGATTAAATGGGATAAACTTTTCAAAAACAAAGATCAAGGAGGGTTGAGGTTGAGCTTTAAAAAAAAACTAAAATTTTGAATAGGGCTTTATAAGCAAAAGGTGTATGGAGACTGTTTACAGCTGGAAAAGACTAATTACTTATTTAAGTGTTAGTATCTAAATATTGTAGCAAACTACATCAAGGTACACTGCAAGTTAGATGAGTGGAATCTTGGAATTGAAAGGGTATAAGAACAATTGGGCACATTATTATAAACAATGGTGGCCTATATAGGCAAAGCCACAAACTTTACTTACTACATTTGATGACCTTATTCTCTTCTACATGATGAGGGAATATGAAATTTGGAGTTATTGTAAAGATATCATGATTTGAAAGTAGTTAAAAATAAATAAAAGAGCTTACATTTTCCACAACAAATGAAGACAAATTGATTTGGAAAAAAAATCCTTCTATTCAACATTCAGTAAAACAAGGATATTTTACCATTTTTTAGCAACAGTATGGTGGTATCAAAAATTCTACTTTCGCAACCTTGGATAGAATCTGGAAAATGAATGAGGCTTAGAGTTAAACTTCTCATTTGGAAGTTGATGAGCCCAATACTAAAGTGGGCTGAACTCGTAGAACAAAGACAAAGGGACTTGATGAGATGAGAGGAGGAACAAGTGGTGAAGGAAAGAAGATGAGATAGACCCATACCAAGCTACCTAAACTATTAGTATGTGTATGGGTGTAAGGAATGGTAGATCATAGAGTGGGTTTTCGGGTCCTAAGCAGCTTGTAGAAGGGGATCATTGGAGTGTTTGTGTTTGTCTTGAGGAGAGTGGCCTGACCCTCTTTATGGGTATAAGCTTGTGAAGGTTTCGGGGAAGTGTAGTGTGTATTTGTGATCTTTTGGTTTTATATTTCAATGTCCTACGTTTGTTGCTATCCAACAGGGATTTCCACTGCAGTTTGGATTGTGTTCAAATTGTA
The DNA here is from genome assembly GCA_026686845.1 of Adenanthera pavonina. NCBI lineage: Eukaryota > Viridiplantae > Streptophyta > Magnoliopsida > Fabales > Fabaceae > Adenanthera > Adenanthera pavonina. The sequence continues at coordinate 27,916,035 of JAIVEN010000023.1, forward strand.
AAATGCATTACTAAAGTGTGAATCATTTTAAGTACATAATATATTTGGATTGTGTTCAAATTGTAAAATGCATTACTGAAGTGTGAATACTTTTCTGTTCATAATATAATCCAAGTTTCCAAAAAAAGCTTGTTCATTATATGGTTTCAATTAATGAGACTTTGAAGGAACATCACAAAGGGAATAAATAGGAACCCAAGAGGGAGCTAATGGGTACCTAAGAGGGATGAGTACCCAAGAAAGATGAGGAACCCTCTCCCAAAAGCTAGCTACTTAGGTCGGAGAAACAATCCATTTATATACCTCATTAAGCATCACATACTACTCAATATAGGACTTTGATATCTCATACTACACCTAAGTCCCCATCAGTGCCCCCCTTAAGAGCCGACATCCCAGTGGCTGCATATTATGACACTTCACTCGATGAGACTTCACTCGACTCCCCTATCGATCAGAGCCCTCCGTAGGTAGCCTTTTTTGGAACTGTCGACATCTAAGCACTAATACTATTTATAGGTACCCAAACGAGATGGAGAATCCTCCCCCAAAAGTTAGCTATTGTGGTGGGAGAATTAACCCAAGTATATACCCCATTGAGCATCTCATACTCCTCAATGTGGGACTTAGGTATCCCATACTACCCAAGTCACCATTAGGAGCATCTTCTCATTTACTATAACATAGACAAATTGATTGGTTTGGGACTCAGCTTGGATTGATCAACTTGATCCTAGTCTTTCCAAGAACATATAGCAAGTTGCCAAAGGGACTAAAAGAAGTGGTGAAAGAGAAACCTACTGGTCACAAGGAATGAATTAGGGGAGTAGTTGGAGTTTTCCTTTTATTATAACTCTCAATTCAATAGTATTTTGTGGAGAGTGCTACCCTCTCGAATGCCAAAGGGTTCTGATTTATATCTGTGCTATTGTGTGATTATAGATAGTAGATATTCTCAAATTAATGAAGATAGGACTAAGAATTAATTGGCCACACTAGGGTTTATCTGGTCGCATGCTTTATTTAGTAAGAAACACTGCATTTATAGAGGCAACACTCTTATTTGAATCACCTTGCAACATTGTGCTTAGAACTTATCCAAACACAACTTATCGCCATTATCTTGATCAAAGTTTTTGGGTGCACTGTATTTGTTCATCGAAATAATAAGCTTGAGCCCATAGCTATAAAATGCATATTCATTCAATACAAAAAGTGTTGGATGTCACATTCCATGAAGAAAAACCTTACTATATAGGAAAAAAAAATTCACTTATGGGGAGTATAAGGAAAAAGAATGGAGAGCTTGAAAAAGAAGCCTATATACCTATGCCTCCGGAGTTTGAAGTTGAGGTGGCCTGTGTAATTGACTGAATTAGAGAATTTTCTTTCCGCTCTCTTTTCTCATCTCTCTCATTTCTATCTATTCTTCTCTCTTCCTTCTCTCTTCTCTCTCTATTATCTACCTATTCCTTATTATCTCCAGAACAAAACTCATAAAAACTTATTGATAATCATTTCAGTTATGTTTCACTGGGAAAAACAAGAAAAAAAACCCTTAGTCCATCAATCTAATCACATTCCCAATTTCCCAGAATACAACTCATGTTAGATCATCCTGAAAGTAATACAAGACACACATCAAGACAACACAACAATTACAAACATAAAACAAAATAAAGAAATAAATTAAAAGAACGCATTAACACAAAGAACCCTAAAGACACTAAGCAATAATTTAAAGAGAAAATTCTAGATAAATGTAAAGGAATGAATATTATTCCAAAAAGGTACCACAATTTACCATAATTCCAAAAAACTACCCAGGTTTGACATTTCCCTGTTGCTTGATTAATTAAATTGTTATAGGCAAATTCAATTTTAGCAAGAACAAGATCCCACTGCTTCAAGTTCTTCCCAACAAAACTTTGGAGAAGATTTCTGAGTATCTTATTGACAGCTTGAGTTTGATCGTCTATTTAAGGATGACTAGCGCTGCTAAATTAAAGCTTAGTACCCATTTTCTTCCATAGAATTCTCAAGAACGGGACTTCTCACACCTTGCTCTGATACCAAAACTAGCTCAGAAACTAGAGAAAAAAAAGAAAGGAAAAACTCTCTTTGTAAGAAATTGAACTTCAAATCGATTGATTCCTTAACACAAGGTTTAAAGTCTATTTATACTACTCTGAAAGGCGGGCAAAGCAACAGTCACAGATGGGGAGTTATAGGGGTTACAAATACATTATTGGTAGGTTATGAGTATTCATGAAGGACTTACTGAGGAAGGGAGGTTACAACAAACATTATGGGTGGGTTACAAGAAGCTTAATGGGTATTCAGATGGAGGGAAGTTTCATGAGTTACATGGTGTCATCTATTTTACTTCCACAGGGATTTCACAAGTGTGCATTTGCATTGAATAAATAGGAATGGCAAGAAGAATAGACTTGGTAAAAGTTAGTCTAACAACCAAAGAGAGATAAGTAGTTTGCCATTGAGCCAATTTTGTCTGAACTTTCTGAACTATAAAATTGAATTCCAAGCATCTTCTTCGCCCAATTTGCAAAGCTGTCCTAAAATACTTGCCAAACTCACTAGAAATTTTAAAACCCACTCAAGAAGTAAGGAATTTCCTATTCAAAGAGTGGACATTTCTGGGAAAGGTTTGCCCCTTTGTCCATCCATAATGAAGATGTAATGGAGGAAATTGAGGAGAAAGGAAACCTAAGGGAAACGCAACTGATACTGAAAGATAATAAAACTTGAAGACAAAAGAATTGGAAGTCTGACTTTGATTTGATGATAAAGACGATTTGAAAGATGCTATGTAACGTGGGAAATGCTATTACCAGTCTCAAAGATTGCTTATACTCAATTAGAAGGAAGTTTGCTAGGGTTTCCATGGAGGTGGATTAGTCAAAGCTATTACAACCACACTAGGATCAAGAAGCTGATTATTTAGAATTGAAGTTATTTGTTCAATGTTGTAGATTGAACCAAATGAGATTTATCCAATGAATAATAAAACAATAAATGAAAAAAATATATAATCAGCTTGGGAAGACCAGCTCGAGCTGTGGCTATAACCTTCAAAACCATTCCCATTATTAAAACTCTTTGTACTCTTGCTCCAAACCCTAAAGGTGATCAAGTGTGCTTGGAACTGCTCGTATATTAAAAGTAGGGCTTCTTTGGAGGTGGTGGGGTTAAGGAATATGGAATTTGAAGATTTAAAATTCACAATGTAATAAAATTAAAATAGTCCAGTCACAATTTTCATTTGTATAATAAATTTTAGGTTTGACCTTCACTTTTTTACTCTTTTTTTATTTTTAATAAGTCTATATATTTAATAATTATGTATAATATAAAAATATTAATATCAATATATTAATTATTATTAATTTAAAAAATATAAAAAATAATATTAATAATTAAGAAATATTAATAATTAATTTAATATAAATATAGATAATTGTATAGATATATTTTTTATAGACATAGAATTCCTACTAATATTAATTTATCATTTATTATTAATTAATTATTTTTATTTATTCTAATAGAAATAAAAATTAAATCAATATTAAAATATTTTCAAATATTTATAATTAATATAAATATATAATTATATAGATATAGAATTCTTATTTATTTATATCTTTTTTATTAGTAATTTTGAGTTCCCCCTTAATTTAATTTTGAATTTTAATTTCAATTTTTTACTATTATTTAATGATTACCAATGTTTTAAAGGGCGGATGGGGATTAAGGAGTATGAAATTTAAAGAATTAAAATTCAAAATGTAATAAAATTAAAATAATCCAACATAATTTTTTAAAAAAACCATTTGTATAATTAATTTTTAACTTTTTAATTAATTTAAATTATTAATTTATTTTTTGAATTTTAATTTCAATTTATTTACTTTTATTTAATGATTAATTACTAGTTAAAAAGTAAGTTCCATCATTTTACTCCTTCTAATTTTAAATATAAAACATTTTCAACTACCTCATACATTTTAAGAAAATAAGTTAAATAATTAAATTTGTTAAAAAATTTCAAATGTTTTCCTCTATTTACTCTTATTAATTATATTATTCTTTATATTTTCCATATGAGAAGTCTCTTACCTATTAATTATAGATCATGAACATAAAAAGAAAGAAATAATTAATGCACTAAACAATCATAAAAGATGTCTCATATTTTTTATCAATCAATAATTCTAGAAGATATATTTTATTTAGGATTAACTCATTAAATTTGTCAAGAAATTCCAATATTGTTCACTATTTAACCTTATTGATTATATTATCTCTTATACTTCACATATTATCTATCACTCACCTATTAATTATAGATTAGAGATATAAATGATAAAAATAATTAATGCACTTGACAACCCTGTAAGATGTCTCTTATTTTGGATTAAATAATATTTCTAAAAAATATAATTTATTTAGGATCGGAAAGAATACTTATCAAAACCGTTATCATTTTATTTAGTACTTATCATACTTTTAGGGACCCATAAAATTTCTCATCTCTACCAATTGATTGAAGTCGCATTATGGATTTAGATGAAAATTATAGAGTAACTTTATAAACTTTATATCATTATGGATTTGAATGAAAACTCAATTATCTTGTAGTTATATCTTCTTAAAAATAATCTTTCGTTGTCTTATTTTTTAAAGAGATATTAAAGAAAAAATATTAAAGAAATAAACAAAAGAAATGAGCAAAGATTAAAGGAAAAAGAGAGAGGAGGAGAAGAACATAAACATCTATTATCAAGAAATTTTAAGAGCCATATTAAAGTCAAATCAAAAGTATTAAGTTCAAAATTAAAATAGAAATAAATAATATATATTACAAAGATTAAAAGAAACAAAATTTAAAAAAGAACAAAAATTGAAGAAAATGAAATAAAAAGGGCTCTCTTATTTTGGAATACCCACATTGAAGGGGAGCAAAAGAAAAGTAGAGGGGATCATCTATAAAAGGGAAAGGAAGGATGAAAGCTACCTAACCTCTTTGGATTGGGGCTTTAGTTTTTTAAAAATCAAAGCCCAACAAGTGAACTTAAGAATTTTTAGTCAAAAATTTTAGTAATTTTTTAGAACCGGTCTAATTAAGCTTAGCCAATTTATAGCCGGTTAACTAGTTTTGCTAGTCTTTAATATATTCCTAATTAGTCTGGTTCAAATTGAGTTTCGGATTGAACTAGTGGCCAATTAGCATACTGAACTAGTGACCAATTAGCAGCTCTATCGATTGAATTAGCCGGTCCAATCCAATCTAATTTCAAAACACTAATCATAACTAAGTGGATTATTATTATTGTTGTTAAATTTTCAGCTATGTTTCTTCATTGTTTAATTAATCTACTTATTGGTATCATTTTAACTATTTTTTCCTCATGCATCCTGAACTTTTATATGTGACATCTTTTCATGTTTTATAGTAAAATCATGACTTTGAGCTATTAGACTTTCATATTCAAGCTTCTAGTGTCTCATCATGTGACGTTAAGATGTTGTTAAATGCCTAAGCTAATATGATTACTATTTCATTATGTGTCCCTTCTCTTTGCCAGAAATGAGGTAGCTATGCTCAATCAAGAAGAAGGATAAATTAACTTTCAGAACCCCAGAGGCAGCAATGCAAGACCATTCAATCAAGAAACATAAACTCTTGTCCTCATTACTAACAACTCCCCCTCGTCTCTCTTTTACATACAGACACTATTTTCTTCACTTCAGTTTAATCTTGGAGCAACAGAAATCAAATTACTTTGCCTAAAAGAAAGGAACGGAGACATAACACCGCTAAGGAAGTGCATGCCAATAGTGAAGAGAACAATACCTATTCCCATGGAAGGTATGCATTTATAGGTAGTTGCGTTTCCTTTTCTGCTAAAGTAGCTTATATATCCCGAAGCCTAGCCAGTAAAGGACTTGCCCGTCCTGCACGACTTCTTTACAGTTCTAAATGTAAGAGAATCAAAGGACAAAATAAGTTTATCTATTTAATTTCATTATCATGAGAAATAAAGCAGAAATGAAGGTATAGGGACATTAAATCCTTATCAAGAATTCCCTAATCACCCGTCCCATATACAAATTCTCCAAAAACTAAAACACAATCAACAGTCTAAGTACATCACTTGATACAAGGAAAGCAGGAAAAAAGGAAATTAACCTAAACTCTGTCATTGAATCAAATCTATTTATCGATGTCTTCAGTAGAGAACACATCACATGAAGTTGAAGAGCATCACAATCATAAGGGTCAAGTAGCGCTCTCTGAAGCTCTCTTTGCAAACAGTTACATTGAGATAAATAATCGAATCAGCAAGTCAAGATTTTGGACGTCTATAAATTTACATTGAGAATTAAGATGGAAGACATATAAGTTTGGAGGTCTATAAGTTTGAATGTCTATAAATTTCCATTCTTGTACATGCCAGATTGCTTACTTTCCCTGATAAGTTAATTCTAATGAAACCCATCCAAAGAACCCACTTTGATACGTAAGACACTTAGATCGTTGCAATTACAAGGGATACAAAAATTAAAAAAATAGAAAAATAGCAAGAAGAAGGGAATAAACAAGAAAATAGAAAAGATATGTTGGTCTAAGTGAATTATAACCTAAGAGAACCGGTCTCTTGAACCATAGTTCCGGTGATGCCATAAGGATTGACCAATTCCTTGATAAGTCATAGTTTCATCATAGCACTCAAAGAACGTAAAAAAAACTCACAACAGTCTGAAACTTTAATCATTCAAATCTGAAAATCGCACATAAAAGTTAACCTTAAATAGGTAAGGTAAAATCCAACTTAATAAGTCTAGAAATCCTAATTAATTTGGGCTCAAGTAGTCTTAATACGATTATGAGACTTTTGGTTCAAATAACACTCCTATTGGACCTAGAAAACTAATAAAATAAAGCCCTAAAATAAAATAACAAAAATTTATAAAAAATAATAAAATAATACCTAAGCCCTTATAAACATGCCAACACATTAATGAAATCACATGTTTAGCATATGACATGTTTATTTACAAGGTGAGATATTAAAAAGATTATTATTTGACTAATTGGACTTTATTACTCAACATTGTTCAGCCCATAATTAGTAAAAAAGAAATTAAAATAAATCAGGCCCATTAATACCTAAGTCATATGCTCTTTTAGTGAAGCACATGATCTTTTAAGTAATCTCTTCCAATGGTCTTCTCTTGGACTTGAATCCTTTCAAGTGATAAGACGTTCTATCATGTTTTTGAATTTGTCCAAGCCATCATCTATCATTCCCTCTACTAGCTAACTACACTACTATAGGAATATGAAGTAAGACCCTTTTTTTAGGCTCTAGCAATTTGACCGCTCCCAAATTCCTTGAAATCGATTTGTTTATGGGTATAAGCGGCCCGAAGTCCTTTCCTTTCTAGCATCTCATACTACCCCATACAATACACGATTGTTTTTTTTGGGACAAAAAGTTCAAAAATAATTCCAATATTATTATCAATATATCTTCTTACAATTCACTACAATATAAGCTGTCTATTAACAACTACAAACTAATCAAAGCAGCAAGAAAAAATAAAAAAAAACATTGAACTTGCTAATGCTTGGCTGCTAAGCATTACCATATGCCCCACCTGTAAACAAACCACCAAGAGCACACTACAAGTAAAACTTATTGCTTAACATGCATAAACTATATAAAAACAGACCAATAATGATTAAGTGTTGAAGGACTTACCACTTCTTTTACACTTTATCTTATGAAGTGGAGGATAGAATCTTGAGGGTAAGTTTAGGCAAAAGATGCGGGCTCTAGAACCTTGACATAAAATGGCAAATATCACACACACACACACACACACATATATATATCAGATAATAACAGAACTTGGTAAGAATAAAAATTGTTGCTAAAATAAGTCCAGACAAGTAAAAAACATAAATTAAGAAGAATAAGACCTTGAACTTAGGAGTCAGAACACTTCTTTAATATCTGCTTCTTTTAGCCATTGTACAAATGCCCATAGTCTGTTGAGAACTACGTAACCCTGTGATCAATAGAAGTGTGCATCACCAGCACAATGTTCATTTTTATTCAGCAAATGATAATAGATATAAAAAAAAAAAGAAGATTCAAGAATATTAGTGTTGAAGAAGTAATAATCCTGTGAATTCTGCCTTTCTTTGTACATATGAGTTTCACAATCCTCAACAACCTTTATAGAAAATTATTAATTCTCTAAAAGAAGATTCTGAGTCATGATCAAGTAACCTAATTTAATTGTTTTCTAGTTTCTATAACCAAAGAACTGAAGCAATGATTACAAGGATTCAACAAATTACTACCAGATTTACCGTAGAGCCAAAACATTGATAAGTAGTAACTAAATTATGATTTCTTTCATCTGCATAGAATGCAAAGAATGCATCTTGCATGGGCCAGCCACCTCGAAGCCAAGATATATCCTTTGTCACTATATATCCCTTTCAGCAGTAGCCAGGACTTCATCAAAAACAATTTTTGGACTAGTGTTTTATGCCATACAAGGTATCTTTTTACCCAGTAGAGGATCAATACAGAACCTGAGAAAAAAAACAGAGGAAAATAGGGTAATACTACTATATTATCCCAAAAAGTTATTAACATGTCAGTATTTTAACTTCTATGTTTCCAGATAATAATTTCCTGCAGGAGTAGTAGTCTAGGGACCAAACACTGGTTAGCTCACTTCAGTTGTTAAACATCTTTCAAACCAGACAAACACATGGAAGACTAAAGGCACCCACATACACATTTATCACCATATATATCATCAAACACCTATAGGTCTCAAAAGTCAGAACAAAGTACAACAAAAGCTTAAAAACTTAGTGCAAGGTTAAAAACTCAGCACTAGTTAGAGAAAAGATATGGTCAAGATGGCACAACAAAAGATTATACAAATAAAGAAATTCATCCTTCCAAATAATGATATGGTCAAAACGCTAGAGCTACTTAATCAAATTTTAAATATAGGAACTCTTGGTCACCTTAGTGCAAGGTTAAAATGCCACTGCAATGCAATGCATTCTTCTAAAATGCCAGCCCAATATATTCCATTCCTCCCTTTGCAAACATTTAATGGTGATATATCAACATTACAGACACACTTGACGTAGAAGTTGGGGAAATATTGGGGTGACTTGTTCTTAACTTTCCCCATAAACAAAAAAATTAAAAGCACTTGTCTTTCCAACAAATAGAACATGCCAAGTCCACAACATAGTGTAAAATGCAAAGTAAGTGACAGATGCAATTAAAGGAAATGATAATATAGGTGGATAAAGTGAGAAGCATACCTTCTGGATAACCCGGCAGCCATACATTTGAAGACTTACAATAAGAATATGACCAGTAAGCTGCTCTGCCAGTTCTCTTATTTCCTCTTCCCCTTTCTTCTTCTCTTCTTCCTCGTTACTCATGAAATCCAAATAAATGCAAAATCTCAACCTCATTCAACTAAAATAAAACAGAATCTATAAATCAAATACACAAATTCAGTAAAAATTAAGCTTTGAAAGAGTAGAATATAAGATAAAATAATGGAAAAAAATTATTAAATTAAATTATCAAATATTTGAAATTATCTTATAAAATAAAAAATTAAAGAAATCAGGAAGAAAAAAATGAATTAAATATAAATTAAAAACTAGAAAGTTCTGGTTAAATTTTAAATATTTCAAATTATTTAAAAGTTATCTGGAACTTAGTGTTTATATCCAATACAATTTTTTTATAGAAAATAATAATAATGATGATGATGATGATGATGATAATGATAAAAACATAAAATTTAATTTAAATTTTTAGGATTTCTATCCACGGAAATTAATACTTTAATTGTCAAAACCCTACCCTTTGTTCCATTCTTTTCTCTACCACCGCAATTTGCCCTACAATTGCATCTCTAAATACCCACCATCCTTTTCCTCTCCCTCCCTCTCCTCCCCCCCCCTCTCTCTCTCTCTCTCGTCTTTTCCCTTCCCTTTAGTAGACATATATATTACATTGTTTTGTCCTTTTCCTTCTCTCTCTCCCTTTCTCTCTTTCTCTCTTTATTTTCTTTTTCTTTTCTTGCTTTTGTGAATCCGCAAGTCACATGATCTTAAATCATCAATTAATATATATACATATATATGTCTTTAGTTTTGTCCTTTTCTTTTCCAAATCAATTGTGTAGTCTCATGTACCATTAGCTCTCATTAATTATATTGTTTCTTCCCCCATAGTTCCATGTATAGTAGGCCGTAGACTTTTAAATTCAATATATATATATATGGATACTGCTTCTTTAAATATATACACTAGGTATTTTCACCAGAATATATATATATATATATAATATGAATATAGATTATAAATTAAGATTGGGAAATTTAGGAATTTTTATAAAATTAGAAATTAACATGTAATTTACTATTTTATTTATTAATTAAATTAAAAAGAGGGTTTGGGTTCTTTGAGGTGGCTTTAGAGTAATCTTAGAGTGGTCTTAGGATAAACTTTTTAGTAGTTTTGAGTTATAGATTAATATTTTTATATGTCTTATACTACTTGGATTGTTGTTTGATTATCTAGAGAGTTAAGGAGAATAGTTGACTTAGGATTTTTCCGTGTGTGTGCAAACTATGGTTGTTGTGATTTAACTAAATTAACAAAGTTTATTTTTGCTAAGCATGATCTAGATATATAGACTGGGTAAGATATAATAAACTGTACAAGACTTGCGAAACAGTAAAAAGAATATTATTGTTGAATTTATTGATTTACTGGAATCCTGTCAAACATGCTTGTAGTTGTAATATCATTTCGATGTAGTGTTTTCATTTTCAAGCATGCTTGTGAGTTTGAATTAGTAATGTGAAATTCTAGAGTAGTTAATTTCTTTCAAGCATGCTTGTTGCTTTTAGTTGATATAGTTCTTTATTTTTTTTCTAGCACGCTTGTGTGTTTTCTGGATAAATATGAGACGCATTGTTGGGGTTGAAGAGATGATGTTGATATATATATGATACAGTGACCACATGGTTTGTCTCCACTCCGCGCATAGTGGTTGGCTTCTTGTAAGGCCCCGTTCCTTAATACTTATGATAGAGAAAGGATAATCCCAAGATAATTAGGATTATTTGTCTTTATCATAAAATAATTAGGATTTTAAACATGGATATTTTCTTAGGATATTTAAATTATTTTTTTAGATTTGATTTAGTTTATTTTGAATTTATTAGGATTTAGATTTTATCTTTCATTTATTTATAGGATTTAGTTATTTAAATTATAATTTATCTTCTGTTTAGATTTAAAATATTTTGAAAAGATATATCTTATCTTAGGATTCTAGTAGGATTATGATTAAAGCTCTATAAATAAGAGCTCATTACTCATTTGTATGAAAATTTTGATTAATTATTTAAATTATAGTTTGAGTGAATTCTCTCTCTCCCTCGAGTTCTTCATTTTTTCCTTCCTTTGAGTTCTTTTTCTCTCTCCCTTTTTGTTTCTCTCTATCTCTTTACCCTACCCTACCCCTTGTTCACATTGTTTGGTATCAAAGCCAGATTCCCTTATCGACATCCTCAACCACAAGATTCATACAAGGCAAGCAAATTTTTTAGGAGATTTCAACCACAAAATTGACACAATGGAAGCAAATATTCGAGAAGATTTCAACAATAAAATTGACACAATGAAAGCAAATTTCAACCATATATTTGACAGGTTGGAGAAATCATTTGAGGAAATAATAAATGAATTGAGGAAGCAATGATTGCAAGAAGTTTCTGAGCAATATGAAGATAGAGAATCTCAATGTTCTCCAAGATTTGATGATAAAAGTGAAGTTTCTCCAAAGAAATATGAAGGTTTGAAGGAGAAACAAGCACAGAAACAATCTCCGCAATCTCCATAAGTGGAAGTTGTGTCTTCCAAAATTGTTTATGTTCAACTTTAACACGCTCTTACTCCATCTCATCCATCTGTCATGCCATGGAGAACGAAAGCTATTAAAGAAGAGCATGTTTTCTTCCTACATAATGATCTTCTCTACCAATATCTCGTCTATTGGAAGGGATTTCCAGAGTCAAAGAATATTTGGATCTTTGAAGAAAAGTTTCTTTTTTCAGATCCCATCTTTCGCTATCTTGCTTGCTGGAAAGGTTTCTCAGATCTAGATGCTACGTGGAGTTTTAACTCTCCGGAAGAGAATTCTTTCAAGTGGGGGAGAATGATAGAGAATGGATAATCTCAAGATAATTAGGATTATTTATCTTTATCATAAAATAATTAGAATTTTAAACATAGATATTTTGTTAGAATATTTAAATCATTTTTTTAGATTTGATTTAGTTTATTTTGAATTTATTAGGATTTAGATTTTATCTTTCATTTATTTATAAGATTTAGTTATTTAAATTATGATTTATTTTCTATTTAGATTTAGAATATTTTGAAAAGATATATCTTATCTTAGGATTCTAGTAGGATTATGATTAAAACTCCATAAATAAGAGCTCATTACTCATTTATATGAAGACTTTGATTAATGATTTGAGTTATAGTTTGAATGAATTCTCTCTCTCCCTCAAGTTCTTCATTTTCTCCCTCATTTGAGTTCTTTTTCTCTCTCCCTTTTTGTTTCTCTCTATCTCTCCACCCTACCCTATCCCCTTGTTCACATCAACTTACCTGGCCGGGTTTGTAAATGGGGAACATTGGACAGTGACACCTCCTGGTTTGGTTCTTTAAGAAGGGAAGCCATAGTTTGGACTTGGGCTCTATACTTTTGGCCGGGTACATCTCAAGCACTGGAGTAGCTTTGGTCGGTCCAGTGTGTGGGCTAGACCGTGGATAAGCCTACGGCTCCAATCAGCAGTATAAGACTGGACGGAACAATAAGGGAGGTTGTACATGTTACATAATATTATGTTTTGCCTATAGTTGTTATGAATCATATCATGTGATCTTTTATACTAGTAATTGAAAATGATACTAATGGAATTGTATAATTATATGTCATTTGTGTGTGCTTGTTAGTTTGTGTATACATGGTAAAATGCTGGGTTACAAAGACGTTAGTGCTCACCCCATTCTCTTAACATTTTCAGGTGAGGGTTGGATTAAGAGGCAAGGGAAGGCACCGGAGGAGTGAGCCATTGGCTCTTATGCTCCCTGAGCACATACTGGGTTAATATTTACCTTTTGTCATGACCATAGGACATTGTTTAATTGGTTTTATTGTTCTTGGACCTCAATACATTATTTATTTAACGGTTTGATGCTTATGGATCTTTGAGTTTAATTTGTTAGAATATTCTAATATATGCTTGAGCTACGTACTCTGAATTTTTTGTTTTGAATTGAATAAAACAGGCAGAGCCCTTTTTGTTACGCATTCTGTTGGGCAGGTGTTTTCTTTAAGAATAGGGCTGAGCACTTTATGTGTGTATTAATTAGTATTTATTGAGGTGGAGCCTCCTAGGTTTATAATTATATAGGTACTTGCGTATATGTTTAGGGGACAGAGTCCCTAGCCCAATGGTTGTTCTATGATTGAATACTGAATTATTTTACTAAATGTCTAGATGGTAGGACAGATGTTACATCGGCAACAAGTAGAGGTGTGAAACAGTGAAGGGAAGGGATGAATAGATTTAGGGAATGATGAAGGAAAGGGATGACCAAAGCTAGGAAAGGGCGAGACTCGAGAAGCCATAGATCTCCAATATACACATCTCAAAATGAAATAGATCTCAAACAAGCTCCTGAACTAGAACCAATGTTTTTAACTCACCATCATTTTAAATAAATCTTGAAGGAAGACAGCGAACCAAAGGCAAAAGCTACATAATCATCATTTCTCATCTCAATTTGTTTTGGTGGCTGACAAGAACGACCGTGATGGAGGCGTGGGTCATGGGCATGGCGTCAATCGATCGCAACAAAGGCGTGGCTTTTGGTTTAGGGTTTTGGCAATGAGGGAAGGTAAAGAAGAAAGGTGAGGAGAGGAGAGAGGATCTTGTTCAAGTTAAAAATAAATAAATAAACTACCTTGGGAACCGATGGTAAAATTAAACGATCTAGGAGACCTTCAGGACTATTTACATCTTACAATCAGCCCTTTAGGTCAATCTTTCCGGACCATTTATTCTTACAAGCGATCTCGAAAGTCAAGTCAGGGACCGCATTATAAAACAAACGATCCTGAAAGTTTTTTCTGGACCACTTTTTTAAAATTTGGTCCAGAATGTGCGGTACTAAAGGTCATCTTTGTGGTAGTGCTAATTTGGAAATATTATACCTTATAAACAGTATATGCGTACCCCAGACATGATAACACATAATAGCTATGACAACTTATATATCATAAACAATATATTCAAGGTAGAGACAAAACTTATTTAGCTCAATATCAATTTAGGATACTATGTCACAACATAAAAGGCAAATTACACAATCCTAGTACCAAATTTGCAAGATGAATGAAAAATTAGTATCATTCACAACTTGTTTACCAAGATAATTAATAGAGAATGGATAATCCCAATATCAATCATGTATATTTTTCTACATAAACTCTATCTACTTGCATATATAAAAAACTATGTCTAAGTAATTGATAGAGAATTGATAATCTCTAGATAATTAAGATTCTTTTTTTTTATCATTAGAATTTTAAATAAAGTTATTTTATTATTTTCCTAGAATATTTAAACTTAATTTAATTTATTTTAAATTTATTAGAATTTATATTTTATCTTTTATTTATTCTAAGGATTTAATTTATTGTATGTTTAAAATTTTGTTAAATAATTCTATTATTTTAAAACTCTAATAGAACTAGAATTTGAGTTTTATAAATAAGACCTTCTATACTCAATTGTATTCAAGATTTGATTATTAATTTGAAGATATTTCCAGTGACTTCCCTCTCTCTCTTATACTCTTTTACTATTCTCCCTCCTATTTTCTCCCTTAAGTTCTTTCTCTCACCCTTTTTGTCTTTATCTCTCTACCATACCCTTCTCCCTTGTTCATATCATTTGATATCAGACCAATTTCCATCATACCCAAAAACTCCCAAATTACCCAACAAAGCCTTGAGAGGATCAAATGTTTGAATCTCTGCAATTGACATGAAACAAGATTGAGAAGAAGCAAACCATAAATTTGAAGAAACAGACCATATATTTGACAAATTGGAGAAAATGTCTAAAGACATCTTATATGCCCTTAGGTTGCTAAATAAGGGTACAGAGATAACTCTTGAGACTTTAAAGGAAGAGTGCAAATTTCAGATAGAAAAAGAGCAAACATATCAGCAGATTAAAGTTACAAAGCAGATTGAATCAACATCATCCATAGATAATTTCTCAAAATTCAAAGAAAACTTTGATGTTATGGTTGTTGAAGAAGACAGAAGCTTGAAAAAGGGACAAATGCAAAAATGATCTCCACCAATCGAAGTTGTGTCATCTAAACTAGAGCAAGAACTAGGGCCATGAAGGAAGCTTTAGTCATTGGGCTTTCCAAAGTTAAGGACTTCATTTGAGATAAATCATAAAATGTATTAAATGAGCCTTCTAGATTCACATCATTCTCCCCTTCTTGAAAAAGAGTCGTCCTCAACTCTTCAAGATATTTTTGCAACCAAGGAGAATCACTTGGATTAAAAATCTTCTTTTTCAACCATTTTGGTGGTGGTAGAAGGTAAGTATGCAAGATTGAATTACGAAGAAGATCTTTGTATTCCTACAAAAGAGAAATAACACAGCTAGAAAAAGAATAAATAAGATCATTAGTTTTCACTTTTCTGTTTTCTCTTTTTTTCTCTCTTTTTTATCTTCTTTCAATTTTTTTCTCACTCATTTGCTTTTCTCTTGTTCTATTTTTCTGTACTCTTTCTTTTAACTTATTCTCTTTTCTTCTTTCATTCTTAATTTTACTACTTTTATTTTTCCACTTAATCTTACTTTTTGTTTTCTCTCGATCCTCACATAAATGATGAGATCTTGATGGCATGAAGGTGATAATCACATCTTTCACCTTCAATGATTTTTATTTGATATACCCATTAATGATAACATCTTATTCAAACCTCCATGGATTTCCAATAATCATATCAACAAGCATAGGCATAGTAGCATGAAGAACTTCATCATAGTATCTCCAAATAGAGAAAGACCATAGTTGGCGCCTATTAATAAGAACCTCTTCACATGTACCCAACCATTGAAGTTTATAAGGATTGGAACATTTAATCATAGGCAAGTTCAATTCTTCTACCTTTATGTAGCTATCAATTTCAATGCAACTATTACTATTTTTTATCTCTTCACGAACTTCATCACTCAATTGACAGTAAGCATGAGAGTTACTTTCTAATGGAGCCACATTATCTTCTTTCACATGCAAGCTACCATCATAGCAAGAAATAAGTTCTTTACTTTCAGCATGATTCTCTTCCAAATTATTTGCATTCTCTAATAATGGTATGCTAATATGATGAGATTCACATTCAATTTTGATGTTTTCATTAGCACCCACATCATTACTACTATTAATGCATTTAAGAGAATGCAAGCTTTCTTGATTAGATTTTTCACCATAAGCATAAACATTCTCTCCTTTGGGACTTTCAAGTGCAACATGTCCCATACCAATTGATTTATCACAAGAGGTATTATCACAAGAGTTCTGAATAATAGAAATACCTTTCGGCTCAATTGAGGATGGCTCTTTATCTTGGGATTCTTTCTTTCTATCTCTTGCTTTCTTCAGCAACATGAGTTGATTTTCATAAACCTCTTGTGGCATTATGCACCTTTTACCGTTCATTACAAAGTGGTACCCATTTTTTTTTATCATGAATGGCTTTCCTTTTATACTGCCAAGACTTTCCTAAATGCAAGTGGTCAATCATAGAAATAGCATCACATAGCACCTCGTTAATATACCTCCCAATATTGAATGTTACTAAGGTTTGCTTATCTACCCTGACCTCATGTGGTTCATCAAACAATGACATCTTGTAAGCCTATGATGCTCAATACAAGGCAATCCTAATTTCTCCACTAGTGTAATACAAATTTTTCCATTAGATCCTTCAACAAGACAACGAGTATGAAATTAACACTTGTATATGCTCAAAAGAAAGTCCTTCATGGATGAATTATCACTAGGATCTTCTCTACTAGACATCTTTTAGGAAACCTGAAAAGTTAGTAAATAGGAGAAAACATAAAGGATATTACGAACTTTACTCATGTATATCACTCAAAAGATGTTGATATCAGCGTGCTTCTCACTTAAATTGACTTTTTCAATAATGCGCCTCTCTTGCCTTTTACAACTTACAATAATATCTTATTGTGTTCGTAATAGAATCACTATAACTTATTAAGAGAAATGGCAAAATATAATGCTAGAGTTCAAGAGTCAATGCTCAAAACAATAATAAGCAAGCTTATATTCTTGGCTTTTTCTTTTCTTTTCTTCTTCTTCTTATATTCAAGAGTCAATGCCAAGATTATTCAACAAACCAAAATTGTCCCAAGAAGTTTTAGCAAAATTCCAGCAATCAATAATGTTCAGCAAGAAGGAATGTCCAGTTATAAAAAATTTCAGCAAGATAATTCCCAGAATCAACAAAGTTTCAGCGAAAAAATAGCAAGCATTATGCAATCAAGAAATCAATTTCTAGCTAGGAATTCAATGCCCGATAAATAAATTTCAACAAGGTTCAGTAGAGATAGATGCGCAATTTTCTAGACAGCAATTAAACTTACGAATTGCTAACGTTCTGGAGTGTAGCAACAGACGAATTGGATAGAAAAATTTGAAGAGATGACAGGTAAAGAATCACGATTATGGAAGAGGAAGAAGGAGCAAATGTACCCAATAGAAGAAGACTCGAAGCTAGAACCGAATCTGGGAATTTGAGGATTGAGGATGCGATTGGCCAAGACTGAAAACTAGTTGATTTGTGGGCTGATTGGGAGGAGGACGCATGAATTCGAACACGTAGGGAACAATTGAGAGCTGCGTGGAGGAAGATGAAGACAGAACTTGACTCTGGAAACTTGGGAAGGAAGAACACGAGACAAATATGAGTTTGATGATGATGAAAACAGAGTTGAAGATGCGATGTTTGCTGAGAGAAAGAGGAAGGACGAGTTTCTGAAGTCACGATGAAGGCCGAGAATGCGAGCGAGTACTGGTTTGTAAAAAGCATAAGACCGTGTTTGGATGTGGACTTAAGGGCGTGTTTGTCTAACTGGAATTAAAGAAGGGATCCGCGTGTGTTTGGCCGGCGATGATGTGGTTGATGACATAAACAGGGTGTCTAAATTCAATTTTTGCTCTTATATGGACCTTTTGCTCAGAAATGGTCCCATGAGAAATTTATCTTGAAAACCTAGAAAATATAGAGAATAACAATGCAAAAATTTGACTTCAAAATGGTTGATCGAACTAAAAGAGACATAATGAGAACTCTAGTTATAAAAGACATCATAAAAATAGATTACGTTCTTGATAAATTAGATGTATTTTAGAAAGAAGATAAAAAACTAGTGATACTTCACAAGTAGAAATTATACTTAATTGATTCATGACTAAACACACTATAATGAATGTCTTTAAATAGAAAAAAGAAAAATATTAATTCTTACTAGAACTCTCAACTCAAATAAATAAAGATAAATTTTATCTACTTAAATTTAAAAAGAATTAATTCAAATATAATTCTATTATTGGTCTCATAGATATACAAATAGGAAATCATAAATTATTTATCATAATCAAACAAATTCAATAAAAAGGAGATAAAATAAAATAATTCAAATTGAATATGAAAATCTAAAATAAAATATAATATTATCCAAAAATTAATTTTAAATAACTTGGGTCATTTCTTCCAATTGGACCTCTCATAGATCATAGGTTTGGATTAGAATTATAATCCTTTTTAGACTATGTATATATATATATATATATGCCTCTTCTTTATCTTGTAAGTTTCTAATCAAACTTTGTAGAGCTTCCATTATGACCCTAGTTCTTGTTTTAGTCATTAGTTTTCCCAAGTCACGGCTTTCATTTAAAATATATGAAGTACACGTCACTACCAACAAAATTTTTGTCATTGATAATCAAAAGAACCTATCCCGTTTAATATGGTATTATCGATATTATTGATTTCATAGTCCTCTCTAATTCGGTCAACTAAAGCATTCATCATTAAAAAAAAAACTAAATCAAACGAAATGAAACAAAAGTAGCCTTAGTTCATTGATCGAACTCATGTTAGCTCATCTTCTATGTTGAAAAATCGAAACTTGCACATCGATAAAACTGCCTCCCATTAAGTTAAAAAGGAACTGTGAAATTCCAAGATAAATACTTATTAGAAAAATAATTTGTTCAAACTCCACCGCACCTACTCACAAATAGAGAAACAAATGCAAACTTCCTAGTGAAACCACCAAAGGACAAAGTCACCCCAATTTGTCACTATCTCAAGGATCAAAGAAAAATGAAAGTAAAGGGAAAAGAGGGGATTTACAGGACTAAATAGTAAATACCAACAGGCAAAGAAGCCATCACCGGACCATAGCCAAAGATTTTGGAGCGACCACAGACCATCTTTCCGGTCTTTTCATCATCTTTAATTAGGTGTTTCTTGGCATCCCACCAAGCGGTTACCAAAACCAAGCCCTGTCAAAGGATCCAACATTCAAAGGCTGTTGCAATGATCAACAACAACCCTCTCGTGGTAGATCGGGGCAGAACCTAGGGCACCGACTGTGGCAACTCTTGATACGCTTCCCCTTCAATTTCAAAACAGATAGATAGATAGGGTTCATCAATTTTTTTATAATGCAGATGAGTTTGGTTTCGATTTGTTTTTTAAGGCGGTCTAGTCTATCTGGTTTGGATCTAATAGTACTTTGGAGTTCCATTTTGTTTTATTGCCAAAAAATAGCACTTTGGACCAGTTGGACTTCGGAGTTTTTATACGAACTTTGGATTTGAACTCGGACTTCGGAGTTTATATATGTACTTTGGACTAGTTCGGCCGGAGTTTATATGCATTAAGTTCGGAGTTTCTCCCTTTCACTTATATTCGTACTTGATTGTGATGTGACAGGTTTTTAATTATAAAACTTGTTTATTAAATTAAAATAAGAAATTTGATTTTGGACAAAAAATATTTCCAAAAAACTGGACCTATTCGATATCATTAAGAGGTTGGATTGATTTTGTACTGGCCGGGATGAGAATACCGAGTTTACAAGTCTGAGGTAGATAAACGCCCATTTAATGTACCACTCTCCGGGCTCATATACACCGAGCTTAAGTGCAACGATCCGAGTATTACATCGGTTATCAAGTGGTAAGCCCGAGTAATTGTACGGCCAAATGATCGTACGATTAAATAACATCTCGGCCATAGGACCAACTACGGGTTTCTTTACAAAAATTGTGTTGCTCTGAAAATACCCGACTAGGAGTAACGGTTATGAGGACAATAACCATTACGGAATCATAACTGAAGGACGAAAAATCAGGGATCAAGCAAAAAGAGTGCGATACTCCATAATGATTATTTATGAAATATCCCAATAAACAAGGGGTGAGAGGGAGAAGACGGTTACACATCAACAGTCAGGAGAATGTCAATAAAGAGGGGGCAAAAAGAAGGGTAAAGGAGAGCACTGCACACTGTAAAAGAGGAAGAGTCTGTCTCGGCTTTTGGACGGAACATTTTGGCGCCCACCGTGGGGCCGAGAAAAACTATCCCACCATCAAGAGTCATGGTGCGAACCAGGAGCAGTGCGGGTGCAGGAGAACAACACCACGAAGACAGGACTTCTCTGGAAGACCATCCTGTCATTCGGGCAATGCGTGAGGAGATGGAAGCATTAAGAAAGGAGAATGAGGAGATGCGTGAGAGGAATAGGCAATTGGAGCAAGAACGCTATCATGAAGATACTTCTCCTCCTCGAGGAGGGGAACGGGGAAATACCAACAGGGATACTCAGCGGTCGCATCAGGAGGCAAGTCGACGTGAGGAAACATACCATTCAGAGACAAACATTGAAAATTGGCGAAGGGATAAGCAGGCCATCCGGAGGCATCCGTTCGTTGATGGCATCATGGAGACGCCATTGCCAAAAGGATGGAAGGGTTTAAACCTGGAAAGGTATGATGGTACTACCGATCCTGATGAGCATGTGGACGCGTATGTCACGCAGGTAAATTTGTTCACGAATGAGGATGCAGTTTTGTGTAGGGTCTTCCCTACGTCTTTGAAAGGAGCAGCTTTGAGTTGGTACACTCGGCTTCCACCGCGATCTATCGATTGCTTTGAAACCTTGATAAAAAAATTTAGCGCGCAGTATGCTACCAACCGACCCCACCAGCTCACCTCGGCTGCATTGGTGAACTTACGGCAAGAGAAGGATGAGTCCTTAAGAAGTTTCATGGAGCGTTTCTCATCAGTCTCGGTAAAAATACGAGATCTAAACCCTGAAGTGGCAATGCACACGATGCTGATGGCCCTCAAGCCGGGACCGTTCGCTGATCATTTATGTCGGAAGCCACCTATCAACATGGATGAACTTAGAAATCGTGCAGCTGGATACATACAAATGGAGGAAGTGTCCAAGTTCAGAAATAAAGTCAGGACTGATCTGGATAGGCGGACGGAGTCAAATAATCGAGGAAGTATAAGGCCGATGTTAGAAAAGGGAAAGTTTAAAAGAGAAGGAACTAGTCGAGGGCCGAAGTATGACCTTTATACTCTGCTAAACGCTCACCGAGCTCGAATTCTAGAAGAAGCGTGCAATACTGAATTGATACAGCTCCCACCTCCCGGACATACCCCAGAAACGGCAGATCAATCAAAGCATTGTAGGTACCATCGTAATTATGGGCACACCACAGAGGAGTGCTGGACGCTACGGGATAAGATTGAGGAATTAATTCAGGCAGGGCATCTCGGTAACTTTGTACAAAGAAATCGTGGTAATCATCAACCCTATAATGGACGAGGACGCGGTAGAGGTCAGCCCCGAGATCCAGAAAGGCCTCGACAGCCAAATGAGGAAAGAAGACAACCCAGCGACACTCAAAACAGGGAGAAAAACATAATAAAAGGGGTAATCAATACTATAGCAGGTGGGTTTGCTGGGGGAGGAGCGACCAGTTCGGCCCGGAGAAGGCACCTGAGGGCCATTCGGACAGTAAATGCGACAATGCACCGAGCGCCCCGAAGTTCTCGTCCTATCACCTTCTCGGATGAAGACTTCGAAGGAGTCGATCCTAATCAGGATGACCCTGTGGTGGTTTCGGTAGAAGTGGCGAATTACGTTGTAAGAAAGACGTTGATAGATCAAGGGAGCTCGGCGGATATCTTGTATTATACAACTTTCCAGAAGCTCGGGATACCCGACGAGATGATCAAGCCTTATCACGATCAGCTGGTTGGCTTCGCAGGAGAACAGGTTCATACCCGAGGATATGTGGAGTTGTTGACCACTTTCAGGGGAGACCTTGGGTCAAGGACCATCATGATCAGGTACCTTATTATTGATGCAATAACTTCTTATAATATCTTGATAGGTCGACCGGCGTTAAACGAGCTCGGCGCCGTGGTCTCCACTCCACACCTCATGATGAAGTTTCCCTCGGTTACTGGGGATATAATTGCAATGAAGGCTGATCAGAAGGTGGCAAGATAATGCTATGTAGATAGCCTAAAAGTCACCAGGAGAGGGGTAGTCGGTAGTGGTACACAGATGAAAAAAGATACCACATCAGTAAATTTGGTGGAGCTGGATCCCCGACTTGATGTACAGGACCAAAGGCCAAGACCCATAGAAGAATTACAGAAATTTCGGCTCGCCGGTGAAGATCAGTGCACTAATCTTGGAAGTCAACTCAGAGGAGAAACAAAGGAGTAGATAACAAGGATGTTGAAGGACAATGCTGATCTGTTCGCATGGACTTCGTCAGACATGCCGGGAATTGATCCAAATTTTCTATGCCACAAACTGGCGGTATACCCTGAAGCTAAGCCGATAGCGCAAAGGAAGAGGCGGGTAGGCGAGGAAAGGCGGAAAGCAATGAGGGAAGAAACGGTAAAGTTGATTGACGCTGGGTTCATCCGAGAAATTGAATATACAACATGGTTGGCCAATGTGGTGCTCGTTAAGAAGGCTAATGGAAGGTGGAGAATGTGCACAGACTACACCGACCTAAATAAGTCATGCCCGAAAGATACATATCCCCTCCCCAGTATAGATCGGCTTGTAGATGGAGCGTCAGGCTGTGGCTTACTCAGCTTTCTGGATGCTTACTCCGGGTATAATCAGATAAGGATGTACCCCCCTGACGAGGAGAAAACCGCGTTCATGACTGAGAATGCTAACTATTGCTATCAGGTGATGCCGTTCGGACTGAAGAATGCTGGGGCTACTTACCAGCGGTTGATGGATAAAATATTTCAGGAACAGATCGGGAGGAACCTGGAAGTACATGTTGACGACATGGTAGTGAAGTCCGAAGATCCCTCCAAGCATGCTGCCGACCTTGGCGAGGTGTTCGAAAGAATACGGAAATACAACATGAGGTTAAATCCTGAGAAGTGCGTATTCGGAGTCAACGGGGGAAAGTTCTTAGGATTCATGCTAACACATCGAGGTATTGAAGCCAATCCTGATAAATGCCGAGCTATTATTAACATGAGAAGCCCCCAAAACATAAAAGAAGTGCAGAAACTGACAGGACGATTAGCATCACTATCTCGCTTCATACCGAGGTTAGCGGAGAAAGCTAGGCCGTTCTTTAAGTTACTCAAGAAGGCTAAGTGGTATGAGTGGAGTGAGGAATGTGAGCAAGCATTTCAGAGTTTCAAAGGCTTCTTTTCGGCACCTCCGATCCTTAATCGGCCGGTTCCTAACAAAGAGTTGCTGCTGTATATGTCGGTGACCGAACATGCAATAAGCTCGGTGATGGTGCAAGAAATAGGCAAGTAGCAAATACCAGTATATTTTATCAGCCGAGTATTGCACGACGCAGAATTAAGGTATCAGACTATTGAAAAGTTAGCTCTGGCTTTGGTAAACTCGGCAAGAAGATTGCGACCTTATTTCCAAAGTCATAAGGTTGTTGTAAAAACTGATCATCCTGTGAAGCAGGTCTTGAGGAAACCTGAGTTGGCAGGCCGAATGATCTCGTGGTCAGTCGAGTTGTCAGAGTTCGGTATAAGATATGAGTCAAGATGGCCAATTAAGGCGCAATGTCTATCTAATTTTGTTGCCGAACTTACCCCACCTGAAAATTACAAAGACGGGGATCAATGGATACTTTATATGGATGGCTCATCCAATACAAAGGGAAGTGGAGCAGGAATCATTTTGGAAGGCCCCGGAGGGATAACTTTGGAGCAGTCTCTCAAGATCGACTTCCCGGTCACTAATAACCAGGCCGAGTATGAAGCTCTGATTGCGGGGTTAAATCTAGCTAGAGAGGTGGGAGCGAGCCAGGTAAGATGTCGGAGTGATTCACAGCTGGTTTCTGAACAAGTCTCGGGAGCTTACCAAGCCAAAGACCCACAATTGGTAAAATACTTGAACAAGGTGAAACACTTAGTTGAAGGCTTTGATGAATTCACGATTGAGCACATTCCAAGAGAAGAAAACTCTCGAGCTGATTTGTTGTCCAGATTGGCTAACGTCAAAAGGCTCGGGCAGCATGAGACGATCATCAAGGAGACCATATATCAACCTAGTGTTGATCTTGGGGAGGTTATGGTTGGAAGTAGCCCGAACCAGAACTGGATGACCCCTATTTGGAACTATCTGGCCGAAGGGACTTTGCCCAACGACCAGAACGAAGCAAGGAGGTTGAAGCTGAAGTCCTCCCATTACATAATAATGGGAAAGGACTTATACAGGCGAGGATTCTCAACCCCCCTATTAAAGTGCCTCACTCCTGAACAGGCGAAATATGTTATAAGCGAAATCCATGAAGGAGTGTGTGGGATGCATACTGGTGGAAGATCTATGGCAGTGAGAGTAATTCGGGCTGGCTATTATTGGCCCACTATGCGAGCTGATTGCACCGAGTATAGTAAGAAGTGTATTGAGTGCCAAAAGTTTGGCAGTCTACGCCATGCACCGCCGGAAGAATTGCACACACTGACGTTTCCGTGGCCATTCATGGTCTGGGGAATGGATATTCTTGGACCTTTTCCGATGGGAAAAGGGCAGGTCAAGTTCTTAATAGTTGGCATAGACTATTTCACTAAATGGATTGAGGCGGAATCATTAGCTAAGATCACGGCACAACAAGTACAGAAATTTGTATGGAGGAATATTGTCTGTCGGTATGGGATTCCTCACTCGGTGGTTACTGATAATGGGAGGCAGTTTGTTGATGGAAACCTGAAGCAATTCTATGAACAGCTTGGTATTAAGCATCGAGTGTCTTCGGTCGAGCATCCTCAAACAAATGGACAGGCAGAAGCAGCGAACAAGGTTATCCTTGGGTAACTCAAGAAGAGATTGGGAAGAGCAAAGGGGGCCTGGGCCGAAGAATTACCGAGCATCCTCTGGGCTTATCATTGCACGCCTCAGTCAAGCACCAAGGAAACTCCTTTTAGGTTGACCTTTGGAGCTGATGCAATGATCCCGGTGGAAGTGGGAGAGCCGTCCTTTAGGCGAACACTTCCTGACCAACATACGAACCAGGAAAATATAGAAGTCGAACTAGATTTATCCGAAGAGGTCAGGGAAAATGCACGTATACAAGAACAGGCTTGTAAGCAAAGAGTGGCTCGGCGTTATAATTCTCGACTTAAACCAAGAAGTTTTGATCGTGGAGATCTTGTTTGGAGAAAGCAGAGTGAAGCAAGAAAGAACATCGGTGAGGGAAAGCTAGCTGCGAACTGGGAAGGGCCTTACCGAGTCACTGAAGCGTTGGGCAATGGAGCATATAGATTAGAAAAGTTGTCAGGGGAAGCAATCCCTAGGACATGGAATGCTTCTTACCTCAAAATTTATTTCAGTTAGTTGATGTATACAAAGAAGGCGGTGTACTCTTTTTCCTAACTTGGTCTTTTGTCCCAAAGGATATGCAAAAAAGGGTTTTGGCCGAGAAGGTTTTAACGAGGCACGCCTACCTACTTTAATAAAGGAAATTCTTTGTCATGATTTCATTCATTTTAAGCCTCGGTCAAGTATGAATCGGGGAATTGAAACCCGGTCAAGTGTGAACCGATGTCTCTAGTTAAAATTCGGTCAAGTATGAACCGGGCATTCGAATTAAACTTGGTCAAGTTTGAACCAAAAATTTGTTAAAGCCTCGGTCAAGTATGAATCGAGGGATTGAGACCCGGTCAAGTGTGAACCGAGGTCTCCGATTAAAATTCGATCAAGTATGAACCGGGCATTCGAATTAAACTTGGTCAAGTTTGAACCAAAAATTTGTTAAAGCCTCGGTCAAGTATGAATCGAGGGATTGAAACCCGGTCAAGTGTGAACCGAGGTCTCCGGTTAAAATTCGGTCAAGTATGAACCGGGCATTCGAATTAAACTTGATCAAGTTTGAACCAAAAATTTGTTAAAAACTCGGTCAAATATGAATCGAGGAATTGAAACTTGGTCAAGTATGAACCGAGGTCTCCAATTAAAATTCGGTCAAGTATGAACCAAGAGGTTGAATTAAATGTTAGTCGAGATCGAACTGAGAGATGATGTTAAACGTAGACAAAAAGATTGAACACGGTCAGAAAAGAAAGACTGTTATCATTAATTAGAAAATTCTGAGTAAAAAATAGATAGACAATCGAGGAGGTGGGCAGTTTGCTTTTTAGTTCTACAATTCCTCCTCATCAACAAGCACACCATCTTTGACGTCTTTATTTACATCAAATACCGAGAGCTCAATTTTCGGCAGGAAGAGATGCACCTGACGAAGTGCTTTATGGAAGCCTTCTACATGCTCTTTCATTATTTGTTGCACGGCTTCTTTAACGTCAGCCTCGAGCTCGGCCTGTTTCTTCCTCGCTTGCTCCAAATCCTGTTGTAAATTAGCAGCGAGGGCCGAGGACTCGGCTTCAGCGTTCCTTGCCCAAGCAACCTCAGCCGTCAGGGCATCTCGCTCCTTCTCGAATGCTTGCACTTTCATCTCGGCATTAGCAAGGGATCCTTTCAGCTCCTCCACCTGCAGAAGGAGAGCTGCTTGAGACTTTGAAGCCTCGGCGAGTTCTGAAGAAGCCTTGTCTTTTGCATTGGTTGCTTCCAGAAGCTCGGCCTTAGCAGCTTTCAGTCGACGATCACTTTCCTCAAACTCCTCCCCGCAGAGCGAGGCCATGGTCGCGGCACGCAGGCACATAGCCGACATAGAGTCCAAAACAGCCTTGGGACCCAATCGTTGCAAAGCTTCCTTGTCCCCGACTTCCTGGATGCCGCTCCCAAAAAACCTGGCAATGTTCAGGTCAGTGCTCGAAGGCGAGCGTCTAACCGGAGATGGCAGGAGAGGTGAGCGAATTGAAGAAACAGGCTCCTTGTCGGTGGTCGGAAGTCGAGCGCGTTTGCTTGGGGGGCTGTGTGGAGAGGAGGTGATCTCAACAACTTCCGTTGTTGTCATTATCTCGGCACGTCCTCTCTCCTCTCTATTAGGGCGTGTCTGTAGGTTCTCGGTAGAAGGTCCTGCTGATGAGGCCATGTTCTTTATTGATCGCCAGTTTAATTTCCCCATCATCACTGCAAAGTAGAAAGTATATATTAAAAACTCAGACAAGTATGGCAGCAGAAGAAAAAAGAAACTTGGCACTCACGTGAAAGATCTTTATTAGGAGTTGAAGAATAAGGGAGCCTAAGTAAGATTTTGCAGTTCAAGGGGCGAGGTAATTTATTTAACTTATCGACATCCGCTTTTTCGGATGCCGACATATCCTCATAACACCAAGACTGGAATTTGATCGGAGTCCGAGTCCTATATAGAGGAAACCTGGGTCGTCCCTCCTCATTGAAAAACATCTCCGAGTAACCCTCGGCTGGGCGCACCTTAAAGAAACTTCCTTTGAAGTCTTTGTAGGATGAGGTATATGGACCGATTATTCCCTTTTTATTCATACCACTTAGAGAAATCCAGCCGATCTTATTTCCAAATCGGATCTGGTAGTAGTAGAGAAATTTTGGAGTGGTCGGAGTCATGTTCAATTTTCTGCATAGGACTTCAAAAGCCTTTAAAAACGCCCAGCTGTTGGGATGAAGCTGAGTCGGAGCGACATTCAACGCCCTTAAAACAGCGCACTCAAACTCCGAGAAAGGAAGGCCAACTCCCAGCGACTCAAATAAGGTTTTATACATATAAGTAAAATGTGTTTGCCCTCGTTGCGCTGACATAAAAACGTGCTCATCTTCTGTACATGGCTCGGCAATCACGGCCTCCTCTGTTTGTATGCTAGAAAGAGAGATAGATTTCCTCATTTCCATTATCGACTCAGCAGTCCGAAATCTAGAGTGGTAAGATCCAACTTCTCCCTTAACCCAATAATATCCTGGAAGTTGAATGTCGGGAACTGGATCTTTTTGAACCCTTGAAATGATTTTTCGCAGGTTGGGAACGGTTACTTGCACAGCAGTAGCCGAAGATGAAGCTTCCCTTTCAGTCGGGAGGTCGGCCAGACAAAAATTCAGCTCCACGCTGGGAAAGGAAGAGTTTGATGGCGAAGGATCTTCTCCGATACCCATAACCTCCCTCTCAACCAGGATTCAATGAGGGGACGACCCAGCCGGCGTCTCAGATCCTCGGCTTGAACTCATAATGATTGGGAAAAATATGGAATAGTGCGTAGAAACTGAGAAAAGGGGAAGGATAGAAGAGGGCGTACCTGGAAA
Organism: Adenanthera pavonina; assembly: GCA_026686845.1. Taxonomy (NCBI): domain Eukaryota; kingdom Viridiplantae; phylum Streptophyta; class Magnoliopsida; order Fabales; family Fabaceae; genus Adenanthera; species Adenanthera pavonina. The sequence continues at coordinate 27,945,037 of JAIVEN010000023.1, forward strand.
AATGACGAAAAAGGCGAGAAAAAGGAGGTTAGAGACGACGGAAAGATTCAGAAGGAACGAAAAGCAAGTGAAGTTTAAAGTGAAAGGATGAACACTCGAGTCCTACACGTATATTGTGAAACCCCTCCTCGAAACAAGTAATTTAATCATGACATTGGGCAACAAATCGTCATCATTGGGGAACGTGCTCCAACTGATGAAAAGACGCAGCATTAAATAACGCCGCGTATAACCGTACGTATAAGTGCATTACCGTCTCAGAAACCGAAACGTTAAGGAGCCTTAGGGAAGGTTCTCGAATCCCTAGGATACTGAAACGGTTTAAAATTCAAAAATCAGTCTCTAGTTGGTCACGTGATCCAGAGCCTTTTCGTCCAAATCGGACTCGAGGCTCGGGGGGCTAGTGTACTGGCCGGGATGAGAATGCCGAGCTTACAAGTCTGAGGTAGATAAACGCCCATTTCATGTACCACTCTCCGGGCTCATATACACCGAGCTTAAGTGCAACGATCCGAGTATTACATCGGTTATCAAGTGGTAAGCCCGAGTAATTGTACGGCCAAATGATCGTATGATTAAATAACATCTCGGCCATAGGACCAACTACGGGTTTCTCTACAAAAATTGTGTTGCTCTGAAAATACCCGACTAGGAGTAACGGTTATGAGGACAATAACCATTACGGAATCATAACTGAAGGACGAAAAATCAGGGATCAAGCAAAAAGAGTGCGATACTCCATAATGATTATTTATGAAATATCCCGATAAACAAGGGGTGAGAGGGAGAAGACGGTTACACATCAACAGTAAGGAGAAGGTCAATAAAGAGGGGGCAAAAAGAAGGGTAAAGGAGAGCACTGCACACTGTAAAAGAGGAAGAGTCTGTCTCGGCTTTTGGACGGAACAGATTTATTTTTTGTTGTTTTGGATCTAATTTAAATGACTTTTGTATTATTAATTTTTTTAAATCTTTATTGATATATGTTGTTTTAATTTTTAATAATTTGTTTGAGAAGTTAACTAATATTTCTACATTCTAATTTCAATTTAAAAATAAGAATGGAATTCTCATGCTAATAATTATTTTTGCAAATATAATTAAATCTAGATCTTTTATGATAATTTTTTCTTTATTTTATATGGAAATTATATCAAATTGTTATAAGACCTACAATATTATATGATAATGAATATTAGGTTTTGAAAGGATAATAAAAGTACAAGAAAGAAGTAGCAAAGATAATAATGTTAAGATAAATGTGTGATCATATAATAATAGATAATATATGAAATGATTGTATATGAGATAAAGTTGGAATATCATTTATTGAAGAGAAAATGATAAATAACCATTTAAAGTAGTTCAAACATATAAAAAAAAAGCATTAGTAAAACCAGTGAAAAAGACAATAGTACATCATATATAAGATAATTATATATAATAAAAAATAACAAGGTCAAATATTTAGGTTCCTAAAATATGTATGTATAGAAAATATTTTGTTATAAGAGGTAAATGGAAGAAGTGAATAGTATATTATTAATTTTATTTATAAATATAATTTTATTTTTTATGATTAAGACGTAATTAATGCCATCAACTGTTGTAGTATTTAAAACTTCAAAATATTGAAGGAATCATCTAAAAAAAAATTTTGGCCAAACAAATTTAAAAATTTTAAGAGCAATTTATAGCTTTAAAATTCTCTTAAAGAATAATACTATTTTCATATACTATTTTAAGAATAATACTATTTTATTCACATTTTAATGACCGAAACTAATCCGCCGGTTGATAACCACCTTTTTGGTTCAATTATAAGGCTAAATAATATTCTAATATAATGTAATAATGATTACATGTGGATTTATTTGATTTGATACTGTGGCGGCAAAATAAATTTATTTTCATATTTAATTAAACATAGATCATGAGAAAATGTTTAAATTGTCCCAAAAGTAGTGGCACTTAATGGTTATGGTGCTCTCAGTGGTGGTTATGCTCAGCAAGCAACTAGCAACCACAATGAGCAATGAGAGATGAGTAGTTCTAGTTTTGTAAATGGTAATTTGGCCTTTTTATAAAGATTACAATCATATAATCTCATCACATAACTTTTTGAGAATAAAGAGATTACATAATTTTAGGTAATAAAGTAATCCTTGTTATTTAAGTTTTGTGTAATCAAGTGTGCTCGGTTATATAATATAATGAAGATTATATCAAATATTCCTCTGGTAACCAACCCAAATGATGCGTCATTTGATTGGATTGCAGAAAATTACAATCTTTCTGTAGATTTGTTGAAGTTATATCATTTTTTGTTTTCTAAAATTTAATTATAGCTGTAATTTGTAACCAAAATTGAACCTTAAAAAAATTACCCATTAACAAATTAAGAAGTGTAAAAACAACTAGCTAGCAAAAACATTAAAGTTGTACAGAACGAACCTATTTATTAGCATTGCAGCAATTTGAGAACTGCACTATCATAAAAGTAGCGGCATTTGCAGGTCTAAATCTAATAAACCCTTCATCAAAGATACTCCTATTCCTCCATGACCATGAGTACCAAACAACAAATCCCCAAACAATGTGCCATTTGCCATCGCTTTCACAACCAAAATCATTGTTTAGATTTAGAGAAGTCCAATCCTCTAAAGAGCAGGTAAAGAATTGGCAATGATTTGAGGGCTAGATAAGAAAAATCCAGATCTCTAGCATGTTTACAATCATGAACTACAGGAAGGGAATCCTCTTCTTGATTGAGACAGGAGTTACAATAGGGGCCACAACCAAGCCATTTACTTCTTCTCTTGTTAGTAAGAAGTTTATTTGAAGTAAGCAACCATAAGAAGGTTCTAATTCTCTCAACACCCTCCCCTCCAAACTTCTTTTCCAAATATCTAGAACTATCAGTAGCAACAATCATATGACAACATGATTTAATTGAGAACTACCCGGATCTTGTAAAGCTCCAACATCTAACATCTTTCCCCCAATTAGCCATTGGAGGTAATAAAACGAGGAAGAAGAGCTTCTGGGACATATTCACCAATTCTTTTCCCAATTGCCATTAGCATCAACCCAATGGTTCACTTTAGAGTTAATAATGTTAGGAGGAATGTTCTGAATAGTCACAGCCTAAACTCTAACATCTTTATTTAGCCAAACATAATTAAAAAAACAAAAGCAATCTCAGAGCCACTTCTCACTCTCCAAGACCCTGATTTAATCAAGGCATCTTGTTGAGACATAAAAATCCAAAGACTGGAGTTCCCCTTTCTACTAATAAACGTCCCTAAATCACTTCTTGGTTCAACATATTTCTTCCACAGGACTTCAGTCCAGAGACCATTGTCATTGTTGACAAATTTCCAAGATAGTTTAGCAACTTTTATATATAAGCTTGATTTGATGGGCATTTATAAGTTTATTTTTGGAAACTAATTTAAAAATCTAACAAATTTAATGCTCTCAATAGTATTTTTTAATCTCTGTGATTCAGCTATTTATATTTTATAAATAGGAACCCCTGCCCCCGGGGGGGAAGGAGGAATTACATATGTAAATGTAAAAGTGTTTTTGATTAAAATTAATCACTTGTAATAAAATCAATTTTCAAGTGAAATATCTAAAAAATATTACATCAATCCAAAATCAATTTCCATTACAATCATGTCGCAAAATCTGTTGCACCAAAAATTCATTTTAACAAACTAAAAACCAAATGGGTAAACAGTAAGTTATACTACAAATTATTGCAACTATATTCTCATGACTCGAACTTAAAACCTCAAGTTGAACTAATACAATATTTTTATTAGTTGAACCAATTGCTCGATGGTAGCATACTTGTAATTATCTAAACCTTCCAACTGCAAGACAGTTTGCTTCCATGGTTAATTGGTGTTATTCAAATGTGATGTGTTGTGATTTTGTGTCGCTATCCCTTCACCACAGAAATGGTAAAATCCTGAAACCGAAACGCATAATGCAGGTGCATGTTGCGCAACAAAGATGGTCCTCCTAGTTGGGCCAATAGTTTACAAACCCATAAACTTGTACCTTACATTACCAACAACCATTCCCTCCCAAAAGACTAAAATACGAAGCCTGTCTAAAGTGATGGCAATTCAGTTCAGACTTGAGATAGGCCACATTGTTTTCTATGCTGCACTCACGTTTCTTTTCATTTGATTAATGTTTTTTTTAATTTTTTATCATTTACATTAAACTTCAACGGTTTAAAATATTAAAACCAGACAGCATTTAAATATAAATCAATAAAATTTACTCTCTGTGATCTTGAGTATAGGAAAATTTTAAGAGAGTTATTTTGGTTCAAATAACAAGGCACAAATAGCCTATATTTGGTACATTTAAGTAAATAACGTATTACAGCTATATCCTTCATTAGGTAACCTATTTCTCTTATTTTTTTTTTTGCATATTAGTTAAAATAAGAGTAATAATTAAGTATTATCATTAAATTAAATTAAGGGTAGAAGTATAAACATTATATTGGGGGAAAGACAAATTTAAAAAAATAATTAACTACTTTTAATTATTTTTCTTAATATTAGCGTGGTAATTATTTACTTCTTTTGATTCTAAATATAGAATCTTTTAGTCTAATACTAAATATATGATCATTTACAGTATACAAGATAATATTTATTATGGATTTCTAAAAAAATTTCTATTTAATATATCTCAAAAAGAGAGAAAGAAATTAAATAAGGGTAATTTTTAAAAAATATTGTGATTTTTAAAAAAATTGAGATAATTAACTAACCTTAACATTCATTCTTAATTTATATGATTTGATTAAAAATATTTTATATTAAAGATAGAATGAGTACATCTTCAAGACCAAAGGCAATAATTTGAACGGCTTATAAACAAAGTGTGAGAGAAAAAAGGGAAAATGAAAGAGGAGAGAAGTGGAATTGGCTATAGTCTGAACAGCTTATAAACAAAGCATAAGTGAAAGAAGGGAAAGTGAAAGAGGAGAGAAGCAGAATTAAATTTATAAGTATCACACTTATTCCATCACATATAAGTAAAATAAGTCAACTTCCAATAAAATTGAGACAAATTTAAAAAAAATTGATTTTTAAAATTTGGGTTCAAGGTGAGGTCTAGTAATCATTTCAAACTTATTCTATATTCTTTTACAATATTATAATTATAAATTTATAAAAGTATTCATGGCACGTTACAAATTTAAGATTAAGGAGGCCTTTTGTCAAGTTAAAGCATTAGTTTATATATATATATATATACATATACATATTATATATATAATTTTTAATCCAATCCTTCCAATATATAGGTAATTTGATAAATTTTTCGAAGATATTTCTTTAAGAAATTGTTATTTTTAATATATTTCAAAATAAGACATAAGACAATATAAATATGAGACAGTAAGATACTTAAATTTAAATATAAGAGAACAAAATATAAAATCCATAAAATTATAATTATAAATTATAAAATAAACTAAAACGTGATATAAAGGTGTAAAACAAAAATCAATATTAAAATGCTCGTCAAAAGTTATATATAATTTTTTTCTTAGTATTAAGGGTATTTATAATTAATAGTCAAAAATTAATTTCTTCTAAATGTAGAGAATATTGAAATGGATTTTACCACTCAACAAGATCTTTTCTAATATATAAATAAATTAATTAATTTTTAAAAGATATTTTATTAAAATTATTATTTTTAATATTATATCTCATGATAAGACAAGATACATTTGAGATGATAAAATACTTATAAACTTACTATATGATATGAGAATAAAAATTTTAAAAAATTATATTATACTCTCTATTTCCTATTATAAAATATATTTTTTTAGAATTGAAGTTTTAAAATATAAGTCATCTCATGAAATTTATGCACCATTTAATATTTATTTTCCAATTTTACTATTATTAGGAATACTCAAAAGAATTACTCTCTCCAATCTTTTTTATAAAGCACCATCTAAAAAAATTATTTACTCCTTTATATAAGACACCTTATAATATTAAACAATACTATTTCATTTTTACTCTTAATCATTTATTTTTCAATTTCGTAAATTATTATTATCTAAAGGATTGGAGTCATTGGTGAACTCAAGTTTGAATGATCAATTTTAGTTTAAGTAATATTATCAGCCTATTCTTTAATTAGTTTTACCTCATTTTCCAAGTAATAATGATTGATAGCTTAATTTAATGAAAATTATATTATTTTAATCAATAAAGGTAAAAAAGAAATATTTTTTTTTAGGATTTAAAGAATGTAATTAATTTCCTTAATTTACATAAGTTAGTTAAAAATATCTTATAAAAAGAATTGAAGGGAATATAGTGGAAAGTGATTAATAGAGATACAATTGAAATGAACAAAACTATGAAGTAAATTATAAAATTGTAGTAGTAAAATAAATGAAACAAAACATAAAAATATACCAAAACCAAAATCCAATCTAAAATCACTAGTGTTACACCTGTCCGTATTATAGGATATTTTGTATAAAAAAGTTTTTGATCTAAAATATAAGATATTAGATATTTTTTTCACATTTTATCCATATATTTAATTATTTTTTAGTCTTTATTTATAACCCTATAATGATAATAGAATAGAGTATTTATAAGGACAAAATGAGAAATATTAATACTTTTTGGATTAATTTCAGATGAAAAATGATTTCTTTAATATGCATATAATTGAGACAAAATACTTTCTCTAGTCCAAAATATAAATCATTTTTTAAAATTTTTTTTATCTAAAATATAAATTTCATTTAATAATTTCTAAGGTATTAAATATTTTTTATTTTATTTGTATTTATAATTAAATGTAAAAGAAATAGTAAATTTTAAATGTAATTAGGAATACTACTAAAATAATATATTTTTTATAAATTTAATAATTAAAAATATGGTTTTTAATTTTCATATATATTTTATTTTGAATTAGATAAAGTAACTTGCAAGGTAGATATAACATGGATAGGAAGGAGTAAGTGAAAACTATAGTTTTAAACCATAGTTTTTAAGAAAATGTGTTTATCCAAATATAGATTATTTTTTAAAAAAAATAAAAAGTTAGTTAAATTGTAATTTTAAAAAAATAAAGAAAAAATTATTTTTTCTTTAACAAAAAGTAGGTTTTGAAAAAGGAGAAGTAAATTCACTTTATATTGTACATCTAAAAATATTTTTAACTCTTATTATTTAAATAAATTTTTTTATCAAACTTATTTTCATAAAAAATTTTTTAAATATAATAATTTATAATAAATTTAATTTATTTCAATTTTATTTTTCTTAATTTAATTTTATAAAATTAAAAATTAAATGGACCCTAAAAAAGACTTGTCAAAACCTACCCTACTTGTTATCATCGTTATTTATTATATCACTCGGTCCAAAAAAAATCCTTCCTATTTACTCCCTCTGGTCCTATATATAAGACCATTTTAACCGAATCACGCGAATTAAGAAAGGGAGTTAAAACTAATTAACTACCTCGATTTCTCCAAAAATTTCAATATTTTTCCAAAACTACCCTTATTTAATCTCCCTCTTTTTCTCTTTAAATACATTAAATAGGGGCATTTTTTTGGAAATGCATAATAAATATCACATCGTACATTGTAAAGGATCTTATATTTAGGATCAAGACAAAAGGTCCTATATATAGGACCGGAGGGAGTATCTGATAGCATATCTAGGGGCGACTGTACCCAATAGTCGCTCGGAGAGTAAAAGTACGCCTGCAGGTAACCCCTTCCCAGGCAACCTGCTAAACCAACCAATCCAACATTGCCACTCATCATTCACTCGCCAGGTGTCCTCTCGATCCGTCACCGACTTCGATCTTCAATAAATTTCAAGACACGTGTCTCTCCAGTCACGGGACACAGCCGGTGACATATCGCTAGATACCGTCACAGCCGGTCGCTCCAACGCTGCCATTTCTGCCAGATGTGTTTATACAAGCAGCCTTCTAGAAACCCGGCTCCCTCTCTCTCTCTCCCTCCCTTCGCGACTTTTAGAGTATTCCTAATTAAGCTTTGGAAAAACAGCGTTTTGCTGTTTTTTAGTTCGCGGTTTTGATGTGAGTTAACTCCCTCTGGTTCTTGGTGTTCATATTATTTTCACAGGAACTGCCATACATGCTTCATTGGGTTCAATTTTAATTATAGTGATCGATCTTTGAGCTGTGAGTATTTTATTTAATATTAGTATTTTTGAGTTCTCGTATATGAAGTGCCGAGATTTCTTGTGGCTTGCTCTTGATCTTTTAGTTTTAACAGCTTTGTGATGCTAAGCTAATTTTAAGTTTGCATTTTTTGGGGTATATAAGATGGAAAATTTGCACTTTCCTTATTCGATTGAAGACGTTTCTGTTTCAATCGCGGTCTTTTAATCTTTTTAGGTTGTGTTCTAAGAATTGGGATTTAGTTTGGTAATGAGTGAATTTGTAGTTTACGAATACAGTCTTGCAGCTTGATCGCCACTTGGCATTTTGAATGTGTAGAACTTTGGATTTCGGGCTTTGTGCTAAGGCTACCCCAGATAGTTGTCCAAGATGAAAAAAATTAGGGTTTTGTTTGTAGATAATGGTATTGCTGCCATAGAAAAGGATAATAAAGCATGTTTCAATTTGTGGGTTTGTTTCCATTGTATGCTTTCCCAGTGTCTGGGTATTTATATAGCTGTATTCGTTTGAGCTGGCATTTTCCCAATGCTAATGTATATTTATTGTTTTTGTTTGTTTATCTTAGATCCATCTCACAAACTGTTCAGAGTTCAGAGGAACAAAAAACATATTGGGCGCATTTGGTTACACAAGAATTTGTAGATTTATCCAAACTTTGTATGAATCGAGTGAAGTTGGAAATTAAACAAAAACAAATTGGGGGAATGTTTATACCCAATCAATCTGTTGCATAGTACTTGTGAACTGTTTCAAGAATATTTTATAGTTTCCATGTCTGTGTGTTAAGAGTATTGACAAAAAATTCACGTCATTCTAAATAACAGTCAGGCCTGGCTCTGGAGAGCTACTTGGACTCCAGTCACCAAGGGGCGGTGCCCCCCATGGCACATTCTCGGGTGGCTGGGGGGTTAACCCAATCATCATCAAATTCTGGAATATTCTTTCAAGGGGATGGGCATTCACAGAATGTAGTTAACTCTCACTTAAGCTCCTCTTTTGGTAACTCATCTAATTCTATTCCTGGAACCGGGCATTCGAATCTGGGTCCGGTTTCTGGAGACGTAAACAATGCAGTTTTAAACAGTGTGGCAAATTCTGGACCAAGTGTTGGAGCGAGTTCTTTAGTCACAGATGCAAACTCTGCATTTTCAGGAGGTCCTCATTTGCAGAGAAGTGCAAGTATTAACACAGACTCTTACTTACGTTTACCTGCATCGCCCATGTCATTCTCGTCAAATAATGTTAGTATATCAGGTTCATCAGTCATGGATGGTTCTTCTGTAGTACAGCAGAGCTCCCATCAAGAGCAGGGTGTTCAACAATTGCAGCAGAACCAGCAGCCTCCACTGGGTGCTTCAACTTCTGCATCTTTGCCAGCATCTCAAACTGGCCCGGTTTCACTCCCAGTGGGTGCACGAGTACCTGGTTCTTTTGTTCAGGATCCAAATAATATATCCCATCTGCAAAAGAAACCTCGGCTAGATATAAAGCAGGAAGATATATTGCAACAGCAGGTAATGCAACAGATTCTTCAGAGACAGGACCCCATGCAGTTCCAGGGTCGTAGTCCACAAATTCAAGCTCTACTTCAGCAGCAGAGACTGAGGCAACAACAGCAGCAGCAGCAAATCCTTCAATCAATTCCACAGCTACAGCGAGCCCACTTACAACAACAGCAGCAGCAGCAACAACAGCTGCAATTGAGGCAGCAGTTACAGCAACAAGTAATGCAGCCCATGTCTTCCATAAAACGTCCATATGACAGTGGTGTATGTGCCCGTCGATTGATGCAATACCTGTATCACCAAAGGCAGCGTCCAAATGTGAGTTATTGCTTGTTTGCTACGCATGACAACATGCCTTTCTGCTTCTTTCAATTTTCATCTCAGAAATATGTGTTAAATCTATTTGAAATTCACTATTTCCATCCCACTCATTGTTTCTATACAAGTGTCCTGCTGTTTATAAGCCTATTGCTGTGAATTATATTAAATTTGTGTGTACTGCACTTCAATGGTGCAATGCACAATGCAGTGCGCCACATGCTATGGCTCCAGGAGCAGTTTTGCAACAGTGGGTTATATGCCATGAATAACAAAGATTGTAACTGTTATTTAATTTTTCTTTGTCCCAGGATAATAGTATCGCCTATTGGAGGAAATTTGTGGCCGAATATTACTCCCCGCGTGCAAAGAAACGGTGGTGCTTATCATTGTATGATAATGTTGGGCATGCTCTTGGTGTTTTCCCCCAAGCAGCCATGGTTAGTTTTTGCACGGTTAATTCAACCTTCATTTCTTGTATCGAAGTAGTATAATGCACTAATGCATGTTGATATTCAAATGTGCGTATACAAACTATTAATAGGTTTCATGAGCCTATTATGTTATTAATGGCTGGTTATAATAATACATCTTTAGGCATAAAATTTACACTTGGTGTGCTGTGTCTTTCCTGGGTATGAAAATGTTGCTAGAGGCCCAAAGATGTGTTTTGTTTGCTTATAATATCATTCTATACTTACTATCTGCAATGTCTAACTTTATAATGTGTTACCATGTGATTCTGACATGTGCATAATCTTACATGGGTTTCCCTTTTGTTTAGGATGCATGGCAGTGCGACATATGTCGTTCTAAATCTGGAAGGGGATTTGGTAAGATGAGAATATTATTTTGCTATCCTATAATGCTGTATTTATATTTATGCTTTTTTGGGGCTGAAATTCCAAATTTAAGGATTGTTATTTTTCATTAATCAGGGAAGAAAATATTCAGATGTTATGTGATTATTAAAGACAAGTAGAATAATAAGATCAGCATCAGTGCTTCTTTTGCTGATAACTGTGTCAGGATTATGCTGTAAGCCTGTAAATTTTGACCTACTGTTAAAACTTTGCTGATCCCACATTGGAAGTCCGTTTGGCCTTGAATATAGGCATGTGAGAAGAGCCTTTTATAACCAAAATGCAGTTGTGGATTTTTTTAGAACTCAACCAAAATCTAAATAACTAATCATCTCTAGCATGAAACTTAAACCCATTTTTAAAGTTCTCGGATGATGGATTGAGATACATTATTTTACTCAATATGTGGCACACTAGCTGGTTTACTATCAAGGTCATGACAAACTTGAAAAAGGTTTGTCAAGGGTTGGTCAATAGTTGCAGAGTCTTAACGAAAGTCTTAGACATCAAACCCTTTGCCTTTTATCTGGTTATGGTTGCTTTTCATAACTTTTCAAGGCAAATTGCCGCTACTTGTTGAATTGATTTCTGTGGGATTGACCAATAACAACTTAGATGTGTTATAGGCTTCTCACAAACCCTAGTATCTACCTAAAGGTTGGGAATTTTGATCTGAAAACAGTTTCGTCTCTCCCTGCCTGACATCAATCTCTAACTAGTAGTAATTGTTTACAAATCCCCATTGTTATAACTGAGTATATCCATCAATACAAAGGTGTGCAAAATAGCCATTGGTTGAAAGTAAGAGAAAACAAAGTTAATGACATTGAAAGCAAGTTTATTATCAACTAGTAACTAGTAATTCACAATTGTTGAAAAGAAGCTCATTTGGCTATAGGATTCATCCTGTATCTCTAAAATTTTTTATTATGTCAATATAATGATATTTAGATTCTGGTTCTGGTTAACAGAGGCGACTTTCGAAGTACTTCCTAGACTTAATGAAATCAAATTTGGCAGTGGAGTGATCGACGAACTTCTGTTCTTAGACTTGCCTCACGAGTGTAGATTTCCTTCTGGTGTAATGATGTTGGAATATGGAAAAGCTGTTCAAGAGAGTGTGTATGAGCAGCTTCGAGTTGTCCGTGAGGGTCAACTTCGTATCATATTCACGCAAGACTTAAAGGTCATAACATCTTAACTATAAGGCATATGCTATGTTGATATCTTTTATGTGTGATGACCTACTGATATTCTAGTTCTTGTGCAGATCTTATCTTGGGAATTTTGTGCAAGGCGCCATGAAGAACTTCTTCCTAGAAGATTGGTTGCACCGCAGGTATGGTTCTGCATCCTTAAGCATGTCCTTGCTTCACCTTTGCAGCCATTCAAACTTCTGGTGGTTGGACTTGTTAGAGTAACCACTCTTTAGTTTGGCTGTTTGGATACGTGTGTACATCCAATGGTCATGTGGTTCAATGTGTTCAAATGATCCCTTAATAAGTATCTTTGCTTCTTTTGTTTACAGCACAGTATTAATTGAAGGTTGAAAGTGGTCTGATTTGTGTTGAGAATATTTTTGCAAACCTTTAGTAAATATGTTCTAGTTTGCATTGTTGACATGATTTAGCATAACTCTTTTCTCTTTTTTTTATAAAAACTAGGATATTCATCCCCGATTTATGTCTTTTTATTCTAATACCTCTGCTTCAGTGTTGCCTTATTAGTTATAGGCCTAAACAACACACCCCCCCCCCCCCCAAAAAAAAAAAAATAAAAGAATCCAAATAAATAAATAAATAAAAAAGTCCATTGCCAAATGTGATACATTTGTGTGCTAAAGTGAAGATACCAAACTTGTTCTCTATCCTGCAACATTCGATTAGCATCTGCTATATACTTTTTCTACCTGTCCCTAGTTGCATTTTGCTATTCAAGCAGCAGGCTTAGCACAAACAAGGAGGCTGGGTGTGAGGCAAGTTGTGATGGATTGGGAAATAGGACATGAGGAAGATTCAAGATAAGGATGGAGATCATGTTCTTGTCTTGTCATCCTTAGGCTGTATTTGGTATGCAAAATGAGAGGATAGGCAAAGGGAAAGAGAATGAGAATGTAAATGGACAATGATCTTTTTACCCTTACCCAAAAAATAGTAACAAAAAAGGGACAAATTATTGGCGCGTCATGTTCTATGATTCCATTTTCATTTCCCTTTCCATTTGGCTACTTTACATACCCTTAGCTTTTGGGCCTTTCTCATGAAACATGGTTTGGTCTTGTTATTGTTAATTTGTTAGATTGAGTTGTCCTAAGTTTATGTCTGTATTTGTATTCTAAGGGAAGAATGAATGTACATGAATATGGATAGGATGTGTTAAGTCAGGAACAGTTAAGAGTGGCTGTTGGATAGACTATATTTTTCATCCATACGGCTCCCTCCGGTCTCAAATATAAGAGGAAAAAAACTGCTTTACACATATCAATGAAGTTAGTTAAGCTTATTTAATTTGTAGTTAAACATACTTTTTTTCTTTTTTTCAAAAAATAGCCTCAATTAATGGTCTTTTCCTTTACATTAGATTAATTAATGTTCATTGAAAACCACATTGGATGAGGGGTATTTTTGGAATACCTCATTTATTGCTACAGAAATCTATATTTTTTCTCTTATATTTTGGACCAAACCTTTCCTTCATAATTCTTTTATATTTGAGATCGGAGGGAGTATTTATATGCACATCATATTGCAAACTATACAAAATAATGTTCAATGTCGTTATATTACATACTTGCACCATCGTATATCATGAATTAGGTAATACTACTTTGCTTTAATATTTCTTGTCTAGCGTATACAATTAACTGCTGAATTCAGCAAGGTCACTAACGAGGACCAGCAGGGAAACTTCTATGTTGTCTTACAGCTTTCAAATTACAATATTGCATTTTTAAACGTGAGGTTTATCATTAAACTAGGATAGTATAGGTGATGGAATCTATTATCTATTATTGTTTAAGTTCCTTATAATGAGGCTGTTGTATTTTGTAAAAGTAAGGGCAGATATTGTTATAGGGTGCACGTGTTACTCCATGTATGCGATTCAGGACCAGGGTCATTTTGAAATTCCCATTATTATATTATCGTTTGAAGATGAAGAGGTATTATTTTGTACATTAGGTCTTATAGTTCATACTTTTACAGGTCAATCAGTTAGTTCAGGTCGCACAGAAGTGTCAGAGTACAATTGCTGAAAGTGGATCTGATGGGATTTCTCAGCAGGACTTGCAGACAAATAGCAATATGTGAGTTAAGGCATTGCTAAGCTTCCCTGATTTGACATATTTAGTAAATCCTTCTGTTCAGATATCCTGATTCTATATTTGATATTTGATTATGTGATAAGCTCGTCTTAGGAATTATGCTGGTCCATTTTTGGCTAATTTATGGAGAGGTGGAGCCTGGGGTAAAGAAACTTAGACATGCTTATCATAAATCCCTGACCAGAATAGGAAATAAGAGAACCTATGGAATATAAGATGCTTCTTTGTTGAGAACTTTACATCGTCATGTTTGAGCATTCTATTTACTACATGTAGCTTTGATGTCCTATTACTAGATTGGTGACTGAAAATAGTTTATCAATCGGATAAATATGCTTGATCGACTGATTATGTTAACTAAAATCTCTCACACCCCCCCCCCCCCCCCCCCAAAAAAAACAAACACCAAAAAGAAAGAGCAAATGCTCAAGCTGTTGTTCTTTCCATCAGGGTGTTCACTGCTGGGCGTCAGCTTGCTAAGAGTTTGGAGTTACAGTCGCTAAATGACCTGGGTTTCTCTAAACGATATGTGAGATGTTTGCAGGTACTACAAAATGTACAGTCAATGCTTAACTGTTGAGTAATAAAAATGAAAACTCCTTCTTTTTTTATCAAGTCTGATTATATCTTGCTTCAATGGCTGACAGATATCTGAGGTTGTAAACAGCATGAAAGATCTGATGGATTTTTGCCGGGAGCACGAAATTGGGGCAATTGGTAATTTTGTTCTTGCCCTTTTTTACTTGATTACTATTTATTGTGTTGTTTTGGTGTTACCTTCTTCATATATTGAATGCAAGAGAATTAGACCATTCAAAATTATTCTTATGTATTATAAGTCTATTGGTAATATTCCTAAGATGTGATTTGTGTAGTGGAGCTGAGTTATATTAACCTCAGGAGCAATTCCTGATCATGAACATTTGTAGTCCTATAAAGCTGTTTGAACTTTCATTTTTTTAGTAGTCCAAAGTTGTTTTGATCTTAAATATTGTCTTTGAAATTGTTTCAAATCATCACCCTGTCTTGATTTCACACTTGTTTCCAGAGGGCTTGAAAACTTATCCTCGGCAAGCGACTGCAGCCAAGCTTCAGATGCAAAAGATGCAGGAGATGGAACAACTAGCAAGTGTTCAGGGTCTGCCAACTGACCGGAACACACTCAATAAGCTTATGGCAATGCATCCTGGGTTGAACAACCAAATTAACAACAATCATAATATGGTTAATCGTGGTGCTTTAAGTGGGCCAGCACAAGCTGCTCTGGCACTGACGAACTACCAGAATCTTCTCATGAGGCAAAATTCTATTGGTTCAAATTCCAACTCATTACAGCGAGAAGCATCATCTTCCTTCAGTAATTCAGCTCGGAGTCCGGCTTCAACCTTGCAAGGTTCTGCTGCTGCTTTAGTACCAGGCTCGATGCAGAATTTACCTGTTAGCAGTCTCTCAAGTCCCCATCTACCCCAACAGCAGCCGCAAAACCAACTGCAACAACTTCAACAGCGCTCATTAAGTGCAAATACCTTGCTTCAACAAAGCCATTCACAGGGCTCTGATGGAAGTCAAGCTCTACAACAGCAGATGTTCCAGCGACTGCTACAAGAGGTGTCTAATAGTAATGGGGGAGGAATGCACCCCCAGCCCCTTGCTGGAACCAATGCAAATGGGAGAATGGGGAGTATGGTGAAGAATGGGTTGAATTTCGGAGGCAACACCCCCCCGGTAACTGGAGGTAGTGCCAATGTTTCAGGAAGCAACGGACCAGCCCCTAGCAGGAGCAACAGTTTCAAAGCTGCTTCAAACAGTGATTCTTCTGCAGCTGCTGGCAACAATGGATTCAACCAGAGACCTGATGTGCCACAGAATCTCCATTTACAGGAGGATGTGGTTCAGGATATCGCGCATGAGTTCACAGATAATGGCTTCTTTAACAGTGATCTAGATGAGAACATGGGTTATGGCTGGAAGGCATGACTAACAACTTTTTTTTCCTGTTATTGGCTTTTCTTGCCAAGTGTTTAGCATAATATCTTTGTACAGGATAATCTGAATAGCTGCTCCGGCCCATGTCTCTCTGATTTACCTGCTCGTTTTCTCAATGGTGGAATTTGTTGTGACATGACGCACTTTGGATAGGTATTTAGAGATCTTATTTGAGGGTTTTTGTCTCGCCTGCAAGTGTAATCTATTGGACATTTGAAAGAACAGTTGTCAGCTTAGTATGAAGACACTTACATGTTGCATTTCCTTGTTTCCTTTTAGCCAATCTTTTCTGCAACTAAGTTCAATCCATGTAGTTAATACTCAACAATATTGTCATGAGTTTGAATTTTGCAAAGCCGATAATAAAAAGAGGAAAAAAAAAGCCAACGTGGATACTGCATAGTATAGAAGAGTAAAAGTGGATGATGATCTAGCTTTTAATAATAAACTCCATTCTTCTCACGTTCATTAGTAGGTTTGGAAGTCAAAACAAGAATGTCAAATATATACCCTAAAATAATATAGTCAACCGAAAGTTAAACCTATTGCAGAGTAGAGAAAGAAAAAAATGGAGTTATGTAGCAGCAATAAACGTACTGGAGGGATTTTCTGCCGCGTCCATGGAACATGACAAAAAAATCTTCCCAGAGAAAAAAGGAAAGAGGCCGCTCTTTCTTTTTTGGGGTTTTTGTGGCTGTGGGGTGTTGTTGGGTGTGTGTTATGAAATCATATCAAACTGGTTGATGAAATCATATCAAACTGGTTGATTCAATTGGAAAACCAGTGGATTGGTATCTACTCCGATCCAAAATAAGAAGAGATGGAATTAGGACATAAGGAAACGGATTAAAAAAAAATGTCAAACTAGTCAAGTGATGTGCTATCACAATCCTTAATGTGAGGCTCATATGTTGAGAGACAAAAACATCTTGTTGCATGATCCAAGAGATATTCTTTTTTCATCGTGGAATATGCTTCCAATATATATAACACCCACATACACACTCTTATATATATACACCCAATAATTTGGTACTCAGTACTATTCAAGCATTATTGATCTTAATAGAGGTAACTCTCTAATTTTTTTTTCATCTATAAGATTTAAACTTGTGATCTTGCTTAAGAGAGATAAAGTCTCATTCACTCGATTTGATTTGAACTTTCAATCTTGCTTAAGAGAGAAAGTCTCATTCACTCGATTTAAGCACAGTAAGTTATATATATAGTTCACACACATGCACACATATGTATAATAATCTTAAATAGTCAATTTTGAAACAACCTAATGTGTATTTTTTGACAAAGAATAAGTGTACTGGTTGAAAAAGACAGAATAAGTGTGAACTTGAACTAGTACTTTTAGTTAAAAAAAGTACGTTTTAAATATTAAATAATAGGTACACATTTAAAAGACTAATTTTTAATTCTTCGAATCATTAAAAATATAAGTAATTTTTATTATTATAAATAGATATGAATTTATTTAGATTTAAATGTTAAATTTATATAATTTTTTATTATTATTGAAAATTTCATTTCTTATATAATATTTTAATATATATGTATTATTAGTGGAAAAAATATATATGTGTTATTAAAAATATATTAATTTGATTATAAATGATTTGAACACGCTCATAAAACTGTGAATTGGTTCATTAATCAGTCCAATTATGATAATATTGGAAAAAATTCCATAAGTCTATAATGCATGAAAGTTTTCAAATAAAAAAAAAGAATGAAAATTTAAATGTGTTTTTTTACCAGTAAACTATATGTTATGAAATAATTTTGGACACTTAAACCACATTGTAAAGTATATACACAGAACCCCACTGAAATAATTATTTTCTTAAATTTGGTATGAATCAATAGTCAAAGGAAAGGTAAGAAGAAGAAAAATGCAAAAGAGAAAAGACCATAATGCCCTTATTTTAAATAACGAAATTTATAAACTCAACAAAATCGCTTCTTCCATTTGGTAGGTGGAAACACGCGATTTTTAATTAATAACCTGTACTTTGTCATGGGGTTGGTGTAATTTGCTGAAGGAAAGGGGATTTTGTATCAACGTTTCAACACTAATGGATGGGTTTTAAATTGTTAATGGGCAGATGTGAGAATCAGCTCAAGGTAGTTCGATAACAGAATATATGAGTGTCATGAACCTGCAACCTGATATAATTATTCTTATATACAAATCGCATACCCGAAGCATTAAAATATATATATATATATATATTCCAAAGCAAATATTATGAAGGACATTTTCAATTTCATGTGATTCCTTTGCAATCAAACAAAAAATAACAAAAGAAATTATTAACAAAAAAAATTATTAGGGCTAAGGGCAATTGTGGAATATGAAAAGTTTAGTGAGAATGTTTTTGTCAGAAAAGTATGGTTTCCATTAAAAGGTGGACTTTTTCTTAGCTAGCCTAATGGAAAGCACCTCTTCCTTAAACGGGGTAGAATTAGTCTCTCATAAAGATGTTTTTCATGTATCAAACAAAAGAAAAGTGGCTCATCCTCACTCTTTCCTTGTCCAAACTTACCTTTTAATTATACCAAACATGACCTAAGTTTCGGGTTTCTATAGAGTGACTGAAGAACGATGATAGCCACTTATTTTAAGATGTATTTCCCAACAAAGTTTGATGCCTCTAAGGATGCCATGGACTTCTGCAACTATGTTGGGAAGAAAGCAAAGCTTCTCCATGAAAGTCTCTTATGTGATTTCCTTCACTGTCACAAAGTAATCCTCCATTAGTTGCTTTCACCTCTCTGATCCATTGAGCCATCCATATCGAGTCGAAACCTCTGGAGATTTTCGATTGATCCTATTCTAGCCAATGATTTAAAGGTTTTAAAATTTCATGTTTGAGGTCTTTGAACACTCTTTATGTGAAAGATATACTCCTTCCAGTTTGTGAAAACTATTTCTTTAAAGTTTTTCATAATATTTGTCATTTTAGAATATCAATGAAATATTAATTATATTTTTTAATATTTTACCCCTCATCAATACTCTTAATTATCTCTTGTTATGTATGAAACAAATTTAAATTAAAGATATTTTGGTAAAATACTATAAAATTTAGTAACAATCTAAATCATTTAATGACTTTCTTAACGTGTGTAAAAACACTAAACTGATACTTTGTATATAATTTTAAATCCAGCATGCTTGAGCAAAAACTCTTTTCCAGACTGGTCTTCTAGCACCTAGCCCTCCCACTTCTCGAGACAATCCATATGACGAAAATTTCTGTCAACTGTCTTCTGGGCATGAGGCCCATCTACCATATCATGAGGCCCTGAAAAAAAATCTATTCACAATAATTTCTTACGAAAAGGCCCAAACAATTCAAATAACAACATATGCATTTCTCCATATAAGTGTAAAACTCAGCATGGAGAGGAGTAAAAAAATTATATTTTTCAACCTTCGCCGTGGTTGAACCAATATTTGTTGAAAATTTAATCTTACTAAAAATTTCGTGATTTTCACTTTTGCTATTTCATAACGTGTTCAGATTCCAATTACTAAGTAATATGTATGTGGGTGCGCGCTGGGCCAAAGACTATTTTTATAGCAATAAATCGAAATTGCATAATGCAATTCCAATCAAATTTTATACAAAACACAAGTCTACAATCTAGCGATTATATACTTCCTCCATCATATATTATAAAGTAATAATTATAATTTTTTTATCTCATATTATAAGGTAACATGATTTTATTTGCCAATTTCACCTCTCATTAATATAATATATATTATTATAAATTGTATTGATTAATGATATTTAATAGGTGGTAAAAAAATGATATTTAATAGGGATAAATAGGAATTTTTGGGTTTTTTTGAGGAATTTAAGAATATTATATACTTTTCTTAATATGCATACAAATTTCACTTGTTATTCTATATTATGGGACAGTTGAATTAAGTGTTTTGATGATTCCAAACCAACTGAAGCTTGGAAGGAAGATATCAAAGGTGTACAAAAGATCTCAAGTGAAGAAATTCAAGCAAAAATGAGTATAAGATTAGATATAGGATTTCTCATTTTATTCACATAAGTAAAATACTTTGATCTTACACACAAATGTTTTAAAAATGTGTTTTCACGTTGATTCATTAAGTATTTGAAAAATACCCACTAATAAATGAATTTTGAAGTGTTAAACTTGACATGTTACTTTGAAAATTTGAATTTTGATAACTGAAATTCGAACTTCGGATTCAAAATATGTTGGTCTAAAAAGAGGTTCCTTTGACATATGAACTTCAGTCTTTAAAAATTCGAATTTCAGGTAAAATACAATATGTGAAAAATGAAAAATTCGTGTAAAGATATATCAAAAGTCATATGAAAGTAAAGTTTGAAAAGAGTTTCAAGTCCTCTGACTGACGAACTTTGATTTTGAAAAATTTAAACTTTAGAAAGATAGTTTATAAGTCTATTCAAATACTTTTTTGACAGACAAACTTCAGTCTTCAGAAATTCGAACTTTGAATTAAGTTTGATAAGATATCTCTCTGACAGACAAACTTTAGTATTTGAACATTCGAATTTTGAACAGAAGAACTTTTGTGTCATATTGAGTTGCTCATTGATAGATGAATTTTGGGCATCAAAATTCGAATTTTGAAGATATTGTAGCAATATGGAACAACTATTCACACTTACTAGAATAACTTTAAACTTGAAAATTCGTATGTTCCAACATAAAAACATTTGTCAAAAATGAAAATTCGAATTTCACTTTAGAACAGACGAACGTCGAAGTTCAACGTTAAAGTCTTTAACTTATGGTCTCTGCGAAATTCATCTGTTGACTCCCCAAAATTTAAACTTCGGATATCAAACGCATTAAATGCAGTTGATGAATGGATAGTTTTACAGAGTAACCGTTGGGTAACATCTCTAGTGGCTAGATCTTGTCTCTAATGAATAGTTAAGACATAAATCTATAAATAGAACTTCATTTGAAAGTGTGGGTAACGATTTTACGTTGTATATATTGAAACTCTGCAAAATTCTTTAATCAAAGCCTTCTACTCTTACACACTTCCTATTTTGTATTTCAACTGTCATATTTACTCTAAATCAGAGAGTTTGTTTGCTGTAAACAATTTTATCTTCATCTGAAAGATATACATTATTGTGAGGGGATTTCATAAGGGATTTGGGAAGCACTAAGATAGAGTGCAAAGAGTGAAACTGCAAGCTCTTAGAACAGAGTATAGAGTTGTACTATGGCATTGCAAGAAGCCCAACAAATTCTTGCAAGATAGTGGAAAATCTTAAGTGATTGTTTGAGGACTGGACGTAGATCAAGAGAAAGAGATCGAACCAGGATCAATAATTGTGTCTTCTCTTCCCTTATCTTGATTTTCACTTTGTTATATTTTGTACTTTGTTTTTTTGTCACTCTTGTTTTCACTACTCTTTTACACTTTTGTAGAAAATTTTAATCTTCCCAACTTACCTCCCTCTTGGGAAGCTAGCAAATCTAATAAGTGGCATCAGAGTCTGGACTCCCAAACAAAGGATCTAACAATTCGGGAAAATTAATGGCTGGCTTTAGAGAGAGTATTCTACCAGAGGGAAACAACATAAATAGACCTCCTGGCTTCAATGGAGAGCACTATAGATATTGGAAGATGAGAATGCAAATCTATCTCCAATCCATTGATTTGAACATCTGGTCTGTCATCCAAAAGGGGGGTTTTGTCCCAATGAAGTTGCAAGATGATGGCAAATACAAAGAGAGGCTAGAAGACGAGTAGAATGAAGAAGATAAGAGAAGAGTCCTGCTAAACTTTAAGGCAAAACACTGCCTAGTCAGTACACTCAACCAGGACGAATTCTATTGAGTCACAATATTTCACAGCCAAGGGTATGTGAGACACTCTAGAAATTGCTCACGAAGGAACTATTAGAGTAAGGGAGAACAAATTGAACTCCTGCATGGGTGAGTATGGGAGCTTTAGAATGGTGGAAGGAGAAAGCATAAAAGAAATACAAATGAGATTCACTCTCATTGTGAATCAACTGAAGAGTCTTGGCAAGGAATACACACAGCCAAAAAAGGTCAGAAAAATCCTTAGAGCTCTTCCTCTGGAATGGCAACCGAAAGTGATAGCTATTGAAGAAGCTAGAGGAGAGTCAATGACTTCTGTTACAGTACTTTTCGGTAGTCTTAAGGAGTATGAAGGTAAAATAAAAGCTCTTAAGGAAGTTGGTTAAGACAAAAAGAAAAAGGTTCTTAAAAGTAGTAGAAGAAAAAGAAGAAGAGTCTGATGATGAAGAAGACCTGGAGGAAGAGACTCTAGCTATGTTGGTCAAAAAATTCGAAAGATTCTACAACAAGAGAAGAAATAAAAAATTCTTCAAGAAAGGAGCAGCTGTAGAAAATAAGAAAGACGGCAAAGAGCCTATCATCTGCTATGAATGTAAAAAGTAAGGGCATATCAAATGGGATTATCCTCAATTCTTGAAAAAGCAGGAAAAAGAAAAGAAAGTTGTTGACAAGGGAAAAAAGAAAAAGTCATACATCTCATCAATCTGGGGTAACAGTTCAGACGAAGAAGATGAAGATGAGGAAGAAATTGCCAACATTTGCTTGATGACACTTGCTTCTGAAGAGACTCCAAGTTCATCCAACAGTGATCATGAAGATGAGGTATATGAATCTGAACATTCCTATTCTGAATTGCTTGATGCATTTCATGATCTGCATGATGAGTCTGTTAAAACTGCAAAAGAACTAAAACTAGCTAAGAAGAAAATTAGCAAGTTAGAATCTGATTGCAAAATATCTGACACTGCATCTCTGCATGAAACTGAATTTGCTTGCTGTATAATATGCACTGAATTGAAAGAGAACAATGAGTATCTTTTGAAAACCATGTCTAAACTCACTAAGGTTAAAGATATGTTGTTTGCTCTGTTAGAAAGTCAAAGAATTGCACAAGGAAAAACTGGACTTGGCTATGATCCTTGTGTAGTTAAAGAGAGGAATAAAAAGAAAAATCAAAATCTGTATATGAGACATTTTGTGCATGCTGATGGACATCAAAAGAAAAGCCACACCTCAAAACACATTGAATCTTATGTCCAACCAAAATATGTGAAACAAAAGTATTATCTGCATTGCTTTTTTCCTGCATCACAATCTATTAGTCTCTTTACCACCTGCCACTTCTGTAACAAGAAGGGACATGTTTCCAGTTCATGTTTATTGAAGAAAAATGTGTTAGATATGCTGACTTCCCAAGAGGGGGGTGAATTGGGAAGATTAAAATTTTCTGTAAAAGTCAAGAAAGTGATAAAGGCAAAAGTGACAGTAAAAACAGAGTATAAAAGAATAACAAAGTAAAAACAATATAAGGGATGAGAAGACACAGATGTTTATCTTGGTTTAGTCTCTTTATCTTGACCTACGTCCAATTCTCAAGCTACCACTTGAGATTTTTCACTATCTTGCAAGAATTTAGTGGGCTTCTTACAATTGCCTCAGTACAACTTGATGCTCTGTTCCAAGAGCTTACAATCTCACTCTTTACACTCTAACTAAGTGCTTCCTAAATCCCTTATGATATCCTCTCAAAAGAAAATCTTTCTTTCAGATGAAGATAAGATTGAGTACAGTGATTGAACTCTCTAATTTATAGTGTATATGAAAGTTGACGTACATAATATGAAGTATGTAAGAGTAGAAAACTTTGACTTAAGAATTTAGCAGAGTTTCTGTATATACAATGTAAAATTGTTACCCACCTCTTCAAATGAAGTTTTATTTATAGATTTATGTCTTAACTATACATTAGAGACAAGATCTAGCCGTTATAGATGTTACCCAATGGTTACTCTGAAAAACTATCCGTTCACCAATCGCATTTAATGTGTTTGACACCTAAAGTTTGAATTTTGGTGTGTCAATAGACGAATTTTGCAGAGACCGAAAGCTAAAGACTTTAACGTTGAACCTTGAAGTTCGTCTGTTATAAAGTAAAGTTCGAATTTTCATCTTTGAAAAATATTTTTATGTTGGAACATATGAATTTTCAAGTTTAAAGTACTTCTGGTAAGTGTGAATAGTTGTTTCGTATTGCTATAGTGCCTTCAAAATTTGAATTTTAGTACCTAATTCATCTATCAGTGGGCAGCTCAATAAGGTACAAAATTTTTTCTTTTCAAAATTTGAATTTTCAAAAGCCAAAGTTCGTCTGTCAGGAGAGCACTTATCAGACTTAATTCAAAGTTTGAATTTCTGAATACTAAAATTCGTATGTTAAAAGATTATCATAACAGACTTGCAAGCTGTGTTTCCAAAGTTCGAATTTCCAAAATCAAAGTTCCTCTGTCAAAGGACTAACTTAGAACTCTTTTTAAACTTTACTTTCAGATGAACTTTGCTATATCCTCAGACGAATTTTTCATTTTTCATAATTTGTGTTTCACCCGAAATTCAAATTTTTAAAAGCCAAAGTTCGTCTGTCAGAGAAAGCTGTTATTAGACTTAATTCCAAGTTTGAATTTCTGAAATCAAAGTTCGTATGTCAGAGAAACCTCTTTTCTGACTAATATATTTTCACTTTGAAGTTCGAATTTTAGATGCCAAAGTTCAAATTTCCAAAGCAGCAAATCAATTTTAACATTTTAAAGTTCGTCTGTTAGTGAGAATTTTGAAATATTTCATGAATTAACGTAAAATCACATTTTTAAAACATTTTTTTGTAAGTTCAAAGTCTTTTATTCAATTTAAACACAGTAAGAAATCCTACATCTAATTTTATCTTTGTTTTTCTTAGATTTCTCCATTTGAGATCTTTTGTACACCTTTGATATCTTCTTTCCAAGCTCTAGTTGGTTGGTTTGGAATCATCAAAACACTTGATTCAACAAAATGGACTTGGTAGAAAGGTAAAATGGGTTCCCAAAGTTACATTTATATCTAGGAAAAATACCACTAACAGAAAAGGACCCAAGTAGATTTGGGTACTTAAAAAGAAAATCTGAACCCTATTTTACAGGTTTGTCTTAGAGCAAGAAAAAGTAACAAATGGCATATAGACAGTACTTACTCAAGCCATATAACTGGTGAAGGAGAAGTTCATCACCCTTAAAGATAAGAAAGGTAGAAGGTGACCTTTGGAGGTGATCAATATGGCAGAATAGTTGACATTGATATTGTGGGAAAAAATCCTGAAACATCTATAAAAGAGGCGCTGTTTGTAGCTGGATTCAACCACAACTTGCTGAGTGTGAGTCAGACATGTGACAAAGGGAATTGAGTATTGTTTGACTTAAAATTCTGCCTGGTCATCCGAAAAAGTGATCGTAAAGTAATCCTCAAGGTTCAAATGGATGGTAATTGTTATACTATTGATCTTGATGAACTTCCTTACTTAGATTCTGTCTGTTTGATTAGTAAAGATAATGATAGTCGGTTGTGGCATAGAAGACTGGCACATGTTAACATGAACCAGCTATCAAAACTGATTAAGAATGATTTAGTCACTGGTTTACCGAAAATCTCTTTTGAAAAAGATATAGAATGCGATGCATGCTTCAAAGGAAAACAAACCAAATCATCTTTCAAATCTAAAAATGTAATCACCACATCTAGACCACTGCAACTATTGCATATGAACTTGATAGGTCTATCTAGAGTAAAAAGCATTGGTATAACCCTGTATGTACTTATAATTGTAGATGATTACTCTAAATTTACCTAGACTTTGTTTCTTTCTTCCACAAGTGAAACATTTAATGCATTTGTAACCTTGGCTAAGAAAGTGCAAAATGAGAAAGGTATTTCTATTGTGTCTATCAGGTCTGATCATGGAGGAGAATTTGAAAATTCAAACTTTCTGAAGTACTGTGAAGAGCATGGAATTGATCACAACTTTTCAGCATCAAGGACTCCTCAGCAAAATGGAGTAGTGGAGAGGAAGAATGGAACAATTGGAGAAACGACAAGAGCAACGCTGAACGAAAAGAAGCTACCTCAAGTTTTCTGGGCTGATGTAGTAAACACAGTAAGCTATATCATCAATCGAGCCTACATCATACCAATTCTGGGGAAGACACCTTATGAGCAGTACAAAGGAAGGAAGTCAAACCTCTCACACTTACATGTATTTGGCTGCAAATGCTTCATTCACAACAATGAAAAAGAGAATCTAGGTAAGTTTGATGTCAAATCAGATGAAGGTATATTTCTTGGCTATTCAAGTAGAAGTAAGCATATAGAGTTTTCAATAAAAAGACAAAGACTATAGAAGAATCTATGCATGTTATGTTTATTGAGAATGAAACTATTTCCAAGCATGTCATTGATGAAAATGATCTTATTTCCAACTTTAAGAACATGAATCTTTCTGGAAAAGACAGAATTGAACCTCCAAATATATTTGAATCTACTAATGTAAAGGAAGATATTCAGAAAAAAAGATTTTGAATTTGAAAGTAATGAAGAAATGTCTCAAGAACTCCCTAGAGCTTGGAGATATCAAAGGAATCATCCAGTTGATTAAGTGATTGTGGATGTTCAAGAGAATGTTAAAACTAGAAGACAACTTAGGGATCAAATAAATAATTGTGCATTCATTTCTCAAATAAATCCTAAGTGTGCTGAAGAAGCATTAACTGATGAATATTGGATATTAGCTATGCAAGATAAATTAAATCAGTTTGAAAGAAATCAAGTTTGGGATTTAGTACCTAGACCTAAAGATCACCCTATTATTGGCACTAAATGGGGTTTCAAAAATAAACTTGATAAATCAGGAACAATCATTAGAAATAAAGAAAGATTTGTTGCCAAAGGATATAATCAAGAAGAAGGTAATGACCATGAGGAAACTTTTGCTCTAGTTGCAAAATTGGAAGCAATAAGAATCCGCTTGGCCTATACATGCATGAAAAACATAATGTTATATGAAATTGATGTAAAAAGTGCTTTTCTAAATGGATATATCATGGAAGAGGTTTATGTTGATCAACCTCCAAGCTTTGAGGATTCAACAAAACCAAACCATATCTATAAACTGAAGAAAGCTCTTTATGGCTTAAAACAAGCTCCTAAAGCATGGTATGAAAGGCTAAATAACTTTTTAACTATAAAGGGATTCAACAGAGGAAAAGTATATCCAACTCTGTTCACTAAGAAAGAAAATAAAGATCTACTTATTGTTCAAATTTATATTGATGATATTATATTTGGTCCTACTAATGAATCTTTTTGCAAGAATTTTTCTAAGTTAATGCAGGGTGAATTTGAAATGTCAATGATGAGTGAGCTCAACTTCTTCCTTGAATTGCAAATTAAGCAATGTGATGATGACATCTTCCTCAATCAATCAAAATATTTGAAAGAGTTGCTGAAAAGTTTGGCATGAAAAACGCCAAGTCAATGGGGACTCCTATGGCTACTGCAACAAAGCTTGATATGGATGAAGGAGAAAAGACCTTTGACATAACTCAATATAGGAGAATGATTGGCTCTTTGCTGTATCTAACAGCTAGTAGACCTAACATTATGTTCAGTGTCTGTATGTGTGCAAGGTTCCAATCATGTCCCAAAGAATCTCATGCAACAGTTGTGAAAAGAATTTTCAGATATCTAATTAGAACATCACAGATGGGACTTTGGTATCCAAAAGGCAATGGAGAGGAACTCATGGGATATACTGATGCTGACTTCACTGGATCCAAAACTGACAGAAAAAGGTACAAGTGGAACGTGTTAGTTTCTTGGAGGATCCATGGTCTCATGGTTCAGCAAGAAGTAAAACAGTGTGACTCTCTCCACTGCAGAAGCTGAATATGTTGCAGCTGGTAGCTGTTATGCTCAAGTCCTTTGGATGAAGCAGCAACTTGAAGATCTTGAGATTGAAATGAAGGAAATACCAATAAAGTGTGATAATCAAAGTGCTATTAACATGACAAAGAATCCTGTCATGCATTCAAGGACAATACATATTAAAGTAAGGCATCAATTTATAAGGGATCATGTTTTGAAAGGAGACATCAAATTGGAATACATCCTTACTGAAGATCAAATTGCAGACATTTTGACTAAGCCTTTTGTGGAAGATAGACACTGCAAAATCAGAAGGGAATTGGGAATGGTAAATCCCAATGAATTGTAAGCAAATCTCTATATGAATTTATTTAAAGTTTTGATATCAAATAAATGCTAACTTTAGCATCGGAGTATGTTTTAGATGTTTTGCAGGTACTCTATATGTGCTTAGATTTGTATATTAGAGCTAATCAGACCTGCACAATCAAAAGATGCTGAAGAAAGCTGAAAATTCAAACTTCTAGACCAGATCTGTAAGTTCAGAAACTTGAAATTTGCATTTTAAATGATTATTAGATGAATTTTCATGTTGAATTGTGTTTTTAGATGAATTAGCATGATCAACATTCAAACTTAGATGATCATTAGATGAATTTCAGTTGCCTACACACTGTAACAGTACTCTCATAACCCTCGAAATTCATCTATTGAATAGTAGATATTCGAATTTCAGAAATAAAATGCTAATGTTGTCTCTATTCAAAATGCTTATTATACAAATTTCCATATCTCAAAATACGCATTTTAGAAACTCTTTACAAAATTTTGAAATTCAAATTTTTGAATCAAAATCTGTCTGTTGAAACATGCTCTCAAATTGGGTCTCTGTAAGATGAACTTTCATAAGTGAAATTCGTCTATTTCTTGTATTGTTCATGTTTACTTATTGTTTGAATCTTGTGAAGTTCAAACTTTGTTTCAACAAAGTTCATCTGATTGTTTCTTATTCTCTGAACTAAGCCTCTGTCAGATGAACTTTCAAATGAAAATTCATCTATCAATAAGCCTCTCCTTGTGGGTTAACTTGTAACTGCTCAAAATTTGAATTTTGACCTCTCAAAATTTGTCTGTTGAATGGTTACAGATATTAAAACCAAAACTCTATTCGTCTCTTTCTCAAGTCTGTTCAAATTCTCTCTTAAATTCTCATTAATTCCATTCACGAATCCTCCTTTTTCACCTATTAAACTTCTTTTCATACCTTATAAACCCATTCCTTGCATCTTTCTACTTCGTTCACTTATGAAAATGACAAGAGTTAAAAATCTGGAAGTGAGGAAAGGGGAGTCAAGGTCAAAGAGAGCTGTCAAATCCCAATATGCCTCTAAAGAAGGTGAAACTCAGAAAAGAAAGGGAGAATCTAGCAAGGGAACTCATTCCAAGAAGCAGAAAACAACTTCCAAGGTAGACTCAAAGAAATCTGCTCCTACTCCTTTGAAGAAACTTGAGCCTGCTGTACTTGCTACTCCTGTTCCTCCTGCTTCTTCTTCCTCCTCCAACATTGAGTTTGGAGAATACCAGTTGACCACGCTACCATTGTGGAGCAATGCCTATATTACGGGAGAATATACTACCAAGTTTGTTAGCAAAAAGGTAATTAAGTCTCACTATGTAAATATGGAAGAATTCCTTATTTCTAACAACTTTGATGCCGAGATATGGATGATTAAATACAAGAATTTGTTAGAAATTTTGAAAAGATATGATGATGACGTTGTTAAGACATGGTATGCCTCCCTAAAGTACAATGGCAAGAAGGAAAAATGGGAAGTAAATCTAAGGTCTAGGACCATTTGCCTAACAGATGAGACCTTCAATAAGATACTGGAGATCCCTGGGCAGGATGGATTGAAAATTGACATTTCTACCTCAAAATACATGAATGAAGATGAGGCTGTAGAAAAGGAAGAAGGTATTTTCCTGAATTACAAAGAAAGCACTATACTGAACACATTGTTCAGAAGAAAAGAGAACAGGCCACCTCTGAGTTTGTTGAAGCCCACTAACCTCAGTGCCCTGGTCAGAATCCTATACTACATTGTGTCTAGGATTATATTCAACAAAGGAGGTAGTTTCAATCTGATCACAAGGGCTGAAGCACATATGATGATAGCACTTATGCGTGGCAAGCTGATCAATATGAGACATATTATCCTCCAACGCATGATCAAGGCAAGAGATCGGAGGAAAGATTCCACCCTACCACATGCCTCAATCATCTCTAAGATACTTCAGTATGCTAGGATCCAACACCTGGAGAAAGGAAAGGGCAAGCCTACCGAAGTCTTTAAAGAGGAAGAATTGTAAAGGATGTGGATAGAAAGGAAAGATGGAAGATGGATTGGAAAGGGAGCTGGGAAGATAGAAGATCTATTCTTTGAGGAAGATGACTCCCAACAACAAGTAGGAACCTCTGAGGCTACTCCACAGTCCATACCTCAGCCTTCTTAGCCTATTTCATCTCCATCTCAGCCCACTTAGACACATGTGCCATCCACTTCCTCCACCTGGGCTAAGCCAACTAAGATCATTGAGCTGTATGACAACTTGTCTGCACTCATGCTGAGCATTAGGGATGAGCAAAATGCCAAATTTTCTCATCTGCAAGATCAGATTCATCAGTTGGCAAAGAATATAAAAGTGGTTACTGATACTTATGAGTGACATTCCCTCCATATCAGCTAGGATTCTATGAGCCTGTCAGGTCCCCTACTCCTAAACCTCCGAGTCCATTTAAGCTAGCCTCCTTTAAACCAAATGATGATGTATATGCTATTAAGGCTGCTGGTACCTTGGCCACCCCATAGGCCTCCAGCAATGAGGCAAGCCTTGGTCCTCCCTTGGACTATGGCATGGAGGAAGAGGCTCCTCAAGAAGTAGGTTCCCTTGAGCCTATTGCTGAAGACACTCAGGATTCAATTCTTTTTATTCAAGAATCTGAGCAAGTGGAGAAACTGGTGGCAGCCATCTCTACTGCACCATTCATACAAGCTGCCCTGAATGAGGAGAAAAGCATTGTATCTTACGTGGATCTTGTAGCTATTGCTCATGATGCTATTATGCAAGTTCAAAAACAAAGGCTTGATGAGATGTTCCCTCATCCTGCTCCTCAACTCTTATCTCTTCAATATGGCATGACCTTAGCACGAAGGGTTAGATTTGCCAATCTTCAGGAGTAAATTTAGGAAATAATTGAAGGTGCTAATGATGATCAACCTGAAGATGATCTGCCTGTAACCTCTCCTCCTGTGCCTTTTCCTAAGATTAATCATGATTTACCTTTTGTCCCTGTGCCTCTTTGAGCAATTCCAGTATCCTAGATACCTCCTCCTGCTATACATGTTCAAATTCTTGATGAAGCCAAAAAGGGGGAGAAGTCATCTGAGCAAACTGTGAAAACTACTGTAAAACCATCTGGCAAGTCCTACAGCAAGAAGTCCAAGCCCAAGAAAAAGTGATTAGATCTTGGGATTGCTTGGTCTTTCTTATATTGACTGTTTATATTTTTTATAATGAATGACAATCTTGCCTTTGAATTTTGTGTTTGCAATGTCATACCTCTATACTAAAACTTTGAATGAATCAATGAGATTCTCTATTTTGATCTGTTGTACATGCTACACTTATCTTTGAATTTTAATGCATATGTTGAAGGGGAGCTCTTAGAAGCAAACCTAAGTACTAATCTAGTTTGTAAGTTGTTTTGTCATCATAAAAAAGGGGGAGAATGTTGAATCAAGTGTTTTGATGATTCCAAACCAATTGAAGCTTGGAAGGAAGATATCAAAGGTGTACAAAAGATCTCAAGTGAAAAAATCTAAGCAAAAATGAGTATAAGATTAAATGTAGGATTTCTCATTTTATTCACATGAGTCAAAGGCTTTGATCTTACACACAAATATTTTAAAAATGTGTTTTCATGTTAACTCATGAAGTATTTGAAAAATACCCACTAACAGACAAATTTTGAAGTGTTAAACTTGATATGTTACTTTGAAAATTTGAATTTTGATAATTGAAATTCGAATTTTGGATTTAAAATATGTTCGTCTAAAAAGAGGCTCCTCTGACAGATGTGTTAACTCAGCTGGCTTCCCAAGAGGGGGATAAATTAGGAAGATTGCAATTTTTCTGCAAAAACAAAATACAATAGTGATACTAAAAAGGTAACTGAAAACAAAGTATAAGAAATAAAGAGCAAAGGGAAAAGAACTCAGTAGTTTATCCTGGTTCGGTCTATTCCACTTGACCTATGTCCAGTCTCCAAG
This sequence comes from Adenanthera pavonina, assembly GCA_026686845.1. Classification (NCBI taxonomy): domain Eukaryota; kingdom Viridiplantae; phylum Streptophyta; class Magnoliopsida; order Fabales; family Fabaceae; genus Adenanthera; species Adenanthera pavonina. Next base: position 27,977,429 of record JAIVEN010000023.1, read on the forward strand.
CCACCACTTGAGATTTTTCCACTATCTCTTGCAAGATTTGAATGGGTTCTTGTAATGACTACAGTACAACACCAGCCCGAACTTTAGACCTAAACAAGTTCTCTTACTCTTCTCACTCAAGAGTAAGACTATCTCCCTTAGTATAATCTCACACTAAGTACTTTCTACAAGTGTGTAGATATTTTACAAAATGAGAACTCTCTCAAAAGAGTAGATATGAAAGTTAGATACAATGAATGAGAAAAACAGAGGGTAGGAAAGTTTTGAATAAATTAATAAATAAATCAGCAGAGTTTTGGCGCATATATTGTTTTTCTCATTTATCAACAACTTAAATGAGGTCCTAGTTATAGTCTTAGGGTAGAACCATCTGTTGGAAAAATGGATTAGCCGTTACTCTTAGTAAAATAGTCGTTCACCTACTGCATTAAATGCATTTGACAGAGGTTATGTGGATAACCTCCTCAGGTTATGCGAATAATGGGTAATTGTTTGCCTTTGTTTTTAACGTAGATCTTTTCGTTATGTGGATAACCTAGTTAGGTTATGCGGATAACGTACTACCCAAAATGACTAAGTTTTAGCTCAAAATCATTTTCCTGAAAACCCACTCAGTTATAAGGATAATGTTAAGTTTTTCTCAAACTGAGTTTTTGTGAAACTTAAGTTATCAGGATAATCTCCCAAAGTTATACGGATAAACTGTTTGGAAAGTTCAAGTATTTTGAAATATAGGTTATGTGGATAACCTCTCTTGGTTATGCGGATAACCTGTTTACTTTTGGAAAGTTCAAGTATTCTGAAATATAGGTTATGCGGATAACCTCAATCCCTTTTCATGAAATTGAAGAATGGACGTTGGAAAAGCTTTGAGATTGAGTTTTTATCCCCATAACCTTAAATGGTTCTGCGTATAATATAAGACATTATCTTGAAAATAAGGTAAACACTTAGAAACATCTTTGAAATTGAGATCTTTTCCCCATAAGCTAAAACATTTTCAATACTTAGAATCAGTTTGAAAATGAAGCTTTATCCTTATATGATAGCTCTTTTCTTGAAAACCATTTTGAAATCATGAGCTAATAATTAATTATTCAGTTAGTTATCTCATTTAATGTTAGGTGAATTGAAATTCAAAGCTTAACTACATTTTTTTACAAATAGTTTCCTAAAACATGTGAAATAACTCTTCAATATCTAGGAAACTCCAACTTTGTTCTTTATTTCTCTTGTGTTCCTTTGATATTAGATCTCCAAGCTTATTTATTTTATAATCATCAAAACATCTAAATTGACATTCTCCCCCTTTTTGATGATAAAAAAACAACTTAAACTTATTGTTAGTACTTGGGTTTGCATGAAGCTTCCCCTCAATATGTGCATGGTTTAAATAAGGTCAAATAATGTAAAGAACATATCTCAGAACAAGGAACACAGAAATGAACACGTTCATAGAAGGAAATTCATTGTATTATAAATATCCATTACAGGTACAGAAACAAAAGATACATAACTATAACTACTGAAAAGCAGCAAAATAGAACAAGCAAGCATAGATCAATAAATTTAGTTAAGTTTCTTTTTTTTTTCTTTGATTTCTTCCTCTTTTTCTTTGCTTCTTTCTCTTTCTTCTTTGTTTTTCCTTATCCTTTTCTGTCTCTTCTTTCTCCCCCTTTTTGTCATCAGTAACAGAGGGGATTTATGGAACACCAGCATCCATCCTGGTAATGTCCTGATCAAGCTTGGCCTTCTATTTCCTAATTCTTTAAATTCTTTTATCCAAAGAAAGAGGAAGGGTAGAGGGTTGGGCTAGAATAGTGGACACTGGTACTGGTCGAAGTGGCACACTTGTAGTAGCAGGAGGAACAGAAGGAAACACAGGAATGTACGAAATATTAAGCATCACAGGTGGAGGTGAGACAATGGAAAGGAGTGCAGGAGAGGGATCAGAATCAGAGGCAATGGTGATGATTTCCTACACAGCATCCTCAATAAGATAACTGATGCCTTCAAAGGAGATAGGATCAGGGAGAGGAGGAACGAGAGCATTAATCTCTTGTCTTCGATGATGAAGATAGATTTGGTGAATGAAATCACCTTCAAGCAAGAGAACTAAAGCTCTTCTTGGATCAGGAACATCTTCTTCCTCAATAGCATAGTCCAGGTTAGGACCTTGGTCCTCTAATAGAGCAGGTGATTGTACAGAAGTAATTGGTTTAGAGTATGTGCGAGGTGGTGGTTAGATTCAGGAAGAGGAAGGCTGAGGAACACCAGAAGCAAGTTGCTCACGCAGGAGTTTCACTTCTTGGGTGAGACTTTCAAATTTAGTCTCAAATCTCTCTTGTGTCTCAGTAATGGGATACACAAAATTAATCATGTCTTCTCTATGCTCTTTCCTGGTGGCCATGGCAATCTGGAGCAGGTTTTGGTACAATGAAGGAATGTCTGTAGGTGTAGGCAGGTCAGTGGCTAGGATTTCATCTGGTTTGCTTGGAGTAGGGGTAGGTGTATTAGGTTCAGGTTGCATGGATTGAGGTGGTTCAGTGGGTGTGGATGGAGAGAAGCTAGAATCATTAACTAAAGGACTCTTTATGGCAGATGTTGGCTCAGAACCTTCTTCATTGTCCCTTTTCTTGTCAACCCATCTCCCATTCTCCAGACTCATTCCCATTTTCTACAGAACTTTCTCACTGAACTCTTCTGGGAGTAGTGCAGGCCCTCTCTCAATGTGCAAGATGTTATGAAACTTCAAGATCTTGGTGATAATATACCCAAATGGCAACTGTGAGTCCTGTCTGTAGGTCCTTACCTTCCACATCCTCTGTAGAATGATATCCACCACATTCACTGGTTTACCCTTTATGAATAGTAGCATGACTTGGAATTCTCCTCTAGACAGATAGTTGAAGCCTCCACTCTTGTTGGAGAACATGTGAGAGACAGTGTAGTGGAGAATCCTGTTATCAACAGTCAAAAGAGTTGGAGCTATTTTCCCTTCAGAGGGCACATTTTGTTTTTGTCTAAGCAACTTTGAGGCTATAGTGCTCTATTTGTAATTAGCTTCATCCCTAGTGTCTTTATTTACAGTATCATTTTCAGGGGGATATTTTGAGGTCTCAATGTTCACCCTTATTCCTCCAGTAGGCAGACTTAGAATTTCATACAACAAGTCAGGGTGCAGGGCAATCCACCTCTTTTTCAATCTTACTTCATACACCTTTGTGTCATGGTTAATTCTCAGAGAATTATACCAAGCACGTACAACCTCTTTATCATAATCCTCCTTCAGCTCTATCAATCCCCTATAGTTCTCTAACAGCCCAGCAGAATTAAATTTGTTTCTTACAAGAAATTCTTCTATTCTCACAAAATGAGGCTTGACTACCTTATGCTTTTTGAAATCAGTCTAATACATTTCTTTTAAAATCCTTATACTAATCAGCTCATCTGTAATTAACGCTTCCTCAGATTCAGTAGCAGAAGAACTTACGTGTGTGCCAGCCTGAGGTTCTGATTCAGGAATTTCCTTTGACTTTGTTATCCTGGGCTTCTTCTTTGGAATACTCAGCCCAGCTTCAGCTTTTCTCTTCCCTTCACTGGGTGATTTCGAAGCATATTTTTATTTCACGTTACGCTATTGACATTCCCCTTGATTGCCACCTTTAGTCTTTGCCATATTAGTTATTCTAGATGATTTGGGAAGGTAAAAGAGGTTTAATTGACCGAAAGGAGTTTTAGAGATTTTGGAAGGCTTAAGGAGTACGATTGGAGGTTTTCAGGATAGGGTTAGGTTTTCCGCACAAGGTTCTGCAAAAAATCAGAGAATCCTATATATAGTCTCAAGGTTATGCGTATAACCTATAGAGGTTATGTGGATAATAAGCTTTAGGAAATGTAAGAGAAGCCACGGATTGCTAGGTTATGCAGATAAGATCCTTAGGTTGTTCACATAGCTAACTTGGGACAAAGGAGAGAAGAGAGAAGTTATCCAAACAAGCATACTACGTTATCATGAAAAGGGGTTTCACAAAAGGCATACACTAAGTATTGCACAGAGCAGGTTATCCAGATAACCTTGCTATCTTATGTGGATAACGTTCATGCTTTGGGAACTTCTTCTCTGGATGAAACGTTATGCGGATAAGGTTAGTAGGTTATCCTAAAATCGAATTACACAACTTACAAGCAGGAATGCAAACAAGGTAGCTTATGCGCATAAGGTAGAGACCTTATCCGAATATCGCATTCCTCAGAGGCTTCGAGTTTCACAAAAGGTCTCATTTTCATGAAAATCTTCATACCTTATGCGAATAGCCTCAAACACAGAGACTATCCATATCAGAAAATCAACACATTATCAGCATAAGACTATGTGATTATGCAGATAACCATATTTGAAAAGCTCATAAACACTTACTGATAGTCTTGTTATCCCCATAAACCTATTCTTTTCACCATATCTTGATCTATCGTGCAGGTTACTTCTTTTCATTAGATTTTAAATGTTTCAAATAAAAAAGTACTTGCAAAACAAACTTCTAGATACTCTGATACTTAAGTTAGTATTATTATTGACTGAATTATAATCTAAAAAAGGATTTTAGAAAATACTTACGATTCATTGGGATTTACCATTCCCAATTCTCTTCTGATTTTTCCATATCTATCTTCTGCAAGTGCTTTGTCAGGATGTCAGCAAGCTGATCTTCAGTAGGAACAAATTCCAGCTTGACATCACCTTTCAAAACATGATCTCTTATGAAGTGATGTCTTATTTCAATGTGTTTTGTCCTTGAATGGTTAACAGGATTCTTTGAGATGTTGATGGCACTTTGATTATCATACCTTATTGAGATTTCCTTCATCTCAATCTCAAGATCTTCAAGTTGTTGCTTCATCCAAAGGACTTGTACACAGCAACTCCCTACTGCTACGTACTCAGCTTCAACTATGGAGAGTGCTACACTATTTTGCTTTTTACTGAACCATGACACTAGAAAGCCTCCTAGAAATTGGCATGTTCCACTTGTACTCTTTCTATCAGTCTTAGATCCAGCAAAATTTGCAGATGTAAAACTTACGAGCTCTTCTCCAGTGCCTTTTGGATACTAGAGTCCCATTTGAGATGTACCCAGCAAGTATCTGAAAATCCTCTTTACAGCTGTTGCATGGGACTCCTTAGGACATGATTAGAACCTAGCACACATACAGACACTAAACATGATGTTAGACCTACTAGTAGTTAAATACAGTAAGGAACCAATCATTCTCCTATATTGAGTTATATCAAAGATTTTTTCCTTCCTCATCCATGTCAAGCTTAGTTACAGAGGTCATAAGAGTTCCCATAGGTTTAGCATAGTCCATTCCAAACTTCTTTAGCAGCTCCTTGAGGTATTTTGATTGATTGAGAAAGATGTCATCATCACATTGTTTGATTTGTAATCCAAGAAAGAAGTCCAGCTCACACATCATCGATATCTCAAACTCACTCTGTATTAACTCAGAAAAGTTTTTGCACAAAGATTCATTAGTAGCTCCAAATATAATGTCATCAACATAAATTTAGACAATAAGTAAATCTTTATTTTCTCTTTTAGTGAATAATGTTGTATTAACTTTTCTTCTTTTAAAACCTTTTTCAATCAGAAAATTACTCAGTCTCTCATACCATGCTCTAGGAGCCTGTTTTAACCCATATAAAGCTTTCTTTAGTTTATACACATGATTTGGTTTAGTTAAGTCCTCAAAACCTAGAGATGGATCAACATAGACCTCTTCCATGATATACCCATTTAGAAAAGCACTTTTCACATTCATTTGATATAACACAATATCTTTCATGCAAGCATAGGCTAACAGAATCCTTATTGCTTCCAATCTTACAATTGGAGCAAAAGTTTCCTCATAATCAATACCTTGTTCCTGATTATATCATTTAGCCACTAATCTAGCTTTATTCCTTGTTATTGTTCCTGATTCATCAAGTTTGTTCTTAAACACCCATTTAGTTCCAATAATAGGATGGTTTTTAGGCTTAGGTATTAGATCCCAGACTTGACTTCTTTCAAACTAATTAAGTTCTTCTTGCATAGATAAAACCCGGTATTCATCAGTTAAAGCCTTTTCAATACACTTAGGTTCAGTTTGAGAAATAAATGCATAATTATTCATGTGATCCCTAAATTGTCTTCTGGTTCTAACTTTCTCTTGAACATCTCCAATAACTTGATCAACTGGATGATTCCTTTGATATCTTCAAGCTCTAGGGAGTTCTTGAGATACTTTCTCATTTATTTCAATTCATTATCTTTCTCCTGGATATCTTCCTATACGTCAGCAGATTCAGATATTTTAGGAGGTTCAATTTTATTTTCTATTGATACATTCAAATTCTTGAAATTGGAAATTAGATTATCCTCATCTCTAGCATGCATAGACATAGTTTCATTTTCAAGAAAGACAACATGCACAGACTCTTTAATAGTTCCAGACTTCTTGTTGAACACCCTATATGCTTTACTTCTATTTGGGTAGCCAATAAATATACCTTTATCTGATTTGGCATCAAACTTACCCAGATTGTCTTTATTGTTGTTGTGTACATAGCAAGTGCATCCAAAGACATGAAGATGAGAGAGGTTGGGATTCCGTCCTTTGTACAACTCATATGAAGTCTTCCCTAGCATGAGTCTGATGTATGCTCTATTCATCAAGTACATGCTGTGCTTATTACATCAACTCAGAATTGCCTAGGCAGTCCTTTTTCATTCAATATTGCACGTGCTATCTCCTCCAACACTCTATTCTTTCATTCTACAACTCCATTCTGTTGAGGTGTTCTTAGGGCTGAGAAGTTGTGCTCCACTCCATTTTCATCACAGTAGTTAGCAAATTTTGCATTTTGAAATTCTCCTCCATGATCTGTTCTAATACATACAATGGAGCAACCTTTCTCATTTTGGATTTTCTTGGCTAAGATAAGAAAAGCATCATATGTTTCATCTTTAAAGGGAAGAAATAGAGTCTAGGTAAACCTAGAATAATCATCTATCATAACAAGTATATACAAGTTTCCACCAATACTCTTAGCGTAATTAGGAACTATCAAATCCATGTGAAGTAATTGCAGTGGTCTTGTTGTAGAAACAATATTTTTGGTATTGTATGAGGACTTTGTTTGTTTCCCTTTAAGGCAAGCATCACATTCTCTATCCTTTTTAAACTTAATGTTGGATAGACCAAGAACAAGTTCATTTTTAATGATTTTATTTAATTGATGCATGCTAACATGTGCTAGTCTCCTATGCCACAGCCAACTATCATCATTTTCACTTATTAAGCATATAGAGTCTAAAGAGGGTAAATAATCTAAATCAATAGTATAACAGCTACCATCTCTTTCTGCATTGAGAATCACTTTACGGTCACTTTTTCTGATGACTAGGCAGTAGTTAGAATCGAACAGAACCCAATTGCCTTTATCACAGGTTTGACTCACACTCAATAGGTTGTGATTAAGTCCTATCACGAACAGGACTTCTTCAATTGATGTTTTTGGATTTCTTCCAACTATCTTTTCGGACTGGTCACCACTGAAAGTAACCTTTCCTCCTTTCTTATCTCTCAGCACAATGAATTTTTCTTTGTCTCCAATTATGTGTCTGGAACAAGCACTGTCCATGTACCATTTGTTGCTTTTCTTGGCCTTGAGACATACCTCAGAATCATAATCACTGTCTCGGTTGTGATTCTTCTCCTTCTCTGCAACCTCTTGAGCCATCAGACATAAGTTAGCAATTTCATCATCTCCTGCTACTTCCTTTTCATCTAAGCTATCTCCCCAGATGGAAGATACGAAAGCTTTTTTCTTTTTCCCTTTGTCAGCCTTTTTGTCCTTCCCTTGTTTCTTGCTCAGCAAAGGACATTCCCATTTGATATGCCCAGGTTTCTTGCATTTATAGCATATGATGGAGTCTTTGTTTTCTTTCTTACTGCTGGTGACTCCATCTTTCTTTGTAAATCTTCTGAATATCTTCTTTCCATATATTTTGACAAATTTCCTCACCAGCATGGCCATCGTTTCTTCATCTAGCTCAACATCCTCCTCTGACTCATCATCATCATCTAATTATACTTTGAGAGCCAAACTCTTCTTCTTCTTGTCAGATGAAGTAGATTCCTTAAGAGCCTTCAGCTTCCCTTCATAATCTTCAAGACTCCTAAAGAGGGCTGTCATAGATTCCCCCTAGCTTTCTCTATTACAGTCACCTTCAGTTGCCACTCAATGGGCAAAGCTCTGAGAATCTTTCTGACTTTCTCAGACTGGGTGTATTCTTTTCCAAGGCTCTTCAACTGATTCACAATGAGAGTGAATCTCTTTTGTAGATCCTTGATATTCTCACTCTCTTTCATCTTGAAGCTTTCATATTCTCCAATGCACGTATTTAGGTTATTTTCTCTCACGCCGGTTGTCCCTTCATGAGCGATCTCTAAAGTGTCACACATGCCTTTGGCTATTGTACATTGAAACACTATGTAGAACTCATCTCGAGTGAGAGTATTGACCAGATAATGCTTAGCTTTAAAGTTGAGAAGGACCCTTCTCCTATCCTCCTCATTCCATTCCTCTTCAGATTTCTCTCCGTATTTCCCATCGTCTTGTAGTTTCATCGGAACAAAATCTCCATTCTGGATGACCGACCAAATATCCAAATCAATGGATTGAAGGTAAATCTGCATCCTCATCTTCCAATTCCCATAATGTTCTCCATTGAAACCAGAAGGTCTGTTGGTGTTATTTCCTTTCAGAAGGATGCCTTCACCAAAGCCAACCATCTTCTCCCGGATTGTTAGATTCTTTAACTGGGAGTCTGTGCTCTGTTATCACTTGTTAGCTCAGTTGGCTTCCCAAGAGAGGGGGTGAATTGGGAAAATTGCAATTTTTCTGCAAAGATAAAATACAATGGTGATACTAAAAAGGTCACTGAAAATAAAGTATAAGAAATAAAGAGCAAAGGGAAGAGAACTCAGAGTTTATCCTGATTCAGTTTATTCCACTTGACCTACGTCTAGTTCCCAAGCCACCACTTGGGATTTTTACACTATCTCTTGCAAGATTTGAATGGGTTCTTGCAATGACCGTAGTACAACACCAGCTCGAACTTTGGACTAAAACAAGTTCTCTAACTCTTCTCACTTAAAAGTAAGACTATCTCCCTTACTGTAATCTCACACTAAGTACTCTCTACAAGTGTGTAGATGTTTTACAAAATGAGAACTCTCTCAAAAGAGTAGATATGAAATTTGAGATACAATGAATGAGCAAAACAGAGGGTAGGTAAGCTTTGAATGATTCAATAAATGAATCAACAGAGTTTTGGCGTATATATTGTTTTTCTCATTTATCAATAACTTAAATGAGGTCCTATTTATAGTCTTAAGGCAGAACTATCCGTTGGAAAAAAAGATTAGCCGTTACTTTTAGTAAAATAGCCGTTCACCTACTGCATTAAATGCATCTGACAGAGGTTATATGGATAACCTCCTCAGGTTATGTGAATAATGAGTAACTGTTTGCTTTTATTTTCAATGTAGAACTTTTTGTTATGCATATAACCTAGCTAGGTTATGCGGATAACGTACTACCCAAAATGACTAAGTTTTAGCTCAAAATCATTTTCCTGAAAACCCACTCAGTTATTAGGATAACGTTAAGTTTTTCTCAAACTGAGTTTCTGTGAAACTTAGGTTATTAGGATAACCTCCCAAGGTTATGCTAATAACCTGTTTACCCGAGGAAAGTTCAAGTATTTTGAAATATAGGTTATGTGGATAACCTCCCTTGGTTATGCTAATAACCTGTTTACCTGAGAAAAGTTCAAGTATTCTAAAATATAGGTTATACGGATAACCTCTCTTGGTTATGCGGATAACCTGTTTACCTGAGGAAAGTTCAAGTATTCTGAAATATAGGTTATGCGGATAACCTCTCTTGGTTATGCGGATAACCTGTTTACCTGAGGAAAGTTCAAGTATTCTGAAATATAGGTATGAACACCGTATTTTGCCCGAGCTGTATACATAAAAATTAAAAAAAAAATTCAATGCAAAATTTTCCTTTTAATGTCAATTTGAATGCAAATTTTATAAAATAAAAGAAAATATAAAAAAATGATAAATAATAATATATTCTCCAAATCCAATCCTTTTTTTAGTATTTTCAAAAGGAAAATATAAAAACAAAAATTTATCTTTAGAATTACTCTTCACTTTGAATGAAAAATCCGTAGAGAAATTCTAAAAAGATCACTCTCCAAATTCAGTCTCCTTTATTTTAGAAATTTCAAAAATCCTATCCCTTTATTTTGATTTTTTAGAAATCCGATCTTTTTCAAAAAATGTAATATTAAAAAAAAACTAAAAATACTTACTTTTAAAAAAATTTAATTAAAAATTTTTTATTAATTAAAATTAATTGAAAACAATAATAATAAAATAATAAAGTAAAAAAAAAGAGGAAAAAAGGAGGGGGCTCCTAAAAGGACCTGAGCCCTAATTGAGGGCTCAGGCTGGTGAAACCAGAGGGAGCACATGTGAGCGAAGAGAAAAGAGGGCAAAAGGACAAAAAGAAGAGGGATGAGCAAATTGAAAAAACAGAAAAGAACAGAGGGAGCCGAAAAAACAAGGGGAGACGTGCACAAAAGAAAAAAACAAAGAGGAAGCCGCGTAGAGGGAGTGAGGTCTAAAAAGGGGAGCTGGAGCTGAGAAAAAAAGGGAGGACTGAGGGAGGCAATCATGGAAGAGAAGGAACCGCGTGCGTGAGATAGAGAGCCGTGGAGGAGACTGAAAGAAAACAAAGGGAATAGACATGAGAGACGAAGATAAGAGCAGAGGGAGTCTGAGCCAGAGAGAGGGGGCCACAAAGAGGAGAGAGAGAGACGAGCTAGAAAAAAAAGGAGCTGGGGACGAGAAAGAAAGGCAGAGGGAGCTAGGGCAAAAAGAAACGTAGGGAGCCGCGGGGAAGGGGACGAGAAACAGAGGGAGCCGCGAGAGAGGGCGAGAGAAACCTGGGGAGCCATGGGAAGTGGTAGGCGAACACAAAAAATAGAAAGGGCACGAGACAAAGAGTGACGAAGGGTCCATATGTGCCCAGCAAATATTATTTTGGCTGAACTACAAATAGTAACCTTTAGATTCACGGCTAATTCATACTTTTATCCACTTTGCATGGGGGTTACATGTAATATCCCTACATTTATAGGATATTATAAAATGAATAAAAGATGAGAAACGAAGTAAGATGAAAAGGCTATATATAATTAGGTTTTAAAAAGAATTAATTTCTAATCTAATTTTCAGAAGAAGTTATGTTTGGTCCTTAACTGGAATTAATTTTTCATAAGATGTTTAGCATAAATTAATTCCAGAACTTACCCCCGGAAAATATGCAATATACCACTTGAATGAAAGTTCGCTCCAAGCTGAGCGCAATGGTATAAGTATTGCTTTCCTGGAAAGTCTAGGTTAAGAGATAGACCAATTTGAAGTTAATATAAATAGTGAAAAAGAAATAACAAAAAATTGGTCATTGGGTAAAATTACAAGAAATTGCCCAAAAGAATGAATAATTACATTTTTGACTCAATTCAGGGGCAAAACGGTTATTTCCTAAATTAGAAGTAAAATGTGAATAATGAATTGAAGGTCCAAAAATGAAAATGTTGACATTGTAAAATTTAAAAGGAGTTGGGAAAAATGGAGAGATACCGTTAAGCGTGAAGAAGGGTAAAAAGGTCATTTTTCCTAGTTAAACGGAAAAATGAGAAAATTATATTTAGGCCCCAAGAATCAAGAATCTTTGCAATTTAGTTCCTTAAGAATGATTTCAACGTGAAAGGGGAAAGAGAAAGAAGTTGAGAAAAATTATACCTAATGACTCGAAAGTTTCAAAAATTATAAATTTTCCCCGGGTCAAGAGCATTTTTGTAAATATGAAAAATTATAGTCAAACTGAAGCTTTCAATGAGTTAAGTCCAATGGAATATAGCAAGAAATCTATTAAAATCAAAATAATATTTATTAGGTAATTAGGGTTTAATATTAATATTTTACCCGATAAAGGTCAATTTAGACTGCAAGAAAAGGTAGTATTGATTCAAGGATAATGATTAAACCTTGCTAAAATATATTTTGGATCAAAATAATAATTTTGGACTAAAAGTAATTGTTGGATAATACTGTACGAATTTAATGACAATTTTGGTAAAAATACTCAATCGGTACGGGTAAATTTAATCGGTAAAGCATATTTTGGTCCATTAAACTTCATGAAGCAATTTTTGACCAAAAAGGGAGTGAATCACGTTGGAATTCAGGTATGGACACATGTGGAATTTTTTAAAAAGCTTTTTTAAAAGAAAAAGTAATAAAATTAGATAGAAAAGTTTACTAGATAATTATATGACATAATCATCATTTGAAAACATAACACTTCATCTCCCTCACGTCTCACACACACTGAACCAATGAAGAAAAGAGAGAAGAAGGCGTAGGAAAAGAAGGGAAAAGAAGACCAAGCTAGAGGACTTGTTTGGACCTAAAACTCTCAAGGTAGATTTCTATGGTTATCCTCTTGTACATATTTGAGTATTATGATATTTCATGAAGTATTTCTTTCCATTTCTCACTAAAAGTTTCATCCTAGAGAGAGAGAAGAGAGAGAAAATGGAGTCATGAAGAAACTAAACCATAGAAATGCTTAGAAATGCTTCAAGATGCAAGAATATGGCATTTGATTTCAAATTGATCGATTAGTTTTTTTCTACATTTTTCTGAAAATTTCTATCTATTTAGGGTTTGAAAAGGAAAGGTAATTTCATGGTTTTGACCCAAAAATAGAGTCCTTGGGTTCAAATTATGTAAGAACAAGTGTGTTGTACAAGAAAAGCTAAGTAGTAATCAAGTTGGAAATTTAAGGTTCCAATATGAGACTTTGTGAAGGGAGTTATGTAATCAGTGGCTAAAGACCTTGATTTATGATGTAATAGGGTTCCAAGAAGTGTTTTAAGATCAATAGAAGTGTCCACAAAGTTTGGAGATCATTGGAAAATAAGAAGATAGTTATTTTCCCTATTATGCTTAATGTTGTCATAATTTGTTTCCATGATAATATGACTATGCCATATAGTTGTTTGAATGCTTTATGATGTATTTTAATTGTTGGTTGAATGTTTGAAGGATTTTATGACCCTAGGATATCCATTTTACAAAGTGTTACCATGCCAAAATTTTTATGGAATTGTATGACATAATATGAAGTTATGATTTTCATTGATGATTTTATAAAACAATATGATGATAAGAATGCATAATTAGGCGTAACTACTGAGATTCTTTGAATCTCATTCCTTTCCAAATATTAACTATGTTAGGGCAAGGACATGGAAGTATTCAAACAAATGTAAGGGAAATGAAGAAGATGATGGAGAATTACTTGATTTTGCAAGTTATAATGTTAAGTTGAGAAAATATGTATCATGTATGTATGAGATGGAATTCAGTAATTATACATGATTATGTTCCTTAAAGTCCTCTTATGATGTTATGTGTGGATTTGGAATAATAAATGTTGATGCATGAGGTTTGTAAAGTTTATTATATGAGTTATGACATAATTATGATCAAGATGACCAGTATTGATTTGAGCATGGGAAATCTATTTGAAATAGAGTATCCTATATAAGTGTTATACATGCTCTTAAACTAGACAGAACAAGATTTTCATAGAGCTATAGAACACCTAAATTGGATAAATGTATGAATTATAATGAGTTTTTGAAGTTAGGATTCAAAACTAGACAGTACTAGAAAAACTAGAACTTACACCATGAACACTGGATTTTTTAAAAGGCATTATAAAATCGTGTATAGCTCCAAAAATTTAGTGATTTGTATTTCTGGAAATATCCAAGTATTAAGAAATGAATGCCACTAGTTTGAAATCATTTAGAGCTATAAAGAAGGAGTTATGTAATTTCTCCTAAAACTGTTCCAAAAGAGGTAGTGTTCTGACCCATAATAGTTAAGTTAATGTTATGCCGTGTACAAGTTGAATAAATGTACAAGAAAAATTTTTCTAGAAAGTAGACTCATAGGGATTTTCAATGACATAAGGAATGCATAAATTGGCTCAGGGTAAAGTGAGATATTAATTTTTAAATATAATACCAAAATCCTAGGGAAGAGAAAATGACCAAATATATAGTAAATATTTGAGAAATAAACTATATAAATTGGTCAAGATAATACTCTGTGTCATATTTTTTCCATGTATATAAGGTTTTTATCTATTTTTAAAGACTTGAATCACTATAAAATGATTTTTCTAGAATTAGTTATGAATTTTTAAAGTTCAGTTGGCAAAGTGGAAACTACCATATAAACGGTAACCGAAAATTTTGGAAATTCTGATTTTCATTCTTATGTGATTCAAGTTTATGATCAAGTATAATCAGACTTAAAATGAGTCTAATTCATAGGAAATGAGTCTAAAAGTAAGGTGTTATATTTACATACATGGGAGAACTTCATCAAAGAAATTACTTATGCGAAATGTCAAGCCACGTGGAGCAAGCATTTGATGGGAGACAAGGGGAGTGCTCATTTCTTTCTATTTGTTATATAATTTAACCTATGATTATGTTAAATTTGAATAGGCCCATGCACTCATATGATTATATAGGTGCACACACTTGATGTGTCTATTTTATACCTATAAAATATCCATATTTGATATTATTTTGCTTGATAAATATTAAGTTTTGATATTAAATTTGCATAATTCTATTTAAATTGAGACATATTTGCATTTTAGGAAAATTTGAAGGATAAATAAGGATTTTAGAGTGAAAAAGAAGACAAGAAGGCACCAAGAAAAATTCATCAGGTCCCCATTTGTTTTCCTCACCCGCGACCGGGTGAGGAGGCGTGAGATGCTCAGGATTGCAAGTTGACCCGGCACTGGGTCAACCAAAGCATTAATCCACCCAGCGCCGGGTGGATCATAGAAGGAACGCAGATTTAGTTCACCCGGCGCCGGATGGACAAAAATAGCTGGTACGATGCCGGGTGAAGGATTTAAACTAATTTTAAATGGTGAGGGTCGTACGAAGGATATAGATATATATATATATAAGTTTTAAAAAGGGGAGGAGTACGATCACTATTCTGAGCCCTAGAAGACTTATTCCAAATTCTCTGGAGCTAAGGAAGAGCATTCTGAAGGCAGCTCTGAGAGGACTGAAGGCGTAGTGAGGCTGAATCTTTCTTTTCTTCCACTACTTTTCTTTCTTTAGATTTTGTTCAGATGATTTGGGAGATTATTCTTATGTTGAATTTAAGAACCATGTTTATGCGTAGCTAATCTTCCCAGTTAGGGATAGGGATGTAGTCTAACTGGGATTGATTAGAGTTTACTCTGGATTTTGACTCTTGCTTATGATTGAATTTTTCCAATATATGTATGTTTGATTATATCTATCTCTTTTATGCGTTATTGGGGATTTTGTGATTGGCCACCATAAAATTCATTCTGTGGGTAAACTTGATAGACTGAAAGGTGAAGAGTGAGCCTAAACCTAGAGAGATAGACATAAACAATAATTCTAGATATAGAATTAGAGGTTTATGGTGACTTTAGTTATAACTTCAAGATTTAATTAGGGATTTTAGTTGCACAAGAGTGAATCAAAACCTGATTAAATACAGACTAATTGACTGAAAGGTAATTAGGATAAATTAGAAATAACTGTCACTATAATTATAAGGAGTCAAGTTAAGAGTAACTTTAGTTGTTCCAGGAAGATGAAACCCAATTCCCTAACGCTCTAAGTGATTGAATTAAACTCAACCCCTTGCTTTTATTGTTAATTTCTCTTAGTTTAGAATTTGATTAACATTTCACAAATTGTTTGTTCTGACTGAAATTATTTAATTGAGTAAATCATAACCTTCCTTGGGTTCGACATCTGGAATACTCCGGAGATATTTTTATTACTGCGATCAACCCTGTACACTTGCAGGATCCCAATCAAGTTTTTGGCGCCGTTGCCGGGGAGGCTAACGATTTGCTGAATTATTAATTTTAGTCTTTCTTTTTCTCTCATTAATTTTCTTGAATTTATCCCTCTTTTTATAATAAAACAAGGAAATAAAAATGACTTATGTAAAACAAAAAATTAAATTATTTATTTTTCCCAATTTTATCCCTTAAGCCCTTTTATACATTTGTGCCCCGAGTGGTAACGCCGTGCGTGTTTAGGTTCCAATTAGTGAGCTGTGAGTGATAAGTCACTACATATCCTGGTTGATTCCTTTTAAAAATATGTATATTTATATAATAGTCATATTTTAAATTTTTTTATACTTTTCTTTTTAAAATAAAAAATGTGTTACCATGGCCGGATTTCTTTTCCCCAATTATCCCTTAAAGTCTTTTTTGCCTTTTGTCTCGAGTGGCATCACCGTGGGCATTTAAGTATTAATCAGTGGATTGTGAGTGATAAAATCACCACATATGCTGATTATTTCTTTTTGAAAATATATGTAATAATGATATTTTAAATTCTTTTTAATGCCTTTTTTTAAATAAATAAATATGTTATGATGGTTCTATCTTCATAAAAAAACAGAGAGAGAAAATAAAACAATTCAAACAAAAATTATTTGTAAAAAAAATGATTTTCTAATTGCATTTTTCATTTCATAATTTGAAATAAGAAAATAAAACAATCTAAACAAAAATTATTCATTTTTCTCCAAACGTTTGTCTTTTTCACTTATCTGTCTCAAGTGGTAGCACCGTGGATATTTAGATATTGATCAGCAACTTATGAATGATAAAGTCACCACATATGCTGGTTATTTTCTTTTGGAAATTTATGTAATGATCATATTTTCAATTCTTCTTAATAATTTTCTTTTAAATAAATAAATATGTGTTAAGATGATCTTATTTATTTCATAATAAAAAAAGAAAGTAAAAGTAATTTATTCAAAATTATTTGCTTCAAACCTTTTTTATTTTTTACGCCTATCTATCATGAGTGGCATTACTGTGGATATTTAAGTATCAATGAGCAGATTGTGAGTGATAAAGTCACTATATGAGTTAATTGACTTTATTTTGTAAAAATAAATTTTTTTCAACTTTTCCTTTTCAAATTAAAAATGAAAATATTCAAAATCACATATAATTCTAATCATATCTTCTACATTGAGGAAAAACATATATTGTCCTTTTTAAGAATTGATTTTTCTTTTAAAAAATAAAAAAATAAAAAATGAAAAATGAGTGATAAGAGAAGATAATCAAAATTAATCTATCTTTTACAAATTAAAACACACCAACCAATTTTGAAACTATTTTCTTTGTGGAAAGATAAATTATTTTTTATAAACTTCTCTTTTCAAAAAAATATAAATAATAAAAAAAATCAACCTAGTAACACACATTTATAATCCGAACTACATCAACTTTAATCCTTATGGCAGGGTACATAGGCCCCAGACTCTGATTCTGGGTTAAGTCCGCCATTGTAAATAAATAACATTTCCCTCTTATTTTATCTTTCCCAATTTCTCATATTTTCATTTTGTTTTCTTTATTTTCATTTTCTCTTATTTTCATATTTATTTTTGCATGTGAATGATTAAAGGGCAATCCAAATAATTTTTAAAAGCCATAAAATTTTCATGATCAACCTAAGGTAACCGTTCTTAGGAACGGATGTTGTGGGGTGCCTAACACCTTCCCCACTCACAATCATACTCCCAAGCCTAACTCTGATTCGTAGACTATCCTTTCCTTTTTCTTTTGGTTATCCAAAATTTCCCTTAAAATTTTGGTGGCGATTCCTCCGAAATCGGCTCCCGTTGTGGAGGCCGATTTCTCCCTTTTTCTTTATCTCTGTGTCATCCACGTCACATTTTCGGGTGTGACAATAGGTTATACGGATAACTTCCCTAGGTTATGCGGATAACCTTTTAATAGAGAAGAGTCCAAGTGCTCTGTAACACACGTTATGTGGACAACCACTTTAGGTTATACAAATAATAGGCTGTACAGTACCACTTACCTTCACTGTTGACTTCCTTATGCAGAACCTTATCAGGATAACCACCTGGACAGACTTGAGAACTTGATCACCAAGCTGTGTTATGTGAATAACCTCAATCCCTTTTTATGAAATTGAAGAATGGGCTTTGGAAAAGTTTTGAGATTGAGTCTTTATCCTCATAACCTTAAATGGTTCTACGTATAAGGTAAGATATTATCTTGAAAACAAGGTAAACACTTAGATTCATCTTTGAAATTAAGATCTTAACCCCATAAGCTAAAATATTTTCATGAAAACCAATTGAATACTTAGAATCAGTTTAAAATTGAAGCTTTATCCTCATAAGATAGCTCTTTTCTTGAAAACCATTTTAAAATCATGAGCTAATCATTAATTATTCAGTTAGTTATCTCATTTATTGTTAGGTAAATTGAAATTCAAGGCTTAACTACCTTCTTTTACAAATAGTTTTTTAAAACATGTGAAATAACTCTTCAATCTCCAGGAAACTCCAACTTTATTCTTTATTTCTCTTGTGTTCCTTTGATATTAGATCTCCAAGCTCATTTATTTTAGAATCATCAAAACATCTGAATTAACAAGACAAACTTCAGTCTTTGAAAATTCAAATTTCGGGTAAAATACAATTCGTGAAAAATGAAAAATTCATCTGAAGATATGTCAAAGGTCATCTGAAAGTAAAGTTTGAAAAGAATTTCAAGTTAGTCCTCTGACAGACGAGCTTTGATTTTGAAAAATCCGAACTTTGGAAAGATAGTTTATAAGTCTGTTTAAATGCTTTTTTGATAGACGAACTTCAGTCTTCAAAAATTCAAACTTTGAATTAAGTCTGATAAGAGATCTCTCTGACAGACGAACTTTGGTATTTCAACATTCGAATTTCAAAAAGAAGAAGTTTTGTGCCATATTGAGTTGTTCACTGACAAACGAATTTTGGGCACCAAAATTCGAACTCCGAAGACACTGTAGTAATATGGAACAACTGTTCACACTTACCAGAAAAATTGTAAACTTGAAAATTCGTATGTTCCAATATAGAAACATTTGTCAAAGATGAAAATTTGAATTTCAGTTTAGAACAGACGAACATCGAAGTTCAACGTTAAAGTCTTTAGCTTATGATCTCTGTGAAATTCGTCTGTTAACTCCCAAAAATTTGAACTTTGGATGTCAAAGTCATTAAATGCGGTTGGTGAACAGATAGTTTTATAGTGTAACAGCTGAGTAATGTCTCTAATGGCTAGATCTTGTCTCTAACAAATAGTTAAGACATAAATCTATAAATAGAACTTCATTTGAAACTGTAGGTAACGATTTTACATTGTATATACTGAAACTCTGCAAAATTCTTTAGGCAAAGCCTTCTTCTCTCACACACTTCCTATCTTGTACTTCAACTGTCATATTTACTCTAAATCAGAGAGTTTATTTGCTGTAAATAATCTTATCTTCATCTGAAAGATATACATTCTTATGAGGGGATTTCACAAGGGATTTGGGAAGCACTAAGATAGAGTGCAAAGAGTGAAACTGCAAGCTCTTAGAATAAAGCATAGAGTTATATTGTGGCATTGCAAGAAACCCAACGAACTCTTGCAAGATAGTGGAAAATCTCAAGTGGTTGCTTGAAGATAGGACATAGGTCAAGAGAAAGAGACCGAACCAGGATAAATAATTGTGTCTTCTCTTCTCTTATCTTGATTTTCACTTTGTTATATTTTATACTCTGTTTTTTGTTACTCTTGCTTTCACTACTCTTTTACACTTTTGCAAAAAATTTTAATCTTCCCAATTCATCCCCCCTCTTGGGAAGCCAGCAAATCTAACAGGGATGGAGAGAATATAATAGCTAATTAATGCAAGTCATTTCAAAGGAGAAGGTGGGCCTAACTAATTCTTTTTGGGCTCTTGAAGAGGATAACCAAAGTGGGGAAGTGAAGAACACGGTCATTGAAGGTGAAAGCAGGCGGGGTAGTCAGGACCATAATGAAATGGATATAGTTGATCATGGTCAAACTGGACAAGAAAATGTTAATGTCGAAGATTTGCAAGCCCAAAACACTAGTGGGGAAATGGATGGGGCTTTTGGGATGGTGATGCACAACATGTCTCCATATGAAGATTTGGGCCTTACAACCCATCATTTATAAGCTTTGTCTTAATGAATTGCATGTTTTAGAATTGCAGGGGAGTTGGGTCTAAATCTTTACCTAGACTTATTCGGGAATTTAAGAGTAAACATAGATTGGATTTTCTTTCTCTCTTGGAAACACGTGCTAGTGGTCCTCGTGCTAGGAAAATTGCTAGGATGATGGGATTTCGTCATTTTGATATGGTGGATGCAATGGGTTTTAGTGGTGGTATTTATGCTTTTTGGGATGATGATTTGTTTAATATTAAACTTATTTCTCAATCAGACCAATACATGCATTTTGAAGTTGAGGATGGCATTGAAAAGAGATATATTACCAGTGTGTATGCAAGTCCCAATAAAAACAAGAGACGAATTCTTTGGGAGAAACTTAGAGAATTATCCATAAGCATTGAAGATGCTTGGTGTTTGGGGGGTGACTTTAATAGTATTCTTTTTAGTAATGAACGCTGCTCCAAGTCAAGAATTATCTCTCCTATTGACAAAGATTTTGCTAGCTGGTTTTCGGATATGGGATTGGTGGATTTAGGATGTTTAGGGTCCTTTCTTCACTTGGAGTAAGGAGGGATACAAGAGTCGTCTAGACAGAGTGGTTGCTAATTGTCACTTCATTGAAGCTTTTCCTGATGCCGAGGTAGTATCCTTGTTTCATTATAAGTCTGATCATCAGCCAATCATCCTTCGCATGAAGAAGTTTGAAGCTCCTACGAGAAGAGAGAAGATTTTTAGGTTTTTTGCTCCTTGGGTTTTGCATGAAGACTTCAGGAGGTTTGTTCAGATTTCTTGGGATACAAATAAAGCATGGAATGAAGTCAACGATTCATTTATACATGAAGTTCAACAGTGGAGTAAAGATGTCTATGGGTTGTTGAATGGACGTAAGAAAAGACTAATGGCAAGATTGGAAGGGCTTAATAAGTCAATCAGAGATGATGGAGCCTCGTTGTCAATTTTACAATGCCAACAAAAACTTTGGGAGGAGTTGGAAGATGTGATTCTTCAGGAAAATCTTATGTGGGTTCAAAAGGCAAAGTGTGACTGGTGAGAGCTGGGAGATAAAAATACGAGGTTTTTCCAAGCCAAAGCTAATGCGAGAAGGAAATATAACAAGATAGAAGCTATTCAAAATGATGTAGGTGATTGGGTGTATGAAGATGATGATGTTAAAGCCATTGCTACTACTTTCTTCAAAAATCTTTTCACAGCTGAGGATGACATTGAGAATCTTACTCAATGTTCTGTCACTTTCCCAAGTATTGGGGATGATTTACTTTATAGTGTGGGGAAGGAAGTGAATGAGGAAGAAATTACCCATGCTATCAAGGGTATGAGTGCTTTAAAATCTCCAGGTCCTAATGGTTTAAATGCTCTCTTCTACCAGAGCCAGTGGGACCATGTGGGGTCATCTGTGGTTCAGTTTGTTAAGCAAGCTTTTCAGCATCCTGAGCTTATTGGAAAGGTAAATCAAACTTTTATTGTTCTCATCCCTAAGAAGGGTAATCCTGAGAATATTCGTGATTTTCGGCCTATCAGTTTGTGTAATGTCATCTATAAAACAATTACCAAGGTGATTGCTAACAGGATAAAAGGAATTCTCCCCTTAGTTATAGCTCCAAATCAATGTGGATTTGTTCCAGGAAGATTGAGCTCTGATAATATTATTGTGGCACAGGAGGTTATCCATTCTATGAGAAATATGACAGGGAAAAAAGGATTTATGGCTAAGTTGGATCTCGAGGAAGCTTATGATAGGTTGAGTTGGAATTTTATTTATAATTGTTTGCAAGAATTGAACATCCCAAGTCAACTTATAAAAGCGTTAAATGCTTGTATTTCTTCTTCTTCCATGCAGATTTTGTGGAATGGAAGTAAAGCAGAAAATTTTAAACCCACCAGGGGTGTGAGGCAAGGGGATCCTATTTCTCCCTACCTTTTTGTTATCTGTATTGAAAAGCTGGCTCATTTGATACAAGAGGAGATTGAAAGAGGTAGATGGCGACCTATCAGACTTAGCAAGCATGGCCCACCGGTGTCTCATTTATTTTTTGCAGATGATCTTGTTGTCTTTGCAGAAGCCAATCTTGTCCAAGTAGATGTTATTAAGAAGTGTCTAGATGGATTTTGTAGTGCTTCAGGTCAACGTGTGAGCTACTCTAAAACGAAGGTGTTCTTTTCTAGGAATGTTAACCATAATGTTCGGGCACAACTTAGTGAGGCTTTGGGTTTTGGTCGTACTGATGACTTGGGAAAATACTTGGGGGTCCCTCTTCACTATCAAAGAGTTAATAAGAATACTTATCAGTTTTGTGGTTGATAAGATAAAGACGAGGCTTAGTAAATGGAAGACGAATTTTCTTTCTTTTGCTGGAAGACATATTCTTGTGAAATCGGTCATCTCAACCATGCCTAATTATGTTATGTAAACTGCTCCTCTTCCTGTTTCTTGTTGTGAGGAAATTGATAAAAATGCTAGAAGTTTTTTATGGGGTAGTACTACTGACAAGAAGAAGATACACTTGGTTTCTTAGGACAAGGTGTGTACAAAGAAGAAGATGGGAGGTCTAGGGTTGAGGCATTCTCCTTTACAAAATCAAGCGCTTCTTATGAAAGTTGGTTGGGGACTGGTTACGAATCGTTAGGAGCTATGGGTGCGGGTGGTTCAGGGAAAATATGGGTGTGGAGATGATATCCTCCCCTTGATCAACATGAGGAAATCTGGTTTGAGGACATAGAGTGGCATTAAATCAACGTGGGCAAAAGTCTTAGCTGACCTGGAGGTAGTTAACAGAAATGGAGATAATATAATTCGATGGAGACATGAAAAGCATGGGAACTTCACTGTTAAGTTAGCTTATAAGACACTTCTTGAAAGCAATGAGATTCGAGATTATAGCTGGGGCAAAGTGTGGAAGTTGCAGGTACCGCAATGTTGTAAAACTCATTTATGGACGGTATTGCATGATAGGCTTTTAACTAATGAAGCTAAGTGGAGGAGGGGGCTCCATCATAGTGGGCTGTGTGATCAATGCCAAAATGTGAAAGAGGACACCTTGCATGTTTTACGTGATTGTAGAATAGCTCGTACTATTTAGAGTAATATCATTAATCTGAATCATGTTAATAAGTTCTTTCAAGGGAATTTGCATGAGTGGATCTCTTGTAACTTGAGGAATCAATGGGGAGAAAAGGGTGGTGATTGGAGCTCGGTATTTAGCATTGGATGTTGAAGCATTTGGAAATATAGAAATGAGAGAGTTCACAATAATATTGAGCGTAATGAACATGATATTAGTGCAGAAGTTAGAGCGATTTGTCAGTGTATGAAGAAGGGACGTAGCAAAATTCAGAACAAGTTGGTAGGGGATGGTGGTGTCATTGCGAACATTGGTGAACAGTTTGGAAATGATTGATGTGTTATGCAAGTTGATGGGGCTTTCTCTCATGTTACGAAGGTGGCTGGTTGTGGGGGAATACTGCAGAATCATGCAAGGGAGATGCAGGAAGCTTTTTGTTTTCGAATGGTAGAAGGAGATGAGTTTACTGCAGAGCTATGGGGATGTTTAATGGGGTTGAAGAGAGCTTGGGATAATGGGTGTAGGAAAATTTTGATTTGTAGTGATGCTGTGAATGTTATATCTGCTATTCAAGCCCCAAATTTGGATCGTCATGCTAAGAGATCTCTTATTCTTGAAATTCAGAGCATGTTGGAAAGAGAATGGGTTGTCCAATTCAACCTTGTTGATCGGCATAATAATGCCGCTGCCGATTTCTTCGCCAAAAGAGCATTAGCTGAACCTGGGGGCCTTCATATCATGTCTGGTGATGTGGCGACTAGGATGCTTATGGAGGCTGGTGTTATTTAGCAATTTGCTTTTGTTTTGTTTGTTTTCCTTTGTATAAAAAAAAAAGAGTATATAATAGCTAATAAGGAATTACACAATACACATTGGAATTACCTATAAGCTTCATTAAATTTGGAGAACTAGAGGGCACCTATTAAGTACTTGAACTTGGCTGCTATTTCTTTTTTTTTTTAAAAAAAAAGAAAGAAAAAGAAAAACGTTGCTCTTAATTACTATTTTGAGTGAGTTTTCATTGCTACACTCCATCACATTAGCTCCTATGGGTATCCTCCTAATTGTGGAATGAATTGCAATCTCAAGTTATCTAATTATAACACCGGGCTTTACTATATTAAGTATATTAAATAAAGAAGTTACACACTAAATATATATATATATCATATTATAAAGAGAGTCTTGTAAATATGACAAAGAAAGTTTTGTAAATATTATAATAATATGGATGTTTACTATCTCTTTGAAAAAGACTAACACCCCATAACTTTTTGTCCATTTGGCATGCACAAGGGTGAAGAAATACCTTTCCAATGTAGGAAGATTGAGATACACTCAATTCATTTCATATTATAAGATATTTTGTATAAAATATACGTGTATTAAAAAAATTATTTTTTTATCTTAAATTCATAAAAAATTACCTAAATTTTTCATTTTACTCTTATTAAATATTTTATTATTATTATTATTATTATTATTATTATTGTAGGAGCTTGAGAGCTTTTCATTGGCTTCTGCTTGTCACAAGGAGTACTAAAAAATTAATGAGAGGGATAAAATTGGAGGGATAATATATAACATCCCATATTGTGGACAAAAAATTTATTATATAAAACATCTTATAAATTATATATATATATATATATTAAAGGTACCCATACTAAAATAGGTATTTTATTCTAGTCTATTCTATTCCATCTGAAAAGAAAATTATATTATTGACAGTATGCAAATTAATTTCTCATTTCTTTAAGGTACTACCAAATATTTAGTATGCTATAATAATAAATTCTTAGGTAAGTTTTTATATTCTTAAATGTTTATAAACACAGATAGTATACTAAATCTTTGGTAGTACCTTAAAGAAATGAGAAATACTTCTTCTTCTTTTTTTTGTCTTATTAGAATTCTCATTTGCTCTTAATTATAAAGTTATTGTATGTAAATTTCATGTAAACTTGTCATTAACATATGCATATCTATCTATAATTAGAATTAGAAAAAGAATAAAATAAATGGTGAATTGACACATCACAATGACAAATGCCTTAATCCGCGTTCAAGTCACTTATGAGCTGTGAGCTTCCTGTATATATGTGTATATATAAATCTGGATAGTTACTTATTATTCCAAACAACGTTCTTTTGTTGCCAACTTTTTTCATGTTGACCCTCCTTCTGTCGTCTTCATCGTCTTGGATCCAAGTTTCTATTCACTCGGTAGATAATTTATTACAGTGATGAACGTTTGTAAAAGAATAAATCAATCTGAGTTGTTAAAATTTGATCTTGAAATTTGATTTTTCATTGTCAGTATAAAAAATGTCTTATTAAAAGTGACAAAATCTAATTTGATAATATCTATATTTTAAAAAAATTAATTTTTAACTGTTAGTTAAGAAATATCTATAATGCTAGAAAAAAGGTTTGATTTGTAGTAAAAGCAAATAAAAAGAAAGCCTACTAGGAAAACAGCTGAATTCTCTTATTTTAATTATTTTTATTACATACTTCATCCATCTCTAATTATAAGAAATAAATAACTACTTTATGAATATTAAAAAAAAACTGTTTTGATAATTAAACTCATTAATTGTGTTATAATGTCAATTTTTTTTAGAATTGTCTACATTAAAACTCTGAAATGAGGCTAATTAATTACCGATAATTATCAATATATTTTTAATTATTTAAGGGTATAAAAAATAATATTAATTATTTTATAAATTTTATCCATATTTTTTATATTTTAAAATAAAATAAAATAAAAAGTTTCAGAATTTTTTTATATTTGGGAGTGGAGGGAGTAATACATAATTATGAATAACTGAATTGAATTTTTCTTTAAACATCATTGTAATTGCAAAGGTTGTAATGAGTTTAATTAAAAAAAGTAAATCTTTGGGATAATGGAGGGTAATGTAAAGAATATTTGCCATAAAAGGGAGACGTGATCGATGTAATGGACCGACAAAGAGGGAGGGATAAACCTAACCTAAAACCGCCGACTCAAAGTAAAACCGCGGGAAAGTAACCCCCACGTGGCTTTTTTCGAAAGTTCCGAGTGTGTGCTCCTTATTGCTCAACGCCTCAACGGAATCTTCCGGTACGCAAACCATCTTGAAAGCGAAGTACCGCGTACGCCGGCCACAATCCCCCGTTTCTTCCACCAATTCTCTCTCGTCTGCCTGCCCAATCACCATCCGCCACGCTGTACTCAACATCTGGGCACGCATTTCAAAAAGGTGGGACATTCTTTATTTTTATTTAGACTGGGATAGATTATTTGAATTTAATCTGAATAATTTATATTTTACTTTTTAATTTTAATTACTAAATTTTTTTACAAAAATAATATATTATATAAAATCAAAATCATGTTCATGTATTCAAATTATTTTTTGTAGGATTGTTTGATTCTAATACTGTAATATATTGGAATAATGTCTAGTAAATTCTAACTTTATCTAATTTAAATGAAAGTATCTTTTCTAAATAAAATTATTTTTCATTCACAAATTTTAAACCTGTAATCTTATTTAAGAGATATCAATACTTTTCTATTCAACATAATCATTGTTAAAAAAATGAGATTAGTGATCTTTATATTTTGAAATGATTAATTGTCAATTAGGGATACCATTATGACAAAAAAAAGTGAAACATAGTCTATTTTTAATTAAATTGGGATAGATTATTTGAATTTAATCTGAATAATTTATATTTTACTTTTTATTTTGAATTACCACTTTCTTTACCGAAATACTAAATTGTACAAGAAAATCAGAATCATGTTAATGCATTTATATTATTTAAAAGAATTAATGGTGTGTGCTGAAAATACTAGGAGAGATCTTACTAAGATTTTGAATCATTTTCATATTTTATCTTCATATACAATCTTTTGTGTTTATTTGATTTGAATAGTAAAAAATTACTAATTTTAATATTAAACTAAATATATTATTTATTATTAATTATTATAAATAAGCATTGTGATTTTATTTTTATGAGCATTCACTTCCAATAATAAATGCATATCATTAACCCTTTGCCTAGTGGGGAAGACAAGAAAAGGAGAGAGAAAAGTAGGGAGGAAAATTGGAAAGAAAATTGTCTTTTCCTTGGCTATGGAGAGAAAAATGAGGGGAAAAGAAAACTTTGAAAAAAATAATGCATGGGTTTCACGTGTTTTTCTCCTCAACTTTTCTCTCTCAAAATAGAAAGATTTTGGAGAGAAAAATTTCAACATTATTCTACTAATTTTTTTTCACTTTCACACTTTCTTTTTCAATTTTAGCATTATTTTAATTTTTTTTAAATCAAGGTATAAAAAAATAATTTTAAAAATTAAAAAAATTAAGATTAGATAAAATAATTTTTTATTAAGAATAAAATTAAAATTATATTTTAATTTTATTTATTAATATAATATGAAAATTATATAAATAATATGATAGAATAATAATTTTTATTATATATAAATATTTTTCTAAAAATAATAAAGATATTATAGTTAATTTAAAATTAGTCATTTATTTCTCCTCCTTGATTTCTTTTATTCAAGCAGGCATATGAAGAAAAAATTACTCGCCCTACTTTTTTTTTCTCTATTTTCTTTTCTCCTTATTTTATTTCCTTAGCCAAGAAGAAGAGAGTAAATCAAATATATTATTCATTAATATATAAATTTTTCAATTATTTAATTGTAACAAAGAGAGAAAATTATGAAAAAGATTGAATATGAAAAAAATATTAAAAAATTAAAAATATGAAAAGAATCTAACTCTATCATGTAGGGCTCGTTTGGTTCTCCGTTTTGTAAAATTAAGTTAAGATAAATGAAGTTTGTAAAAATGAAGTTTAGATAAAGTAAGTTTGTTGGAAGTTGTTATGTTTGGATATTCTTTTTGTAAAAGTAAGTTTGACAAAAAATCTGTTTGGATGATAGGGGTTAAAAGTACTTTTAGATGTATAATATAGAGTAAATTTGTTTCTCCTTTTTCAAAACCCACGTTTTGTTAAAGGAAAAGTAACTTTTCCCCTCCTTTTCCAAAATCACAGTTTAACCCACTTTTCATTTTTTAAAAAGTCAGTTTACATTTCATCTGTGTTTAGCCAAACACATCTTTTAGAAAATCATGGTTAAAAACCATGGTTACGTTTTACAAACGTGGAACCAAACGGGCACGTAATCTTTGAGTGCCATTGGCATCTTGTTGAGGGTATTTGCACAAATTTGACTCCACCCAAGCCCACGAATAAATTTCTTTTTTAAATTTTAAATATTTATGTACCAACCCACGTTAGTATCATTATCATTATTATTTATTATTCTTTGATCTTTGATGTGACATTGATATTAGATCACATTATTTATGGAAATGATATATTTGTTTTGAAAGATATACGATATTTTTTTGAATTACGTGTTTTTTAAACAAATTAATTTTATTTATCATTTTATTTTTAAAATAAAAAATTAAAATTTTCATTTAATATTTATATAACTGAAAAAAATTAAATTTTTTTTTTGGCCTGAAAAAAAAAATATTTAGATGACTGCTACTGCCTTACTTATTGTCCACAGAGCAGAGAATCAGTGTCCAAGTCGGCATCATTGTATCATTCATCTTTGATTACTGCGCAGTTATAAATCCCAAAATCCCTCTCCCTCAACCCCATTCCATCACCACCCCACCCCCACTACTGCTACTTCTCTCCGTTCAAGCCCTTCACCAACTCCACCTCTTCCCCAAATCTCTCTCCTTCTCTCTCGATACCTTGTTGGAGACGCAACGCGACAATACGGTTATGGCTGATCGAGATCTAGAGCGAGGAGGCGGAACCAAGAACAGAGCAGACAACAACACCTACTCTGCTTCCTCCTATGTTGTTGATCTAGAAACCCATTGGACATCATGGCTGGTTCCCATGTTTGTTGTCGCCAATATTGCCGTTTTCATTGTCACCATGTATATCAACAATTGCCCCAAGCACAATCAGGGCTTTTATCAGGACAAGTGCGTGGCTAGGTTTCTTGGCAGGTTATCCTTCCAGCCTTTGCGGGAGAATCCCTTGTTTGGCCCTTCTTCTTATACGTAAGATTTAATTTCCCATTGTTTATTTCCGCTAATTT
This sequence comes from Adenanthera pavonina, assembly GCA_026686845.1. Taxonomy (NCBI): domain Eukaryota; kingdom Viridiplantae; phylum Streptophyta; class Magnoliopsida; order Fabales; family Fabaceae; genus Adenanthera; species Adenanthera pavonina. Next base: position 28,006,943 of record JAIVEN010000023.1, read on the forward strand.
AGTTAATTTTATTTTCCGGAGCGATTCTTAGCTTCTTGGCCGCAGTCTTGGATTTTTTTTACTCTGTGAATTGGGTAACTTCGTAATTTGATGACAATACTTGAAATTGTTAATTCTACCAGATGAAACTAGAACGATTCTCTCCTCTTGCTGGCCTGTTTGATGTTCTATACCTAGGTAATTAATTATTAGGTAAACTGGTCCAATCAGAGCTTTGTGTTATAATGGCGACTGATAGCCCTGTCTCGTTTTCTTATCTCATTCCTGATTTTGTTAATCATTAGATGGAAATTTCCCGGAAAATTCTCATGAGTTTTATTTTCACTTATATACTTGAGAATGGTGGATAATTTGCCCACGGAAATTAGCTTCTGGTATTTTACTGCTAAAGTGCTTTAGAGTTGAAGTTTGTAGGTTAGTAAAAATTGTTTAATTTTTAATTTTAAATAGTGGTGTTAATCTTGAAATCCTCCATACTCCTCCACTCCTTGAGCAGAAAGGAAATCTATTAAATAAGATTGTTTTAATCTTAATTATCTCTGTGGTATTTATTAGGAAACAAAATAAACAAATAAAGGAAGAAGGAAGCTCTTTCAATGTTTAAATGTCGTTCTACTGAAACATAGCTGCTTGCATTAGGTGACTTTGCTGGGTTATGGTATTTCTTTGACTGGGTTTAACAGCTTTCAATTCAGAAGATAGGCTATACACAAACATACAACACAAAGTGCAGCTTATTATCTTTAAATTGTAGTTTTAATACAGCATGATTACAGGTTCTGTATGCTTGAATATTTCTCTCTATATGTTTCTATATCAACTTTTACAAAGTCTGGACATAAACATGGAAAGGAAAAACAAAAAAAGAATCAGAGATTTTTTTAAATTGGTGTGTTGGCATGAAAGTGTGGCTTGTTTTGGTACTTAACTTAATATTTACGCTACAATTTTGTCTGATATGGTTTATTTGAATGTTTCTAAAAAGGAAATAGGAGCATGTGTGGGGTTTGTTTTCTGATTGTCTAAGTTGCAGTTATTTGGATATACACTTTCTTTAGCTTGGAGAGTTTCTGTTTAGCTAAATTATTGAGTTGAAGCATTTTTTCTGATTTTTGAAGGTTAACAAACATGGGAGCCCTTCAATGGGATAAAGTTGTGAATCATCATCAGGGATGGAGACTTGTCACTTGCATTTGGTTACATGCTGGAGTTATTCATTTGGTTGCAAACATGTTAAGCCTTGTCTTCATTGGCATTCGCCTGGAACAACAATTTGGATTTTGTACGTTATCCCTTTTCCAGTTTGTTTAATCTTTCTTTAATTGAATTCAAGTATTTTAATGAAGTCTACAGAAAATCAGGACAAACATCAACATAAACTCTTTACCAACTTTATAGCTGTTACTCTCTTCTTAGGTTTAATTTTTATGCATGGATGTTTCTTATATTTTTTCTGTTGTGAAAAATTTGGCAGTGAGGATAGGAGTCATTTACTTGTTGTCTGGATTTGGTGGAAGTGTGCTGTCTTGTTTATTTATAAGAAACAACATTTCTGTTGGTGCTTCTGGTGCTCTTTTTGGACTTCTTGGCGCGATGCTTTCTGAACTTGTTACAAACTGGACTATTTATACCAATAAGGTCAGTGTAGTTATCCCATTGTTCCTTTCTTTTAATTTTGAAAATTGAAATATGATCATATATTTTCTCTTTGTGATCAGTTACTTTCATCATAACTTGAAGCTGTGAACCTTAATAAACAAGTCAATACAAGAAATTTGATGAGATTAATGAGTGAAACCCTTTTTCTGCTTTTGTAGGCAGCAGCTTTACTCACTCTTCTGGTTATTGTTGTCATCAACCTTGCCATAGGCATTTTGCCACATGTTGATAACTTTGCTCATATCGGCGGATTCCTGACGGGGTTCCTCCTTGGCTTTATTTTGCTGCCTCGTCCTCAATTTGGGTGGCTAGAGCGGCAGCACCTTCCTTCCAATGTTCGAATCAAGTCAAAATACAAGGCGTACCAATATGTATTTTGGATTGTCTCTCTTTTTCTGCTAACATCTGGGTGAGTTCATTTTCTCAAACACTTAAACATTATTATCATATGAACACAGGATCACTTTTAACTGGGTTCTTGATCCAAGTTATTACAGTAACTAATGTTAATGTCTGTGATTATTGTTGTGAATTAGTACTGAGTTGACTTGTTTTGTAATGGAAGGTTAATTATCGCATTGGTGATGCTATTCCGGAAGGAGAATGGGTATGATCACTGCCATTGGTGTCATTACTTAAGCTGTGTTCCTACTTCTAAATGGAAATGCGATGACAGATAAACAAAGAGAAGGCATCTTGTATTGTTCACGAGGGATTTTTCCTTTGTCTATATGTAAAGCTTTAGCTTTTAGAAAGTGGGTTTGTTGATCTTCTTTCTTTAGTATCAATTATTGGTTTGTCTGTCTTTCTGGATTTATCGATACTTTTCTTATATAAAGAATTTATTTGCACATGAAATCCATTTTGCGTCTCATTTCTGTCTCTCTTATGTCAGCTAGTTTATCTGTATTGGTGCTCACACAATCATGATTCTTCTACGAAATGTATAAATTGTATTATTTTATGTTGTTTATTATCTCTTTATTATTATTACTCAACAATTTTTTAAATGATATAATAAACATTTTTTTATTATATGGTCAGTGTATCAATCATTGTATGATGATTAAATGTGGGAAATCTTTTAGGAGAAATGACCACAAACATGTATTTCTAGCATTAAGATTTAAGGGGGTTTGAATCTACGTAATATAAGGATGAATGTTTAAATTTTCATCGACCTTTACATTATGATCAATATTTGTCAGGTCTTTAAGGATGATTATAGATTTGATATGATCAAGCTCTCACAATGTAACGTAACGTTGTATATGGAAATGGGTTCAATATGGTAATGTAAAGTTGTTTTACCTTATAATTACATCATGTTGCAAGAAATCAAACGGGTCTTTAATGTTACTTTATTCTAATTTAGTTGTGACGATGTAATATGTAGAATTGTTTTGGAAGCTTGCGCGCGAGAGACTTCAAAAAAGAAGCATATAAGCAGCAGGAGAGGGAAATTCGGAGTTCAAGTCATGGAAACAACGACGACGACAACATCTTAATTATATTTATTAAAACATTACGTGAAGTTTTAGACCTGGTTGCAACTTAGTTCTCAAATTGCACGGGGTAGTCAGATGGATACACAGCCTTCTTGAACACCACAATGAATTCCATTCATTATATATAAGCTGGAGAATCCCCGAGAGTCTTGGTTGACCATACCAATAAATTAATACTCCTTGTTACCAAGCATTTAGTTCAACTCACATGAAGATGTACCTATTTAACTAGAAGTCTTAAGTTTGAATCATGAGAATATAGTTATGTTAAATAGTTGATAGGAAAGCTCTACCTTTCTTTATTCTTTTTGCCCTGATTCGGATTAGTTTAAACTCCGATAAATCCTCTAGTTAAAATAAGATCGATTTAAGATATATTGCATGGATTGCTACTAAAAAAATTAAATTAATACTTTCTTTAGTCTGAAATATAAGTATAAAGGAGAAAAATTGTGGATTTCTATAGTAATAAATATAATATTCCCAGTATACCCCTCATCAAATAAATGAGCATTAATTCATATAGTGTAAAAAAAATTGAAGGCAATTTTGGAAAAAAATGTTTTATTACAAATTAAATGACCTTAACTAATTTCATTAGTATGTATAAATAAGTTTTTTTTTCTTATATTTGAGATCAAAGGAAGTACTAATACATGTAATAAAATTTATAACAAATTATATTATCTATAAATTATAATTAATGTTATTCATTTTTCTAATTTCATGTGATAAATGAGACGTGTTTAGTTGATTACATAAATTGGCAAATTAAGAACAATACGACAAGTTAATATGAGGCAATATTTCTCAATTTATGCGTGTCATTCTTAGGCATGGATCATACTAATATTCTCTAAGGCAACATTAAATAAAGGAGGATGCATATCCAAATGAAAGGGCAAAGCTGCTGCAGCCAATCAATCCTAACGTTGGATACCCTCTTTCTCACGACACTGTTATACATACAAGGCAAATTTCACATGGTCCTCTAATTTTATTTATTCTACTTTCATGTTCTAGTTTTATTTAATTCAAATTTAATTCTATAACTTTATATAGAATTTCTGGTCAGACAATTGATGTTAGTTTATTATAATTTAATCTGTTCCTTAATTTTATTAGTTTTAGTTTATTTCATTAATTCTTTAAGTTTATCTCACTTTTTAATTTTATTTCGTTCTCATGAAAACTACTCAAGTATTTTTTTTCCTCCTAAAAACTATTAAATTAAAATAAAATTACGTGTATTAGTTAAACCTGAGGTAAATTTGTGAAAGACAAAAGTAAATCTTAATGTGAAGTTAGAGGACTAATTAAATTAAGATTAAATGAAATTAAAAGGTCTAAAATGAAATTCAAAATAAATGACAAAATAAAAAAATTAAAAAACAATATTAAAATATTAAAAGTACATTTCGGCCCATTAAAAATTTACCCTTTGAAAATGAAAACTATATGTACTTCCAACTCGTATTTTGCGTACTCAAACGATAATTGAGTTTACGATATTTCAGTTAAATCTCCTCATGTTAATTTTTTTTTTTTTAATTTCATGACCAAAATAAGTCAGAACATTCACACTGAAACTTGACCAGTATTTTATATTTGCTAATAACTTCAAAGGAACACATTGTTTTGTAAGGACAACAATGCATTTTTCTGAACCAGTTGCGTCACGCAAGCCAGAAACTTCATCCAAATTTCGTGACTCACCAACTGATCCAACCTGGAAAGCTTTAGCTTTTTAGAACACAATCCGATGCAAGAAGAGAGTGTGAAGATAGAATTTGACGATTTGGTGGACATGGCAAGGACAAAGGAGGCATTGATAATAATGTTGTTAGTGTGGTGGGCCCCATTTGCGTCGGCCACAGGAGAATGCTCCGCCGTGACACAGGCTTTCTTGGGGTGCTCCGCCTTCATCGGCGGCGGGAGGGCGGGGCCCGCTCCGGGGTCACCTTGTTGTAATGCAGTGTTGGGGTTGAACGTCATTGCTAGCTCTTCAAGCTATGAGAAACGAGTTGCCTGCATATGCTTAATGGGCCTCATTGCTTCGAACAATCCCGCCTTCTCTTCCATCGCTGCCTTGCCGGGCCTCTGTGGGGTCTCTTTGGGCTTCACTATTCAGCCCGAAATTGACTGGATTCGTACGGTTTTGTTTTTTTGTTTTTATTTTTATTATATTTTAAAATTTAAAATTATACATTGTTTCTCTATGCATCACGTTGAGTTTTCAATAAGTGAAATTGTTTCTTGTTATAAATCATTTTAATTAATGACTAAACATTTTTCTGTGTATTGTACGGAATTTGATGAGTTATTTTGTTCCTAATTTTTGAATAATATATCTTGTTATTGATTTTATATTTTATAATGATTGAGTTGGTCATTAAGTTGATATAGATACTGATTTAAAACTTGATTGAATTGGTCATATTGTAATTAAATTAATACATTTTTTACTTTTTGTGTATTTATATTCTTTGTTTAAAATTAAAGAACGATTTTCATTGATTTTACCCACTGTTATCATCTCTTAAAACTTGAGTTTTGGGTTGTTTCAGCAATTAGCCCAAATTAAGGTTGTGTTTGTTGATTTACCAGTTTAGCCACTTCAACTAATTTTTTTTAATAACATTGTCATGTTTTTTTCCAATTACTTTTTTTGACGAATTTCTTCTGTACTAGCTAGTTCCACATCAATTTTTCTTAATTTTTGACCAATTTTATTAGTTCTTATCAATTTTCAAAGAGTTAAATTTTCTCTATGCTTTGCGATAGATTAAAATCTAATTTAGGCGGGTCTTCCATGATTTCATAACACTATTAATATTAATGTTCTCTAACTTTTTGTCCAAATTCAAATTACATCAACCGTTTTCTTTTTTTTCATATGCAGCATTGTTTATGGAAGAGTAAAAAACAAGCTAGAGAATGTTGGTTAAAAAAGAAAACGAAGCTAGAGAATCCTTGGTTGAATATATCATCAATATATTGTGATATATAATAAAATTTATAATATATCAACAATGATAAGTTCTTGTATATCCTACAATTATGGAGGTTTGAATTTCGTTTGCTATTGTAAAAACGTGTCGTTGAGTTGATTCCATAAATTGTCAAATCAAGAATGATGTGAGTGGTACTTTGCTATGAGGGAACATTAAATAAAGGGGTTTTTTTTTAGCCAGAAAAAATAAAGGGGTTTAATTTTAAAAAAAAAAACATTAAATAAAGGGCTCACCCCAATCAAACAGCAAAGCCGTTGCAACCAACTAATCCTTAAATTAATTCAACACCCTCTTTTTCATGGCATTGTCACATGCATAAATACACACCCCACATCCTTGAAATTGAAATATTGATATATCTATATATATATACATGTTGATATATGCCACCCTCCTCTTAAATAACTAGGGAGAATCACAGTTAATTGGGACCAAAATATGAAGTTAATTATAATTATAATTTAAGATAAAAAGTTTAAAAATTATTATAACTGACTGATGATTTTAAAGTTAAAAAAATGGTTAGACTACAACATACCTCTTCTAAATGGGTATTTAGCAACTTTGGAAGGGTATTTTTGTAATCTAACCATTTTTAACTTTACAGCAACTGGTCTTTTGTTGTAATTTTGTAAACTTTTGGTCCTAAATTATAAATTAACTTCATATTTTGATCCTCAATTGCAATTACTCCAAGTGCGGCAGTATTAATTAATTACATGCAAGTCCTTTCAAGCTAAGTAGAGTGATATATTTATATAAAATTTGAGATGAATTATATTATTTATTTAGAAAAAATTTAGATACTTAATACTTTACCTACTTTGTTCCAATCAAATCAGGTAAAATGTATTTTTATATGTTATTTATTATGTTTTTTTTTGGATAAAAACACATAGATTTTTATTAATACATGTAGTTGTCAAATGGTTGTAGTCGTGTGCATCATGGATATTCTTATAACCACATTTTTATATTTAAATTCCGTCCACTTCTTTTATGGTCCTCTCCATTGTTTCTTAATTACAAGTCCCCTCAAGGACCACAAACACAAAATGTTTTTATCTATATCTATAATATATATATATATATATGAGTGTTCATTTCATGTTTAAAAACGCTCAATTAATTAGAAAATTTATAAAAATATAAAAGAGTACTTTTATTAATTATTCAAATTTTCTATGAATTGCATGGAGTTTGAAAAATGAAATGCAATGTTCATGACTTGTTTCTCTCTCTCTCTCTCTCTCTCTCTCTCATATTCTTATGAGCACTATATGTATTATTTGACCAACAACTGAAAATTAATTCTTTTGAGGAGTAGAGATAATCGAAGTAGGTTTTACTTCTTTCAAAAAAAATATTTTTATACACACAATTAAGGATAGAATTCAGGACATGTTTAATGATTCAATTATCTATCAATTTTTTCAGGATCATATTGGTTGACTGTGTCAATCATCTACTAACTGTGCTAGCATGCTTAAGGGACCTACTCATCTCTTGATATCTATATACAAAGATTGGGAGTTACACATTCAACTACTTATTTAAGAGAACTCTTTACACTTAAATTGGTGATTGATTTTTTTTTATATACTGTTGCCAATGCTTGATTATTGAAATTTAATAGTAATATTAGGAAGCCCATCAAAAGCGGACTCAGCCCACAACCCATCTTGTCCAAAGCGTAGCAACGGTGATCCAAGACATGTCCCTAGCTCACTGTGATGCGCGAACACGTACCCTCATCCCGGACTTGAAAACTCTAGCTTTCTCTCCCTATGGTTAAGGTACATTTTAATTAGAGATTTATTTAATTTTTTTTAAGCATGTATTATAGGAATTCTTTTTGGAGTGTAATTAAATGGATTTTCTCTAACTTTTGAGGGAATAAAAAAAAATAATCCTAGTTTGTAGTTAGCAACAGTAGACTTTTTGAACTAAAAGTCACGAGGAGAATAGTCTAATGAATTGGGATCCAATTTTCATGTATGGGTAAACATTAAAGTGTACAATTTTTGGACATTTGCCAAATTATGTATTATGGATTGTACCCATTATTTGGATCCTTGTTTATAAAATACAAACTTCTTCATAGCCGTCCAAGATTCAATTCAATATAAAACTAACAATTAAGATGATGGTATACTAAATATTCTGTATTTAAAGTATGTAAGAAATAATTAATATATAATATAAAATCTACAACAAACTATATTATCTACAACTCATTAATAGTGTGATTTATTTTTCAGAGTATATGCAGCACACTGTTGATATCTTCTTCCTTTAAATTCAATACTATTTTTGGTGTGAACTTATAAACATTCATTTACAATAATAAACCATGTCATTTATCTTTCTTTTATATATAAGTAGAATATATAATAGATAAAATAACAAATATTTGGTAAACAAATAAGACATTAAGAATATTAATAAACAATAATAAAGAATAAAAATTGTGTGTGTATATATATATCTATATAAATTCCTCAATTTAGGTTGGTGGAGTAGTAAGAGCTCTTATCTTTTAAGCAAACTTAATTGAGAGAGGGTCAACTCTTTGTCATCAGGTACCTGGGAAAAAAAGATTAATATTTGTTATTGGTCAAGAATGCTCATGCTTCACACCAAATATATATTTGTATATATATATATACACACACACATATAAATATAAACACACAGTGCAGCGGAAAGATAAAATAAAGTTTCAGATATGGTAGCTATTTTGGGTTAATGAAGTACTAGCTTTAGAGTTTGCCAGAAAAAGAAAAAGGTCATGGTTTATGGAAGTTGTTGAATGTAGAGTAGATGAGATATAATAAGACACAGAAAAAAGCAATGATTGAGACATAATGAATTGAAAGGCATAATGAATTGAAAAGCTCATCTGCAGTGAAATTGTATTGTAATTGTAATTAAACAAAACAAAGGTGAAAGAGGAAAAGGAACAGCCAAAAGAGAGAGAGAGACATAACCACAGACAACAGATTCTATAACGTCACAATCACAAGCAGCTTCCTATATATGTAACAGTAACCAGTGTCGTTGTTCTACTGTTGTGGATGGATAGCCTGAGTGAGCATCCTAGGCTGCAGTTTCCTCCATTTACGTACCTACCTTCAAGGAAAAATAAAACAAGTATGGAGTCCTATGTTGCTTCATGTGTCTTTTTCTTTTCACATCCGTTTCTGACTACTAGTACTGCCCAAAAAGCAGATAGGTTGGATACGGTTTCTTCTCTAATCTACAGTGGGTAAACATATATATATATATATATATTTTTTACACATACAGTAATTATCCTTGATCTATTCTATATTATTAGAAAATTTATTAAAATTTCGACTAATTCGGATCGAGTCAGTGGGGCCCTTTCGGATAGTAAATTTCACCGGTAAGTATTTAACATAATTATGTTTCTAAACTCAAACTCAATTTTTAATTAAACTGATATAATCTTATACTAGTTAAATTAAGCATTTGATGGTAGATATATATATTTTATATAAAAAAGACTTTAATAAGCAACACTAATAATAAGTCATAGACAGTTCCTCTCATTCTTTACATTTAGTGCAAGATCTATACTAGTTATTATTATTATATATAAATCAATGTTTCTAAGACGAGAGTAGTCATTGGGTTAGCTGGAATACTGATTTGAGGTTACTAAGTTTAGCCGTGATCTAATTTTAGTTGAATTGGTTGCAATTGAACTAACATATTGTTAATTTTTGTGTTATGCAAAAAATAAAAAATAAAAAATCAATTTTTATTGATTCTTGAGCAATTTTTGTTGGTTTTTGGTCAACTTCATTGATTCACATCTGATATATTAAGAGAGATGTTTTAATTACTGTTGACTGAATTAAGGTATGATTTATTTGTTTATGGCTTAATTTATTTATTTAATTGTGTTTTTTTCAAACCAAAGTTCATCGGTTGAATTGGCTGAATCGATGGACATCAATTTATCTAAAAAATTTCCATTTAGAAAGATAATCTTGTGAGAATTGACGGTGGTGATGAATCAAATTTAAGAAATTGGCTGCACTAACGCCAAGAAATGACCTGAATAGCAGTTCATAAAATTACTGGCTATATTAATTAGCTAAAAGATGCAATCAAAAGAAGAACAAGTATTTGATAAATTGATCGGATTTGGCAGCCCAAAGAAAGGCACAAAATTTGTCTCTTTTCTATTATAAGATAAATTTACAAGTTAGACGTACAGTGACTGAAGTTAAGAGATAAGGCTATCAGTTTCAAAGTACCAAGAGTGAAATATTTTGTAAGAGTTATATACAGCTAGCTAGCTTTGGTAGGAGAGAAGATTTTTCAATCTAAGTTTTAAATTTTGAAGCATTAATTACTGTGAAATGGATAGACATCCTCTTGCATATTTGATTTGAAAAGGTATTTAATTTAGTCAACAAAAATTGACTTAATTGATAAAGATGTAACATATATCTTACAAAAATTTGAGTTTGAATTTTATTATCAATATAAGGACCTTGTTAGTAAGTAACTTGTGAATATCTCTATAAGTATTTTTTAAGCCATGAATATATTAGGACTCTAATGAGCCCCCAAAACCTAATTTAATTAAACTTTTTTTAATTAAAAAAGTTGTTTAGCTTTACAAGATTCTTACTATTTCTCAAGCATGTTTTAAAGGTACTTAATCTAATAAAAAAATTAGCAAAATGATTAAGATTTTGATTGAAAACTGTTGATAGTTCATGAGATATTATTATGTAATATAACAATCATATCTCATCACAAAGCATAGGTCCCCTTCAAGCAGTGATTACTTTGATAGCTGGAAATTCATGGGTCCATCATAATTAGTCCATCCATGTCAAGAAGCTAGCTGAAATTAGTTTTATGTATTCAGAATTTGAAAAAAGTTTATGCATGGATTTAATTAGATTAAATAAGTGTTAAATTCACTTTTCAATTTGGTAATTTAGTTTTTAAAAAATTTGAGCGTAGTCTTCGATGATTTTTATACCAGCACAATCCTCATATTAACAGCAAATCAACATGAATGATAATAATTCGTATAATTGGCAAAGGTACATTTATTATACAATTTTTTTTAACATAAAGGGAAATAAATTAAGAATTTTGAATCTCAAGAAAAACAAAAGAGTTTCAATTTCAACAACATCAGATGGTTTAAGTAAATCAACACTTATTTCCTTTAAACAAGGTTTTGGATTGGAATCTTGTGTATGAAAATAAAAATAATTATTAAAAAACTTTACACCTATATCCAACTCAACTTCCTATGAATTAGTAAAATCTAATGTTTCTTTCAAAAACCAACTGGTATTAAAAAAAATTCATAATTTAAACTACGGGATAAATAAAAATAATTGCATCATTATCTTCATCAATTTATTAACTCGATTAATGTAAAATCCATGTTGATTGCAAAAGTTATTTTAATAGACTACAATAAACATTGACATTGTTTTCATCCTTTGATAGAATTAATTGACTACTTGACTATGAAATACGTTTCCATTTAAGAAATGGATTGAATAATAATAATAATAATAATAATAATAATAATAATAATAATAATAATAATAATAATCTGAACCAAAATATCACTTAATCCAAAAGTAAATGATACAATAAATCCACTTTATCAGTGAATGCTTCATATAGAAAAATAAAATACTTCAAAATAACCAAACATACTAAAAGCCACTTATAATTTAAAAACAAACATCCCTCACGTCAGCAATGTATGGACAAATAATATAGATTGCAGTCAAAATAATTTACATTCTAAAACTATTGCAGGGTAATGCTATGGAGATTGGATCTTTCTGCGAGATTTGTGTAAAATACTGTTATTGCTACACAAATTTCAAGGTCTTCCAACAACAGAGAGTGTTCTAGTGTAGAACCTCTGAAGTATAATTCAGTTAAAGTGAGAAGAAAGAAAGAAATGAACCATCTCATTCCAGGTGAGTCACACAAAGGTGTTCTCCACATCTTCCTCTCTTTCTTTCACCTTACTTTAACTAAAGTTCATTCAAAAAATTCAATTTAAGAGTTGGACCACTCAACAAATCCAAATCTCCATAGCAAAATCCAACAGCAGCCAAACACACAAAAACCAGCCAGAAAAGGAAACTTGCTTTCTTTTGCTTTCTATGTTCTTGGAGGTTGCTTAGTTATAACAATTGTAGCATCACCTTAAATTGGTACTCCCAACTCTGTTCAAGCGGGATGAAGCTGGATAGGCCCTGCTCCTGAAATCTCCATCCCTATCTGAATCCCAAAGCCCCTGAACATACCTCCCATTTGAACCATATCTCTCAAACTCCAACCTTTGTTTAGGAGCACTCTGTGACCTAACCTTAGCCCTTGAAGATTCAGTGTTGGCCATGTAATTTGGATAACCAAAGAAGCCCCAAGAACACTCACTCCTTGTGGGTGTGAAAGGGCCTCTCCTACCTCCACTTCCAGGTATAGCTGAAGCTGAAAGTGTTTGTGGGCTATTCTCAGAAGTTCTTGAAGCTGATACTACTTCTTTCCCTTTCTGGATCTTCAAGGAGCTCAGCGATGAGAGGCTTTGGTTAAGAGCTTTTGCTGACCTTTTTGATGGGGAGTCATATGCCATCTCATTGTTGATGTAATCAGAAGTTAAATAGTATTGTGATGCGTGGAAGGAGTTGCTACTACGGTGAGACCTCAAGTGTGGCTTCCATGTGTCCACTTCGAGAATCTTGTCGCTCTTCTCATCATCGGCGTGCACATTTCTCAGTGAAGCATCTCTGGGGTGGCTCCAAACACTTTCTTCCATCCAACGATCTAACCAATGTGATCCAAACTGTGCTCTTTCTGGGCCAACCTCCCTAAAATTTGCATTGGAACTACATCTCTGCAAGTTTATACCCAATAATGAAACTTAAAATTGGAGTAAATCAATTCCAAAGAAGAGAACTGTTGCGTCTACAAGCAACAAAGCAGAATAACCTGTTTTTAATATTTAAACATTTTCAGTAACTTCTTGAAGAAACTAGATATAACTTCCCTGAACCTGAACTATAATCAAATTACACGACTAATACACAAACTTAAAAAAACATAACAGTTTATGTCCTAACCTATCAGAGTCAAATTATACATACATATCATGTACAATTGACCTCTAAAAACCAAATGATTGTTGGATGATATCTTAAGCATAGGGAAAGTTGAAGAAGATGATGGAGACATCTTATTTTTTGATAATCATGTGATTTTATATACATTAATTTTGACTGATAAGTAACGTTATCACTTTTTCTAATATTTTAGGATGTTAAGTATAATCTTTTTAAGTTCACGTACCCAATGTAACTGAGCTATAATTTAGAGAATTATACGTTGTATCTCCTAATTGTTTTGGAGTCAATTCAAACAATTATTCATTCTTGGGCGACAATGTATTTCCATCAAAAGATCTCAAACTCCAGTACATGGGAAGAATCATGGGTACCTTCAGGATGGAAGATCCATCAAATTTTGTGCTATAGCCACGAAGTGGGTGCTCATGATCTTCAGGGACCTTCAATTATTAAATATAATTAAAAATCAGATGGGTAAATTAGTTGTAAGCATTTTTTTAATGTGCAACCTAACATTAGTGTGTGGTAGTTGAAAAGTCTACAAAGTCAAATGCAATCAGCTCCAATGTAGAAAGGTTACACTACACCATTTTATTTGTAAGAAAAGCACTTTGAATTATTAGCCTTTCTAGCACGTTTCCCTTTGCTTATTAAGAAATGACTCTGGAAGATCATTCACAAAGCAAAATAAGTTTTCTTACAGGATGATAAAATAGTGAAGACTTGCTAGAATGCAAATGATCTGACATGTTCACGCGGCTTGCACGTGCCCGAGCCTGCAGTCGAACCAATGTTTGCATGCGCCTGAGCATGTCTGCAGTTTGCTTTCTTACTATGTGGCCCCTCACCAGTGCTTGCAACTTCACCAATGCTTTGAGTGCTCGTAGTGCCCTCCTGGCCTGTCAAATCCATCCCAAGAATTTTTAGTTTGAATAATAAGGAAATGTAATTTTTAGTTTGAATCTTAAAAGTGTAGAGTTTAGTCCCTAAAAGTTGTTGACTCTATTCATTAATTCCTAAATCGGGAACGTATGCATAATTTTTGCCCGGTTTTTGATTGACTAGAATTAGTGACTAACAAGTAGAGACTGAATCATGTACTTTGAAATGGATCAAATAGTTGAAGCAAGCGTCTTTGAAGCCTCAGAATGAAATTACAAAAGAACCTTTAAGGATAATATAGCACGAACTAAAAAGGATTAAAGAAAGCTAGACCAGACTAGCATGGCATGTAAAAGGAGGAAAGACTGGTGAATGAAATCATTAATAAACACCATAGTCACATGCAGCCACTTTAATTCTTTTTTATTTAAAAAAAAAATTCTTTATTGATGCTTCTTTTATTTACTGAAGCTTCCTTTGTCATACCACCAATCTTCGCAGGGCTAGCATAAGTCCAATGAACCTAGCAGCCTCACTGTTTACTTTTATTCCTCCCAAAAGTATACTTTGTGTTCTTACCCGGAGAAACTTTCTCGTGAAGACTAGAATATGTTTTAAATTCTAAAATATGGTGAAAAGCACTGCTCTTTCTTCCAAAAGTAGTCTTGTGCTTTTCATTTGGTAAGGCCTACCATTCAAACAAAGTCCACCCCACAAATGTATCCATTTCTCTCAGAAATTAAGAGACCCCAATCCCAAAATTTTTTTTTACTCACCTAATTGTCCCTCTATGTCCTCCTACATTTCCCAGTAGGACACAGTTGATTGGCAAAGGGCCACTCAGGGTTAAGGATCCTCTAGTTTCTTCGAGACAACACAATAGCCATTGAAAGTTATTTTGGCAACCAACAAAGGTCCTTGGTACAATTGGTAAATGGCTCCTTAAGCCTGTTGTTTTGGTTCGATCCTAGCCGACTTCAATGATCACAAAAAAAAATATTATATTTGGTAAATAGGTCACTTTGCTTTCCCTTCAGGAAAGGCAGGCATAAGTCTCACCGAATATGTGGGGTTCTGATATTCACTTTTCTTGACCATTGTATTCTAATTTATCGCACATTAAAACTTTAAAAAGAAACCATTGCCAAGTTTCGTCGCACCATCGCACCAAAGTTTTGATAGAAAGAACAACACCACAACCACTAGATTTAGAAGTGACCCAACACATCAATAAAAGATTTCTAGAGCACTTGATGACGATCAATAACTTGTCGTCGTGTGGCAATGTCACTATATATTTTACAAGGTACACATTAAAGTGAAAAATTGTAATGGTAAATTTAGAAGAATATGTTTTATGACGAAATCACACACGAGCCGAATTGTCGGCGGCAACTTATTTGTCTTGGTCCAGACTCCATCCACACCGCAGAGCGCAGTTTCCAGAACTCTGTCCACTGAAGAAAATTTTTGTTTTATAAATATTTTTTTTTGGAAGGAAGGAAGGTGTATTGTCGTAGGAGGGGACCATGACCAATGTCGACGAAATATATCGATTTAATGAATAAAATAATTACACGATATTGAAAAACATTTAAAATATGAATATATTTCTAGCGTTTGGTAAATGAGAAAATTACTGGGAAAAAATCACTTTAATGTTGAAAAATCGACCAAAAGCTAACCCATACCAGACGGAGAGTCAATGAATTTTGAAATTATCGTTGAGAATTCAAAATTGAATTCGGAAAACCGAGCGACAAGTGAATTAACCAAGAAAGCCTGACCTCGGGAATAAGAAATACTGATTATTGAGAATGAGAATGGGGTATGATGAAGAAGTATAATTCTAGGGTCATTATTGTAAAACGGGAAATACCGTACTGACCAGATAAGCCCGGAAAGCAGACTGTATTTTAACGGATGCCACTTCCTCCAACCGCCGGCGTTGGCTGGTGCTAGCCTGTGTCGTAGCCACCGGTCGAGTGGCGGTGCCGCCACTGGTTAGTCGGACTACCTCTGCGGCTGCATGGGCAGCTGCCAGTGCAGCCTCAGCCACTGCGGCCGTGGCCGCTGCTACAGCTATGGCATGCTTATTGGCATCCAAAGAGTCGGAGAATGTAGTGGAGGATTCAAAGTGGGTGAGATCAGATCCTCTAGCTCTAGAAGCGTGAGACTTGTCCTTGCTGGATTTGCCGAAGCTCCATCTCTTCTTGTCCTTGCCAGAGGATGAGGAGGAATGGTCGGATTTTTTGGCGCCGAAGAGTCGCCGGAGAAAGCCCATGTCTCATCGGAGAAGGAGGAGGGTGGAGAAGAGAGTGAAGCAGAGCATGGCTTGGGATTTTGGGCGGAGGGAGAGAGAGAGCGAGAGAGAAGGAATGGTAGTCGTTCAAATAGGTGGGGAACACTCGGATTATGTAGTTGCAGTTGCGGATTTGGATGTGAGAGCTCAGAATGTTAAGGAATCTGTTGTACGCGCTTTCAAAGAGTTGCCGTCACGCGCTTTTTGCCCTTTTCTTCCAGCCTTCTCATTTTTTTTTCCCTTGTTAGCAATGTATTAAAAATTAGACTGATCATTAAATTAGATGAGATAACAATTTAAAATTTAATGATCAGATTAGAATCGGACCAGTTATGAATAAATTAATATATTTTTAATAATATAGTCAATTGATATTTTATTTTCATATTATTTATTAAGTAAATTTATCATTATTAATTATTATATATCATAATAATACTTATAACATATTATAGTATAGAAAGTAACAAATTTATACTAAAAATAATACTACTTAGTACTAAAAATAATATTATTTTATTTAAAAAAATATTTTTAAAAAAATTAAATTGGGACCGGTTCAACCCGATTTCTTGCCGATTTTTTACAGATTTTTGATCAGTTTGACCGGTTTTTGACCGGTTCGCACCAATTCCAAACCCAGCAGATTCCCATCTGAGACCCAACTGAACCAAGGGCCGGCTCTCAGTCGGACCGGACGAATTGGTCGGTCCGTTCGAACCGGTCGGTCCGGTCCGATTTTTATTACAATGTTTCTCAATGTACATTTTAAGTAATCTGATTTCATGCCTCGTCATCTTGGCCTTGGCACCTCTATTGCTCCGAAAACCCCTTCCATTGTGCAGTGCAGAAGATCACACGTTGCAACATGTGGATGTTTCATGTGTACAAATGAAAAAAAGAAATTAAATAAGGATAATTTTGAAAAAATATTAAGATTTTTGGAGAAATTGAGGTAGTTAATTAGTTTTAACTTTTCTTCTTAATTCATGTGATTTGATTAAAATAGTCTTATATTAAAGATCAGAAGGAGTATTTCAATAATACCTTTTATTGAGCAAATTATGGACCTGTTAAATTAAACAATCATTTCTAATCATTATTTTTCTTTTTTTATCCAAACAGGTTTGTGATAAATTTCTCTACTTTTATCCAAATTTTATTTTTGTAAATTGTAATTATTTTAACAGATTTTTTATAAAAAAATAATTCAAATGAGTACTATGTATTTCTTTGAACTTGTAAAAATAGTTATTTTATAACTTTTCACGCAGGTTAAGAAAATAATGATGTAGATTATTATAAAATTATTAATATTTTATCAAAATAATTTTAATTTAAATATCTTCTTAAATATTTTATTTGATATTAGTGAATGATAAAATAGTAAAACAAGTCATTAATGTTTTATTAGAATTCTAAAGTGGCATATTGTGAAAAATCTCAAAAGTCCTAAAATTAATATTTTTACATACCGAAGAGAGTACTATTCACAAGGTATCTCATTTTATTATGCAAGAGTGATAGTGTTTAATTAATTGAGGGTAATTTTAAAATGAAAAATATGTTTTACTATAAATTAAATGAAGTTAATTAACTAAACTAAATTTCAATTGATAATATTAGTATATATGAATTAATTTTTTTCTCATATTTAAGACAAGGGGAGGAAGTATATCTTATTTTAAATTCTGTGCAAATGGCCTTAAAATTTTTTATATCACTCAATTGAATAATGCTATGTTGGTAATCCGAAAAAGATAAGAGAGTCTAGTATATTAAGTAAAGTAACATCACTTAATCTAGTAACATATTATAAGTTTATTATTTATTTGATGTAAATAATAGTATATTGCTTAAGTTTATACCATAAATCCTTCTTAAATACCAAAATAAAATATAATATATTTAAATATCAAGAATTAAATTTGATTAGATTTTAATATATAAAGTTATATCAATATTTTCATTTTAAACTACACGCGTTCTCTCTCCCACTTTCCTCCCCCTGAAAGTATCCTAATTTCATTTTGGTAAAGCTTCATAAAATTGTTTGTTTTGTTTCTTGTATTTTTTCAATATAATCTTTTTCCCATTACAAGCGACAACTTCAAGAGGATCTTGATCCCCTTCTCTCCCTCATTTCAACCCACTAGGTGTGTCATGAACCAATCTACATCTACATCTACATCTACACTATATATTAACTGAGCTTGGACCTCGAGTACAACTCAACTGCTTCTTTAAAAAATTTTGATAAAAATTAGAGAACTTAAGCTTTTGAACCCCATAGTTTCACCTGAATATGAAATAGGTTCCTATAATTTAAATTTTTTTTAAACAACTCCCTAATGTTTGCACTGTTTAGTTCGTTAATCCTTATACTTTGAGAAAAACATGCAAGTTGCATCCCTGACAATGTTAAAAACAAGCAGATGTGGCTAACGGTTTCTTTCATGGCAAATAATTGTTTGACACATAAGGATTAGTGAGACATGGTAGCTAACTTGCTTGCTTACTTGGCTACCCATGGCATCTACCACAAATGTCGGACTTTGAAAAATCTAAGGCTCCACCAAATATTTCCATCACTTCCAAAACTTGAGCTACTACAATCTACTTAATTTGTAGTGATGTGGGATGGTAAAGTACGCTTGTAGTGGTCCAGCATTTTGTTTAACTGATTTTTGGGGCTCAAAGTTATCTTGATATTGTGCTTTATTTCCAATCTTGATGACCTTGGTCTTAGATGTGACAGGTAGCTTCTACAAGTTAATGTAAACACATAAAAACCTGACTGGATAGAATTAATCAAGATACATAGTGGAACCTTACTTAAAACATTATGTGAATTTTGGTTATTCTCAAAATTTTTGAATTTAAGTTCTTCAACTTATGACTAAATGGTCAAGCTCTAGCTTCAAATTTGAAATAATAAGTCAGATATGCTCCAAGAGTCCTTTTCTTACCTTCTTGTTAATTATCTAATTGATTGTGCTAATCTAACCAGACCCTTCTCCAAGTTGGATGAACCCTTATGTTTGATTGTAATTCTACTTCTCTCCACCGATGAAGATATGTAATAGTGAGTTCAAAACCATGCAAGTCCAACTAATTAAAGAAGTCAACGTCATCCACTGTGACTCACTAATCCTATGTGTCAAACGATCACTTGTCATGAAAAAGAAACCATTAGCCACATCTATTTGTTTTTAACGCTCTCAGGGATGCAACATGTATTTCTAAAAGTACAAGGTTTAATGGGTGAAATGGTGCAGACGTTAGGGAGCTGTTTGAAAAAAACTAAACTATAGGAACCTATTTCATAATTAGGTGAAACTATGAGGACTAAAATCTTACTTTTTCCTAAAAGTTATAGAGTAACTAATTTATAATCCATGTATATATATATATATAAAAGATATTTTTAACTATTTAACTATATTAAGAAAATGGGTTTAATCATTCAATTTGTCAATAAATTTTAATATTTTTCATAATTTATCCTTATTAATTATATTATCTTTTATACTTTCTCATAATATTTATCTTCAACCTATTAATTATATTATAGATTAAGTGTATAAATGAAAAAAATAATTAATACACCAAATAATCCCATAAAATATTTTACAGGGTTAAATATTACTTCTAGAAAATATTCTACATTTAAAATTGGAGGAAGTATAAGTTTACCCTTGGGAGAAAGAAAACTAGTAATTTTCACTCACTTATAAAGAAGATGAATCAAAAGCTAAATGAAGTTTAAGTGAGCCAAACAATAATTTAACTAAAACATGGGTTTGAAAACTTAAGTTTGGATGGAAAAACTGAAAACCAAACATGTTCTGACTGGGTGAAAGAAACAATATGTCAATATCTATCTCTAGTTGGTAGACTCACATTAGGCCAAACCAAAAATGGCAGTCACATGCACCACAGTAAGATCCTAGACATGGCCGCTAGTTAAATTGATAAACTACAAAGGCATTTTATCTATAATTGAATTGTGGAGAAACACAGGAACATAGAGTGGGTCGGAATCAGATTTGTAGGCCCATTGAACATGGGGTTATGGACATAATGGTGTATATTTCTTTTATGGTATGTGAAGTTACTGAAATTCATTTACTATAAATATAATTCAGGAGCTAAGTCAGCAAATAATACATAAACCATTGATTACACTAACACCCCATTTGATTTGTTTACATATTATGTGAAGGAATATAAATAGGTTTACATTATAGGAGTTGCTGCATTTGGTTTGTCAAAACACATGTAATTTGGATTATAAGCATGAAGCTAATTATCAAAAAACTTATGTAACCCAGATTATATGCTTATAAATGAAATAAAAATACCACAATATTCTTTATGGAGAATACAAAATATAAATTCATTTCACACTTTCTTCAATATTATACCAAACAAAGTTTCCTGTATTTTATTTATATCTCTTCCTCTTATATCCCTTCCCATTATATCCTATAATCTCTTGGTAATTGAACCAAATGGCCAGTAAGTTAGTAAGTTTGTGCTCTCACATAGGGACAACTCAAATGTTTTTAAGAAGAATTTATCATAAATTAAATCATAAATTGCTACTATTGTGCAAAATCTAAAGATAATTCAGCAACTATCTATAAAAATAATTGAAGAATTCTCAATATGAGGGATGGTGTAGAATTTGTTCATTTCTTTTCTATTATGCTTAATTCTGTCATTGTTCATTTAAGGAATGGGGCAATTTAGCTTCTTTTGAATAAGAAAGATTAGAACAATGCTAAACCTGAAAGAGATTTGTGGCTTATCTATTATCTAAAAGCTGTAGTTTTCTCTTAATATAATAAAAAGTTAAAAGCATGCTTTACTAAATGGGACTTAAGTAATAGTTATTGCTTGTTGTTATGCAAAGCCTTCCCTGTTGTCATCTCTCTAAGC
The DNA here is from genome assembly GCA_026686845.1 of Adenanthera pavonina. Classification (NCBI taxonomy): domain Eukaryota; kingdom Viridiplantae; phylum Streptophyta; class Magnoliopsida; order Fabales; family Fabaceae; genus Adenanthera; species Adenanthera pavonina. The sequence goes on from JAIVEN010000023.1 coordinate 28,028,400, forward strand.
TTAGATTACCCACTTGCAAAGTCTGACATGATTGATGAGGAAAGAAACGTAAGTCCTTTTCACAGTAGATAGCCATTACCATTACTCCAAAAATATGTAAAAGCAATGTCGTTTTGGGTGATGAGCAGGTATTTATCACCTGGTAAGTATGGGATGAGAATACATGTGTATATATTAATTATCAATTTTTTTACCCATTCATATTAAAAAATTTTCATATATGTATATATATATATATGTATGTATGTATGGAATGAGAATGCCTGTGTCAGGGTCTATGGTCAAGAAGCTTCTATATCCGTGCGAGAGATGTTACTGAATGGTTATAACCATTGCACCAAAGATTAAAAAAACATAAAACACAAACACATTTGGGTTGGGACGGGTTGGACAGCTACCTTGCTCGTGGCCTGAGTTTCAGCCCGATTTTCTTCAATTTTACTTTTTTATTTTAATTTTTAGCCTGACCCGATCTGCCCAGCCCGAACTGACCGGGCATGTCGGGCTAATGGGATGTTGAACACCCCAGTGTTGTCATGGCGTGAAGAGGCGGTAATTGGTTGACGGATAGGACCCACGCTCGTTAATGCTCACTTGCTCAATCGCTCCACGAGAATTTTGGTGTCGACTTTGTTGACTGAAAGAATTTTGGTGTTGACTTGAATTTCAAAAAGCAGTACTTCTCACGTGATTTTGTCTTTCAATATAAAAAGAAATACTTATTGGATTATTTATTGAAAGGTTTTGATGAATTTTGCTACAAAAGATTCAACAAAAAATAGATATATATATATATAACCTTAAATGAGTTTTACATATTAAAAAAAGATATAAACATTCATTTAATTTTCATTTTAATTTAAAATATTAGAAAAAACTATTTTAGTTTCAATTTTCTTTTTCTTACAGATTATTCAAAATTTCATAACTTTTAGAAACTCAATATTTACATCATTCCTGAATTTGTGAATTATATAATCATGAAAAAGATAAATATTTTTCTTTTAGTGTATCAATTTCCTTGTGGATACCAGCTAGGGAATCAATTTCATATGGTAATAAATTATATTCAAATAATATGAAATATTTATAATTTTATAAAAATATGGTCAAACTAGACCAAACTAGGTTGGGTTGGGTGACTCTTATTGGTACGAGCTCATTGTAGCCCTCAATAGATTTTCTTTAAAAAGTTTTCTTAATTTTGTTACAATTATATATATATATATATGTTAATTTATTTTATAAAATTGATTTTCAGATATATTTTATGCAATAAAATGATTTTATGATTGTCATGAAAATTTTTTACTATTTTTATCTTTCATTAATTTAAAATTTTTTAAAAAATGAATTGTTGAGTACTTATAATTCTAAATAATGTTGTTTTCTATGATGAAATTGTGACATTACTTTTCAAGAGTATATATTTTCTATGGAGTAAATTATAGTTTTTATTAATATATAAAATTAATTTTCCAATTTGATAATGCTTTATTAATTTCCTTTTGTATTGGGCCAAATTTAGGCCCAAACTAGATCTAGTTGGGCAACGAGTCACTTTAGGCCTAGCCACAAGTTGAAATCGAACTAGGCGCCAAGCTAAAGTGATACCTAAGTAGCCTCATAAATACTCCTATTTCATATTCCGTTCAGATAGTTATGAAGGCAAAACCAACTATTCTTTCCGTGTCTACCTTATCAAGGGTGGAATTATACACAAGTTGAATTGAAATAAGTATCATTTGAATTCATTTTATTTTGATTAAATTAAATATATTTTTTCATACATTACATTAAGTCTAAGAAATGAAATACGGAGTTTATAACTTACAAATAAGAAAACTTGTCATAAAATATATTACTCAACCATATTTCATTTGACAGAATCTGTCAAATCTAAGTATTAAGTAGTATTAGAATGGTTTTTTTGCGCTGATTAATTTTTTTTTGGGATAAAAATTATACAATAATCTAAAAGAAAATCATATAAGTCATTACAAAATTATATTGTGCACTTAAAAAAAGTTCACAATAAAGAAAAGGATTAAGATGGGTCAAGTGACATGACTTTTAAGATTGACGAAAAATTTAGCTTGACTCAGATTCTAATATTTTTAATTTAATTTTTTTCTCTGACCTAACCTGTTCCAATCCTACTCAATTTAGTGAGACCAAACTTTTTCAGGCTTTAATTAAGCTAATGAACAACCCTAGTGATGGCATAAAGTTGGCCAAAGTCACCGAAAGTACTGATGCTGTCTTTATCACATTTTAGTTATCTTGCAGTCCCGTCACGGCAACACGAAGGAGATCATATAATCTTCACAGCCAGGGGGCCTATATATTCGCATTTATCGGAATCCGAAATGAATATAACTAGGTTATTTTAATATATTATAAGTTAAAAAATAATTCTTTCTTGGTGTACCTTTTTAATTTTTTTTTATTTAGTGTGAAGAATCTCGGTCCCCCCAAATTCTGTAAGGATAAGGTACATCTAACCCCTTCCCCTGCCCTATTTTTTTTTTTTCAGTTTCTTAATTTTTATTTTTAAACTTTTATTAATATTGTTCCTATTTCCTAAATCATACCAAAATAAGTAAATATATATAAATCATATAAATAATATATACTAAATAATATAAATTAATTATTCAGCAAAATATATTCTTTAATATTTCTAAAATCATATAGATTTTTTATATTTTTAAAACAAAAATTTGAGATAATTTAATCTCAAATTTAAGAAAATAAGAAGATAATTTAAGATAACTATTTTTAAATTATCTTATTTTCTTAAATTTAAAATATTAGTCTCATTTTTTCCTTCTTATTTTTTTATCTTTCTCTCTTATTTTTCCTATTTACATCATTAACAAAATTAGAAATTTGACTAAAATGTAAGTTTTGAAAATAAAAGAAGATTTATATGATTTTAGTAATATTAAATGAAGGATAATATTTTCTACTATTATAGTTATTTAGTATATTAATATAAATTTTAATTAATAAAAAATATATTTTCTATGTTAAAAGTTTGACTAAAATTTATGTTTTAAAAATATAAAGAAATCTATATGATTTTAGAAATATGAAAGAATATACTTTGCTAAATAATTAATTTATATTATTTAGTATATGTTATTTATATGATTTATATATATACTTATTTATTTTGGTATGATTTGGAAAATAAGAAAAATATTAATAGAAGTTTGAAAATAAAAATTAAGAAAAGAAAAAAAATTAAAAAATCGGGTAGGGGGAGGGGTCAGGTATGCTTGACCCCTGCAGAATTGGGGGGAAGGATCCTTCTCACTAAATAAAAAAGAATTAAAAAGATACATCTCGGTGTCAGGGACACGGAGATACCATTTTTATAGTATCTTGATAATTATTTTTGAATTTATAGTATATTGAAAAATTTTCATTTTTTTTGTAACATGGTCAAAAAGCCAATAAACAATGTGATTTTTAATGGGACAATTGGGTTTTGCTACAAAAAAACATAAAAATATTTGGAAAATAAGATCAAAATTGATTTTATTTCCAAGACAAGATAGAATTTTTATAAGTGAGAATAGAAAACTTTCAAGTTAGTATAGAAAATTTTTCTATTTTTACTTGATACTAAAAAATTCTATTGTAATTTAAAAATTTTTTATTTTCACTTAAAAAAAATTCTATTTTAGATTTGAAAATAGGGTGAACTTTGATCTCATTTTCTAAATATTTTTATTTTTTGGTTTTGTTTTTCAATTTTTCCATTTTTAATCCATTATATGATTTTCTTCTCCCTTTTCTTTCCATTATGCATGGGTGCTGCAAATCTCATATAGTGAGTTCTTAAGGTCATGTTTGGTATATTTGAAGGAAAATAATTCTCTTTCCATGAAACTAAAATTAATATATGCAATATATTATTATTTGATAATAACTGCAGTATCTCTTTTCTCATTATTTTTTATTTAGAGGTGCAAAATAAGTTCTCATTCATAAAATTATTTTTTATTTTATTCCTTTCGTCCATTCCATTTTATTCTATATACTAAACAAGCCTTTTTTTCATATATAAAATATGTCTAAGTAGAGGTGATTAGATTAAGTGAATTAGACTCAACACTCTTTAAATAAAACTATGAGTTCAAGTTTTACACGTGAAAAAATCACATTAGGAAAGTTATCCCATTTAAACTCAATAATGTTTGATCTAATCCGATCATAACGGATATCAAATAATTATACCAAAAAAAATGTCTACAAAATGATATCAAATTCATAATATTTAATAATATTAAATTAAATTTGCAAAAATATTAATTTGAATTTTAAATAAAATTTATTCTAAATATACTTAAAGAATAAGAACTAAAACAAATAGATATTAGTTCTAGTGGAAGAGATTCTAATCGGTTAATTACGATATCTCGAGTTCGAGATCATGTGAATGCAGAAAACGCTTTTTTTATAGCTCCCCACCAATTGGGCCTGATTGTAACTAAATCTAAATTATTCAGAGCTTAAAATATCAACCAAATACTAGATGGTTCTTTTTTAATTTAGATTTTATAACGAACAAGAACTAAAAATAATAAAACTCATGGCTGGAGAAAATTTAGGGCCTATTTGACAGTGTTTTCTATTTTCTTGTTCTCAAAACAGTTTTCAAGAATAAGTTTTAAAAATAAGAAAACAAAAAAAATATGCTTAAATAGTTGTTCTCAAAATCATAACTAATGAGTGATAGATGAGTTATTCAAAATTTATAACTTTACCATTAGTGAGGTGGATGTTTTTCACCTTTTCTTGTGTTTTTCAGAACAAAAACTACAAAACATCTTAAAGTTATTCTGTGTTTTCTATTCATTTGTTTTTCTGAGTTTATAAAAAATAGGTTTACCAAACAAGTTTTCTGAGTTTTCTGTTTTAGAAAACAGAAAAACTGTTTCAGAAATACGAATCAAACATGCCCTTATACTCTCTTTTTATGTAATTGAAAAAAATGTGCTACATTCACCTCTTCTATCATGAAAGATGAGTATTTTTTCCCACACAATGATGTATAATCTTCTATATGTTTTTAAGACATTTAGTATTGCACATTTAGCAAATAGTATCACTAATTATATGGAATTTTTGTGTGATGCATGAGACCTACCATCTAGTATCTCTATAATAAGTTATGCTATTGACAAATTACGAAAAATACAACTCATGCAAAATGTGTGTAATTGTTTAATATTAGCCATAATCAATCCATCCACTTAAATGAATAGTTTAGCCAAAACACAAATCAATATATATACTCACATTAGATTCTGTAGTTTAAATTGACGACTGGAATTCTTAAACAGACAATCATTCCTCATGCATTTTTTTTTGGGTGAATAGGAGCATGTTTGATATAATTGAAGGCTCAGAGGAGACAAAGATAACAAAAAAAAAATACATTTGTTAATATAATATTAATTATTGTAATTTTTTTGTCATTATTTAATTTTATAATACTTATTTTTTATTATTTCTTTTAATATGAACACATGATTATTTTTCAACTATTTTTTCTTTCCTCGCCTATTTAATTTGTCTTGGCAAACGAGGCCTAAACGCAAACTTCATTGTTCTTGTAAACTAAAGCCCTGATTTGTACCAGCACCAGCAACTTTGCTCCTCCATTCCTCATGGTAACCCTTTTTGAAAACTTAACCTCCCTCTAAAAGTTTAACCTTAATCCTGATTTGAGATCGAAGCATATAATTTCTTCTTATGATTGTTTGAAGACTAGAGTTCATCATAGCTTAGACTTAGAGCTAGGAAAATGAGCTTAAGCTTGTGGGTCAAGCAGAGAAGGGCGGGACAGGCTGGAAATATTGGAAGGTCTTAGAATGGGCACAAAAATCTCACCCCACACCATTAGCCCACATTACATTATAAACAGATAGAAGGGTATGAATAAATTCTTATTTCAAAATAGTTAATAATTAGTAAGTATTTAAAATGTTTGTCATTGGATTTTTTTATCAAACAATAAATAAATTAAATAACTCTACATATGTCATTAGAAATTATTTTGCATAGTTTTGTCTAAATTGAATTTTTCACAGAGATTTTTTTTCAAAGAGAAAAAAAAGAACTACTAGCATAAGATGAAAATGTCACAATTTTTATAACTGTCACATACCTTCAAAACGTAGTTCTTCTCAATCAATATCACATTTATTATATTACAAAAACAAGCAATGAGACTAGTGGTCCTAGATCCTTTGATTTGATTTATGTACAATACTAATGTATTATATCATCAGCTACCAAAGGGTTAATTAATATTAATTAAAATGTTATATATCAATCATTCAATGACAAACAAGTGGTTATCAACTTGAGAACAAAAAGTCAAATTTATTTACAAAATTTTCATCTCAACAAGTCGCATTTTTCATGAATCATCTCTCTCTCTCTCTCTCATACACACAAGTCATGAATCATGCAACTTGCTCCATCAAACACTAACATAGCAACTAGCTCCATTGAACACAAACAGAGTTATTATATTTTTATAAGTTGCGAACATTGCAACTTACTCATCAAACACGCACTAAGTTGTACTTTTCATAAGTTATGAAAAGCGCAACTTGCTCCATCGAGCTGCATACAATGCAAGGGGCAAAGATTATTTACCCAAAATAAATAATATTATTGCTTATATTTTGTTGCAAGATAGTATCTTTCCACTTCAAAATAATATATAAATTTTCAACCTGCCAAGAGAGAGATTATAATTTGACTGACCATAAAGTTACACCCCACATATTGCTTCATTGGAACACAACGACCACATTCAGGCTTGGATCCTTTACATTTACAAAAATGAATGCACATGCATTTGAAAAGAGACAATAGATATAAAATTAAGATGAAGGTCCAATATAAGATTAATTTCTCTTGTATCACCCTTTCCACGAATTTATGAATGCATGAATACAGAGATTTCAAATATGAACCGGTTCATAAACTAACATATTCTCTTACACTATCAGCCATCATGCTCAAAGCAAGGAAATGAATTCAGATTTTTCATAATGATGTAACCAGAGGCAACTTACGAAGCAGCAAATCTTAACAATTGCAAGAACAAGCCTATTATAATTCTCACCAAAATATCTGCAAATTATGAGGTAGCTAGGAAGAGGTGCCTAAAAATTCGTTCACGTGGGTAAAGAACCAATTTTAGTAGGTTTAACAGCAATAACAAAACTCAGGCAAAAAAATAAAAGGCAATAACAAAAGGGTATAATAGAATTTGAGCAGGTAAGGTTTAGGACAAGAAAGACAGGAGAAAAAGGAATGGAATGATGGATATATGTTATCTTTCATTACTAGAATTTTCCATTTTTCATTTAACTAAATAAATGTGCATATAAGCTACAGTATCATCATAAACGTTCTGTAATCTTACCCAAAAAAAGATGACTCTGTTCACAAACTTCCTGATTGATCAATTCAGACTACAGCAGAGGGAACTGATTCAATCATTTTCCTTCCCTCTGCTTTATGCAGAATCAGAAGTTCTGCATCTATGACCATACAGCAAGAATGAAGATGAATGTTGTTCCATTGCCTACAATCAATATAACAGGTCAATAAGTAAGCCACCTAAATTTGTCCAGGAGGTCTGCGTGTGTGGGTGCATGTTACAAGGACTAAATCAAATAATGCTATATGTGACCATTATGTGTTTACCTGTCTCATTTGATTAGTGCTATGGATGGACTGTTGGTACGTGCTTTGGATTATAGGCTCCTGAATAAGAATTTATTACCAGTCATACACAACAGCAAATTCAGCATATAATCAGAATAGGTTTGGACCAGGCAATGAGGCAAATAAACACCTGCAATAGTTGAGATTGGCCAGGAGAATCCTGTTGGCTAGAAAAGAAGTTAGGTGGAGGGTACATGTTATCATTAGATTGGTGGTCCAGCGACAGATTCGGCTGTTCATACATGCACTGAACCACTTGGTTGGCTTCAAAATTATACAGTCCCTGTACCATAAATGAAGGAATCAATAAATGTCTTGTTCTTTCAGACATATAGTGCATTGTAGTAAATGAATCCTAGAGAGTAGTTAAATGATCACAAGATTCACAAAGTAACAAACTGTATTTCTGATAAATCATAAAGGATGACCTCAATAATGGGATTTGGTGTTGTAGATTGAGATGAAACATATGCAGAAGAGGGACTTGAAATGCAGACAACAGCATCTGGCAGAGATACTTTCACATTCAGAACCATTTCTGAATCTGATCCATTACAATGCATGGTTGTTTGATGGCCCATATCAGGTGTAGATCTCCCTTTTTCTTCATTTATTCCGTTACTTTCATTTTGATCTTCCATTGCTTTTCCATTGAGAAATATGTCTGCAGGCTCATTCTGTGAAGCATTTACATCAGTACCACTGCAGGAGATAGTTTGAGTTTCTACATCTTTCAATGTCAAGATTTTCTCAACTCCTTCCATTATCTCATCAAGTTTCCTCCTAGCAAATTGATAAGCCTCATCAGATTCAGTGGCCCTTGTTGAAAGCTTGAGCAGTCGGTGGCACAAATCTTTATAACGGTTTGCAACAATCATCTTGGGATTATCTTGCATGTTACATTGCCCAATCTCCTTGACATTTCCAAGCCTTAACTCTTTTGTCCATCTCTTTAAGATGTACTGAGATGGAACCACTTTTATGTTCCTGTGGTCAAGCACTTTTAGCGCATGGCCACACAAAAATCCAACATGTTCAAACTTCATACAACTGCACACAACTGTATCATCTAAAGAATTGTATGTGACATTATATTGTTTAATATGTCCAAATGTATTTGCTTTGTACTCAAAAAGTGATCCATTTCTACTGAATTGGTTAACAACAACATTTAAAGACCTCTCATATCCTTGCTGAAATACTTCAAATGCCCTAGGAGTATAAACACCACTTCCATGCTTTAACAAAACCACATTACCCATTAGTCTTGGCAAATGTCTTCTCATCTCATCACTAGCTTCAGTTTCTTCATAACGTAGCTCATCCACTACCCTTTCAAAATGCTTCAGAAATTGAATTACGTCAAGGTCAGAATTTAAATAACTTTTAAATTTATGAGACAAAATCTCACCTAAATGAAAGCCTTTTACATCTAAGAAAAATGTATTTCGACCAAAGACAATGGCCCATTTTTCTCTTTCTCTGTACATCCATCTCAACCATTCATTTTGCTGGAGATCATACTTCTCTAACATAGCCTCCCAAGCATGAGTAAAGTCCTCCTCATATTTGTGATCATAAATAGTGCACCGGAGATCATTGGCTAAAGAATTAGCATCCTTAACTACATGACTGAGGTGTCTTAAAGTGTTTTCATACATCTGCCATACACAAATACGGTGGTTTGTTTCCGGCAAAACTGTATTGACTGCTTCAATAATTACAGCTTCTTGTTCTGTGAGAATGGCCTTCGGCTTTTTCCCAGACATAGCATTAATAAAAGTATGAAATAACCAATTAAATGATTCAATGGTATCGTCATACAGAAATGCAGCGGCAAAGATCACCAATTGCTTGTGATGATTAACACCTATAAATTGTACAAATGGTCGAAGTTCTCTATTTGTTCTACAAGTTGTGTCCAAACAAATGACATCACCAAAATAATCATAATCCACTACCATATTGTCATCAGCCCAAAATATATTGCTTACCTTGTCATCAACATCTAACTGTATGGAATAAAAAAAGATGGGATTTTCAAAGTGCTGTGATTGAAAGTAACCCAACAAACGCCCTGCTTCTCCTTCATTCATATCTCTATCCCTCTCTGTCTGAAGGTGATTGTCATAATCCATGGAAACTTGATCAAAAGACACACGAGCTGAAAATTTTCTGTTCATCATTTCTAATGCTGACTTTGACTTCAGTCCCACATATTTTGGGTCAGCTTCTACCTCTTGAGTAGCACTTAGTTCATTTTGCAACATCAACATGTGAGTGTGACTGGGATTTATATTATCATGATTGTGTTGTGCTTCAAAATGGGTAACTCGGTACTTACCATCTGGTTGACGAGTGATGATCATATGGGCCAAGCAACCAGTTCTTGTTTCCATCCTATGTTTCTTCACACTAACATCTCTTTTATCTTTCCTGCGGTATCCTTCTTTGGAGCAAGTAAACTTTCTAGACACCACCTGCCCATGTACTTTACTCCTATTCACCCAATCTTTTCTAACACTGAAACCCACCAATCTGGCATATTTGTTATAGAATCTGTATGCATGTTCATCAGACTCAAATTCTGAACCAATTCCTAATACATAATTAGAAATGGTTTTGTCTGTGGAAGGAAGACCAGATTGAGTACCATTAACATGTACAACTTTGGGGCTGCCACAGTTCTGCTCCACATTCAAGTCTAAGTTATTTGATGTCTCAGGTCTGACTTCAACATTCTCTTCATGTGCACTACCCAGGTTGTTATCATCCCTATCCATTAAAAACCTACACTAAATTTGAAGAAATGATTTACAACAGGAACCAAAAAACTATTATGCATATGATCACCGATCATTCTCTCCCCTTGATAGAAACTAACAATCTATTACATAACAATGTATCAAACCAGAAACAAACACACTTTCTAAATACAAATTTCAACACCGAAAGCAGGTTGTCCAAATTGAACCAAATAAATAAATAATCAGTAAAGATACATTCAGAGCACAGAGAGACAGAATACCTGAGAACTGAGACTCTGATATCCGAAGTTAGGGTTTGAAGTGAGAGCAATAGCTAGAAATCCATGGAAGGTGAAGTGATATAAATATCTGAGGACAGAAACGCTGAGTGTGAGAATTACGGGAAGGCTTCCTCCCGACTTGGAAGTCAGAAATATTGGAGAAAAGTAATTGGCTCCCCGTTAAAGCGTGGCTCTGAAATTTGGAGTTTCAATAGGCCAATTGCAACCATTTTTCGATTCTCGGCAAGGTCGAGGATATTTTCAACGTATTAACGTTATTCCTTTGCAATATCAAACGCAATCCAATTTGCAAAGCACTTTTAATTTTCATTTCAGTTAAAATTTATTTTAAAACTTTTGAAGGAAAATTTTTTCAACTTTAGCTCAAGCAATTAACAGTAATTATTATATGTAATTTTGAAGTTTGTTATTTTCAAATGCTTTAGAATAATTTCATAATTTGAAGTTTTTAATATACATATTTTGATTTTATTTTATCTTTTTATCCTTCATTTTTTTAAATTACTGCAATAGTTACAAATAAATTGATTTTTTTTATAACTACTTGGTATACTTTGTTTAAGAAATGTTGAATCACTTATTATTCAACCCAACCAGCATTGATATAACTACTCCATCTTGTCTTGAATATAAAAGAATTTTGAGGGGATTGTTTTAGTTTAAATTATAAGGCACAAATAACCTATGTCAAGTGTATTAAATAATTTATTCTACTTATACCTTTTATTAAATAGTCTGTATGTTTAACCTTTGTGAGTAAAAAATAGTTAAAATAGGGATAGTAATTAAATATTATTAAATTTAGACTAGAAGTTTAAATATTAAATAAAGAGTATTTGTGGAAAATATCTTCAGGATATGACAAATTTAAGATAATTAATTATTTTTAACCACTTTTTTTAATATTGATAAGGTAGTTATTTATACTATATATTTAAAATCAGAAATAGTATTTGATATTTGTACTAATAACTAATCCAAATTTAAGTATTGTTAGGCATAAGTAGAAAATAGCTTTTCCAATGCCATTTTTTTTAATTTATAAGGTTCAAACCTTAACCTTGCTTAAAGGTATTAAGTCTCCCATTTGATCCAACCATTGTTGAGTAAATTGATTATGACACAAGCAATCAAAGAAATTATTGAAATAAAATTCTTGAATATTAAATCATATACAAATATTTCTTTCATTTGAAAAAGTGATAGTAGTAGACCCCTATGTATTTATATCTATATATTTAATATACTTATAGAAAGTCACATTACACCTTGCTATATAAGACTCCATGCAATCACTACTATATTAAACACTTTCAATGATAGTTAAAAAGGACTTTCACTGACAATTCTTACATAATTATAGAAGTAATAGTGGTATAAAATATAATTTTTCAGGATGGTTCTTTAATTGTAATATCTCAAAATTTCACTGGATACTAAGTAATAAAAGAGTAAGAAATGAATGATAGTATGAAATGTACAAGGAATTCGTGAAAATGGATAGACAAAAAGGTCATTTTTCCTAGTTGGGTAGAAAAATATAAAAATTATATTTTTGCCCCTAAGAAATATAAAAATGACTTTCACATCCCAAAATATATAAAAATTACGTGGAGATAGAAATAGAAAAGCTCTTAAGGAAAATTACACTTAATACCTGAAAGTTTCAAAAATTATAATTTAAGCTCAGGTTAAAGGAAATTTTGTAAATATGTAAAATTATTGTCAAAACAAAGCCCTCAAGGAGAGAAGTCCAATGATATATAGCATTGAGAGTTAATGTTCAAGAATAAAGAAATAATAAGTGTTAAGTGTTCAAAAGTAATAGTAAACCGATAAAATAAACTATGAGCTCTACTAATGGTTAAAAGGTAACTGCGACAGGATATTGGCCATACACAGATACCATTTAGGACAGGATAATTAGGGAAACATAAAAATAAAATTAGAATAATCCTGTAGCCCAAAAATGTTAAATGATTGTAAAAACGGTTTTATTGGTACAGTTAAAAAGTACCTAGATTGAGATATATCTGGATCAGGAAAATTTGGGTAATTTTTAGACACATTTCCCTCTCTCCCATGCATGAATTGCTATAGCCCATGAAGCCAAACAATCATCTCAAAAAGTTGGGAAAACTTGCTAAGTAAGGAGACAATAAAAAGTAACTTTAGTGGATTTATTTAATTAACCATGATTAAGGGTGTAATTAACCACTTAAACCCTTCTCTTTCTTCTTCATTTCACTCGTGAACCAGCAGCTGAAATAGGCAAAAAAAAAACGCAAGAAAAGGGAGGAAGAAGGAAGGGAAAAAAGGAAGAAAAATCAAGGGAAAATTGAAGTATAAGTTGGTAAAATTCTATACTACTATACTACCACTTTAAGCTTACTATCTATGGCTTTCACAGCATGTTTTATGGATTAGTTTGCTTCCTCTTCACCTTAGGGTTTTAGCCAAAATGTGATTTAGCAAGGGGATGAGTTTTTGAACCAATAAACTTAGGGAAAAGCTTAGATTAGATACTAGAAGCATGAATTCATGGATTTTTTGAAGTGATTTGAAGGAAATCTTTTCCAATCACTTTGAGACAATTTTGGTCAAAATAGGGGGAGTATTTAGAGTTATAATTTTATGATTTTGACCTCGAAAATAGATTTTCCATAGTCCAAAACTTTAAGAATAAGTGTGTTGTACAAAGAAAGATCAAAGGAGAGTTAAGTGAAAAAATTGGATTTTAGTGAGTAATATATTATGAAACTCATGAATCCAATGTCTAAATTGGTTCAATGATGATGTGGATAGGTTCAAGAATATTGTGGAAAGCTTTAAAAGTGGTGGAACAAGTTTGAAAAGCAATGGAGCATCATAAGGTAGTTAAATCCTCATACTTGCAAGATGTTATCATACATGTTTTCAATGAGTTTCTTGCTTTGTCATGTGTTTAAAATGATGTTTTATGATGAATTATGTGTATTGAATGAGTTAATTGAGGGGCATTGTGACCCCGAGTTGTCCAATTTCTAAACGAAACTCTGCCAAAATTTTTATGAAATTATGTGATACAAATATGATAATGTGTTTCAAACGTGTTATCTTGATGCTATATGCTTAATGTGATTATATGATATCATGTTTGGGTTTTAACTACTGTGATTCTTTGAATCTCACCCTCCCATATATTAACCATGAATAGGTAGTAACAATGGCAAGACCACCAAAAAAGAGAAAGGAAAGGAGAAAGCATTTGATCATTAGCTTGATAATACTTGCGTGGGCTATGAGCATGGAACTTTTATGTAAATTTGTAAGGATAATGTTAGAAATGTTTCTTCAAGTTTTCATGTTCCTTTAAGTCTAAATGAAGGCTTGGCATGATGGGAAGAGGAATTATGGTTATGTAAATATTTATCACTTTTGTTTTGCTAAGCATTAGGATATGAATGGTTATTTTGACCTCTATGGAAGATACCCACTATTGTTGAGATAGTTGTAATATGAAGTATGAATGATATATATATATGATTTAAAAGTAGACAGGAAGAGCTTTCCAATGGTCCAAAGAAAACCCAAATTGGATGTGTGTGCAATATTTGGTGGATTTTTATATTTAATTTCAATTAAAATAATTATTTTGTAGTTTTTGTATAGATTATGATATTCACAGAATTTGCTATATAGATTAGTACAGTCATTACTTTGACTTATATTTTTCCCATGTAGACAAAGTTATAAGCTATTTCCAGTGACTTAAATCACATGCATACGATTTTTATTGATTTAGCTATGATTTTTTGAAGTTTAATTGGAATAAATAAATTTAATTAAATAAATAGTAACCAAAGTTGGAAAAAATTTATTATGGCACTTATTATGATTCAAGATTCTATTACGATACAAATGGACTTTAGAATGATTAAATACATGAGAAATGTGCTCAATATAAGAGGTGTTACACTAACTGTCCTAGAAAGTTGATTTTAAGGATAGTTACCGATACATATATCCTTAAAAAGACAATGAAAATTCAAAAATTGTAATTTTGGGAACTATTAAGCGTACTTTCAAGGATAGTTTTTGCATTAATTGCCCTTGAAAGTCATATTTTCAATGACAGTTACATTTTTTTAAACACATATCTAGATTCCATCTACCCTATAAACACATTCATCTAGCTAGTACCTAAACTACCCGAATATATAGACAATTAGTTTATATTCAGATAGCACCTAAACTACCGTAAACTGACCAAAACAATTGCATAACCAGCAACCAACACAAATACAATTACATAACCATTTACTCCCTAAAAACTGCCTCAAATAGTTACATAATTGTGAATCCATCATCCCTAAGAAGTTCTTCATGTACATTTGGAACACAAGGAAGAAAATTCAGCTTCAAAATTCACTAAACTATAGTTCAATTATTGGCAAGTCTTGAGAGTTAGAAGAAACTAACCCACATATAAATTCTTATGAAATATGTACATCCAATGCTTTTGACTTTTAAAGTGAAGTTTTCTCTAGAAAATACTTTTGCCAAATGGCTACAAATGTCATTTACTTCCTTCTTAGAAAACGGTTTTGTACAAATGAATCTCTGCAACTTCAAGACAAATCAAAACAAGAATAACTCACAAAAGAAAAAAACCAAATTCAAGGCCTATCAAATGTCATTAATTACCTCTTCGAATGAATCAGTATGTTAAAAGTGATGATATCAAACATATGTTTCATGACATAGTACTCACACTCCTTATTTCCCTCATGCCATAGCTCAAGGATGGTGACAAGGGAGGTTTCCTCACATTGTTGTACTTTTAATGTTAACTTGCCTGCCTTCTTTCTTTCCACATCTTTCTTAAGAAACATGAGCAAGAAGCTAATAACCTAATCATTGGTCATTACCTATTTGCTTAATGAGAACTATCTCTCAATCACAAGGCATGCTTAATTAAATAGCCTCCTATTCTAAGTACCAATATTATATATATATATATATATGAAAATTACTACTAACACCAAAAACCAATAATGAAGAAGGCTTTTAATTAATGCCTTTGATTCAATCTCTTCACAAGAAGGGTTACTTTCACAAGCTGCCTCTCCACCCAATTCCCACCATCCCAACTTAAAGGCACTTGTGACATGTTACAATCACACCTACCACTTTCTTATGAAAAGCTCCACATTCTTACAAAATTTCTTATTTTAGTATATTTCTGTTCATTTTTTCTTGTTAATTTCTTTTATGAAAGCTTCACATTCTTACATATGATACTATTATTTTTCACTAAGAAGAAAGAGCTTAGTCAATACTCAAAGATTAACTCACAAACAACCACACAAATTCACTTCCAAGTCACTAATGCTACCTTGATTTCCAAATTTGTTTTTACTGGTTCTTTACAATCAGAAATTTGACCCAATTAAACAAAGAATTTTAATGAACAAAGTTGCAAGAGAATTGCCTTGACAACACCCCTTATGCACAATTTAAATGAAAAACCTTAAGCAATTCAAGGAATGACAAAGTTTTCAATCAAAATTCATTAGACAATCTAGAATTCGAACTTGCAATAGCTAAACCCAAAATAAAATAGTTCAACCATAAAAATTTAGAGTATACACTTTGCAAACAAGTTTGAATTCTCATCCTTAACCTAAGTAATGGAAATTGATCTCTAATCAACTCTTTGATAGGCTAACACTGTTGCACTGGACATAAAACTAATGGATATACAATTATAAGAATATATATTCTCATAATTAATACACTGTAACATATGTTTCTATGAATAATAATAATTTGAGTTCTATAGAATTCAACATCCTTGCAGCACTGTTTATTAAGGAAAAAAACATATTTTGAGTGAGACATTTTGTTAAATATATACCATAAATCTGAAAAGAAAATACTTATCAAAGAAAAGTGAAGAAAAAGAAAAGGGACAGCCCATATAAGCTGGGTTATATATATATATATATATTTGTGAGCATACGCACATATATATATATTTGAAAGGAACATATATATTTGTCCATGATGTTGATATTTAAATCATCTTTGGATAATGGAAACATAGTTTAAAGCCATTTCAGCTAAAATAACCAATATAGGAATTAGAAAATAAGGAGGAAGAGGTGTGCTTTAGCACCAAAACTGATGTGTTATATTGTCATAGGAAATATGGCCAACATTAGATAACTATTATATGCATATCCATTAGGAGAAATTGCAATTTCATGATAGTTGGGGAGAATGTTTATGATTTTATGACCTAAAAAATTCCAACTGAGATATAAAAAATGTTCAATAAAGACCCGAAAAATTTCATGTAAATTTGAAATTTTCAAGTCCAGGGCAGATATTTGTTTACATGAAAATTTTTGGGTCTTTATTAGATATTTCCACACCATAGTTGGAATTTTTTAGGTCCAGGTTGGAATTTTTCATGGTCGTAAAAACATAAATATTTTCTCTAACTATCTTGAAATTGCAATTTCTCCAAGCCATAATTTGTATTGAGCCCAAATTTAAATAAGTATAAAGTTAAACAGAAAAACAAAATTGTTTCTACTCCTCAAGGGAAGAACACAAAATGGAAAATAATAGTCGAAAAGAGTAAAGTTAGAGATGAAAAAAACACTAGAATGCAAATCAAGTTCCACTTGCAATTAAATAGTATGCTAGTTATATTTTTTGCACAGTAAAATAAACCCAAAAGTTTCATCCCATCCTTGGGACACCACTTAAGGCAAGACAACTAAAGATATGTAATTCCGCATATTTTACTAACTAATATATTTTTATAATTGGAGAGTGGTATATGAACACCCAAAAACCAACAAAAAGCTTGCTTTGGGCTTTGGCATCTCATGAGCTTTTGTCTCATGCTACGCAACTAGTTAGAAGGATACTCAAGGCATGAGGAGCTTTAACAATTGGGGAGTACTAATGAGGTATTAGGGCATCAGTGACCAAATGACCAAATACTAGCTGATAGGGGCTAAATATTTGAGGCCACATTCATTAGCCTCATATCAAGTTACTAAGTTAGTAGGGCAACTTGACAATGGATTACTAGAATTTTCATATACTCTATTTTAGAAGTTGAAAATGCAATGGTAGCTATATTGAAATATTTATCTTTTTAATTGATAGCATAGCCTAAAAGTGTGAAGATATAACTAGTTAAAAATCTTCCTTAAATTAAAGAACTTCTAAATCGAATATATTCATCTAGTTCCAACTATCATTTTTATTTTGAAAAATACAGCTAGGGGTCCATTAAATTATCTATCTACATATATACTATTATATTTACCACTATGTCAGATATTTAAAGCTGGCTTTGCCAAGGCCAATGGAAGGGGGAAAAATCTATAAGGCAAACATGAAAACCTCACTATAGTTGAAGCCAATATGGCTAACTTTCTAATTTTGTTTGAGTTTTTCACTTCCTTCTTCCTAACATGCTAACAAACTTCAAGGGTAGACAAGGAATTCATAATATGATGTTGAAGACAAGAATACCTCAAGTGCAAATTAGCCTTTTCTTTCTTTCGAAATAAGTTTCTAGAAGACCCATGAGCAAAGTGAGGCCAGTGATTAATTTGTCGGCACTGAGCAGGGAACAATTATGAGTGTCAAAGAACATTGATAAACAAGACAAATAGGTCTTGGGGAAAAGGTTGGGGTTGAACACAATGATAAAAGAGTGATGGTCGAAGAAGTTGGGGCTAATGATGGGGACTATTGAGCAAATGATGGTGAGTGGTAAAGGGGGAGAGAGCGGCAAAAATGGTTAAGACAGTGGTAGAAAGTTGGCAAGGGGAGAGAGAACTTGAAAATGGTGAACATGAAGGAGGGAAGAGGGTTGGGGCTTTTGTAAATTCCTCCAGCATGGTTAGATTTGCAACTATCCTAATAAGAAAATAATTTTTTAAATTTATGTTTGAACTTTATAGCATGGAGAGTCAAGTAACCATGCTGGAAAAATTATTTCAGGGAGTGCTACTTACACAACCATCCTCTGATGTCATCTTAGAATTGCTTTTTTGTACTAGTTACACAACCATCTTAGAATTATTTCAGGTAATCTTAGTAGGTAACTCAATTTAATTACCAGTTATTGAAAGTGGGCCGAAGTTTAACTTAAACCCAATTATGTTATTTACAATAATTTACTGTTTAACACCTTCTCTCTTTATTATTATCTTTCCTATTTTATTAGAATCAGATTTGTTGGGGTTTGTTAACTTTATTTTCACCCAAATTAGTGGGGATTAATTTGATTGTGATTAAACCCATTTTCTACATGTATCGGGCTATAGCCTCTGTTGCAATACAATGTTAATTTGCCCTACCTTTTCACATGGTATCAGAGCAACCAATTTGGCTATGCAGAATTGACAGATCCCTTTTTAAATAGGGGCCTACACCATCAGTCTTGAGGATAACAACTAAATATAGGATGGTAGGGCTCCACAACAACTAATTGGTTTTTCTAGCTCGACAGTTTTTGGACTAGAAAAAACCAATAATATGAGTTTGTAGCCTTTATCCACTCTAGGACAAATTGATAGGAATGAGAATTCTACACCAGTTTTGATCATTTATAAACTAACAGGCAACAACTACTTACAATGGTGACATAACATTCTAATGTACATTAGAGGCAAAGGAAAGAGAAATACATCATGGCTAATATGAAAATTCTAGAAATTGATGATCCCGGTTATGATCTCTTGGTAAGTGACAACAATATCATGATGACTTGACTTATACACTCCATGGTGCCTAAAATTTCTTAGAATTATCTTGTTATTTCTGCTCATTAAATATGGGAGTCAACAAGGAGACCATATTCTAGAAGGGAGAATTTTACAGGGTTGTTTCAAGTTGAACAACTTCTGAAAGACTTGAAACAGGGGGAGAAGACAACTATTGTTTATTATAACTCCCTCTAGAAACTATGGCAATAGGTAGACCTATATGGGTGCAAGTGCTCCATTGGAAGTGTCATGAAGATAAAGCACGTTTCAAAGAATGGGTTGATAGGAAAAGGACATTCAAATTTCTCATTAGCCTCAATAACATGTTTGAAAATATTAGAGATAAGATTATGGGCATGCGGCCAATTTCTTCACTTAAAGATGCTATTAACATGGTAAAATATGAAGAAAGTAGAAAGGAATTATTACAAGTTGTACTGCTACTCCTATTGTACCAAGCTCCAAAATTTTAGCCATGGTGGCAAGGGGAGCAAAACAAAAGGGAAAAAAGGCCTATTAAATAGTGTGATAACTGTTTTAGAAGTGGTCACACTAGAGAGACGTGTTGGAAATTGCATAGGAAGCTTACTAATATCAAGCAATGACCAAGAGGATACAAAGCAAATTCAAATATAGACATGGGAATCCTAAGTAGAGATGATATGATTGCACTAAAAAAGCTTCTTGGTAAGCAAGACAATCAAGTTGCTCCCTAAAAAATTCTGTTCTTATAGTCACTTTACTTCAAGTAGGTATGCCATTAACAGTTGTACTTAGAACTAGTGTGAATACAGAAAATATTTGGGTTGTTGACTTGGGAGTTACAAACCATATTTATGGTTTTAGGGAATTATTTGTTGAATTTAGCATTATTTGTGAGCAATTAGTGTTAAAGTGGCTAATGGAACTTATACAAAGGTTGTGGAGTTGGAACTATTAGAATCATAGTTGAAATTACCTTGATTAATGTCTTAAATGTGCCTAAGATCAAATGTAATCTTGTTTTTGTTAAGACGATTATCATGTAGCTAAGATGTAGCGTTAATTTTTATGCTACTTGCAATGTCTTTTAGGATTTGATCTTGGGGAGGAAGATTGGAATTGCTAAAGAACGGGATAGTCTCTACTATCTTGGAGGATCACAAGTACATGAAGGAGAATCAGTGTTTATTTTTTTATGTTGCTACAAATAAAGATTTGTTGATGTGGCACTATAGGTTAGGCCACTCTAGTTATTGCTATATGAAGTACCTTTTTCCTAAATCTTTCAATAAAAATGTTCAATTTTCTTGTGATATTTGCAATCTTGCTCAGAGCACATGAACTTTTTACTCTCCTTTACCTTACCCACTTATCCTTTTGCACTTGTTCATAGTGATGTATGAGGTCCATCAAAAGTTGATAAATTATCTAAGTCTAGGTGTTTTGCCAATTTCATTAATAATCACACCCATCTTACTTGGGTTTTCCTTATAAAAGAAAAGGGTGACGTGTTTCAAAATTTTTAGAAATTCCATATGTTTATACAAAATCGGTTCTAAACCTCCGTAAAAATTCTCTGAAGTGATAATGGAAGAGAATATCTATATTTAAATTTTCAAACTTATTTTGAAAAGTATGGGATACATTGTCACACATCTTGTGTTATTACCCCTCAACAAAATTGAGTTGCTGAGCGAAAAAATAGACACCTTTTAGAAGTTGCTGGAGCCTTAATGCTTACTAACAATATTCCTAATTACTTCAAGGGAGATGCTATTCTTATTGCTTCATATCTTATAAATCAACTTCCTTATAAAGTTTTAGCTTTTCATACACCTGTGCACAAATTTGGGGAGTTTTATCCAAATAATCATCTTATTTCATCTTTATCTCAACGTGTGTTTGGGACTGCCTATGTTTATGCCAATACTGGGAAACTTGATCCTAGAGCCATCAAATGTATATTTCTTGGGTATTCTTTTACTCAAAAGGGCCATAGATGTTACTTTTTTATTACTCAAAAATTATGTTTCTATGGATGTTAAATTTTTGGAACATGAAGTTAACTACCCCAAATTATCCATTCAGGAGGAGAAATATGATAGTGAAAGTGAATTGCTAATTTGTGATAGTGATTTTAAATCTATCCAAGCTAATGCTCCATCTATGATGCCTAATTTTGGATCTCAAAATTCACATGGACATATTGAATCTGTGCTTGTTGAACTTGTACCTAGAAATTCTGACCTTGTACTTAGAAACTTTGCACTTGAACCTGAGCTAGTTCTTGAACCTAATTTTAGTTACGAATCTGAACTATTATCTATAACTGAACATCAAAATAATGTGACAGACCTTGAACTTATTGAATCTATGGTCTTTGAAGAACCTAATATGGCCAAAACTAGGGTGGAAACCTTAAAGGTGCCGGAAATATAGGTGTATTCAAGGCGAGACAAAAACAATGGTTGGTAGGAAAGAGATAATCCTATGCTTAAGGAAAACCATGAATCTACACTCAAATCAAATCATGAGGATCTACATTAGCTATTGCTCTGAGGAGGGGAAAGAAAGCATGCACTTAACAACTTATGAGTAAGTATTTATCTTATGAGGAGGGGAAAGAAAGCATGCACTTAATAACTTATGAGTAAGTATTTATCTTATGAGAATTTGTCTCTTAATTTGGGAGTTTTCATTGCTAGTATATCTAAAGAAAAAGTTGTTGAATTAAGTGTTTTTGATGATTCCAAACAAACTGGAGTTTGAAAGGAAGATATTAAAGGTGTACAAAAGATGTCAAGTGAAGAAATCCAAGAAAAATGAGTACAAGATTAGTTGTAGGATTTCTCACTATATTCACATTAGTAAAAAGGTTTTGATCTTTCACCCAAATATTTTCAAAATGTGTTTTTCAAACAATCCTATGTTAACTTATGATATATTTGAAAAATACCTTTTAACAGATGAATTTTGAACTGTTAAACTTCATATGTTACCTTGAAAATTTGAACTTTGAAAGCTGAAATTCGAATTTACAAAGATGTTGCCTCTGAGAGACAAATTTTAGACTATTAAAATTTGAACTTCGGGCAAAGAACAACTTGTGAAAAATGGAAAATTCATCTAAAGTTATGTCAAAATTCATTTGAAAGTAAAGTTTAGAAAAAGTTCCAAGTCAGTCCTCTAACAAACAAATTTTGACTTTAAAAATTTAAATTTCGAATAAAACAAAAATTCTGATAAATGAAAAATTTGTCTAAACATATGTCAAAGTTTATTTGAAAGTGAAGTTTAAAAAGGGTTCCAAGTCAGCCCTCTCACAGACGAACTTTGGTCTTCTAAAATTTGAACTTTGGATTAAGTCTGATAAGAGGTCTTTCTGACAGATGAACTTTAGTTTTTGAAAATTTGAATTTCGAAAAGAAGAGCTTTTGTGAGTTGCTTACTGAAAGACGAATTTTGGGTATCAAAATTCAAGTTTCGAATGCATTGTAGCAATATGAAACAACTGTTCATGCTTCTCAGAAGAACTTTAACCTTGAAAATTCGTATGTTCTAATATGAAAATATTTGTCAAAGATAAAAATTCGAATTTTATTTTTGAATAGATGAACTTCAAAGTTTAACATTAAAGTCTTTAACTTATGGTCTCTGCGAAATTTGTCTGCTAACACCCCAAAATTTGAACTTTGGATGTTAGACGTATTAAATGTGGTTGATGAACTGGTTGTTTTATAGAGTAATCATTGTGTAACATCTCTAATGACTAGATCTTGTCTCTAATGTATAGTTAAGATATAAATCTATAAGTAGAACTTCGTTTGAAGGTGTAGGTAACAATCATATGTTGTATATACTGAAACTTTGCCAAATTCTTTAGTCAAAGTCTTCTGCTCTCACACACTTCTTATTTTGTACTTTAACTGTCATATATACTCTAAATCAGAGAGTCTATTATGTTGTAAACCATCTTATCTTCTTTTGGAAGAAAAATATTCTTGTGAGGGTATTTCACAAGGGATTTGGGAAGCACTTAGTTAGAGTGCACAGAGAGAAACTGTAAGTTCTTGGAACAGAGCATAGAGTTATACTGTGGCATTGGAAGGAGCCTACCGAATTTTTGCAAGATAATGGAAAATCTCAAATGGTAGTTTGAGGACTGGATATAGGTCAAGAGAAAGAGGCCGAACCAGGATAAATATTTGTGTCTTCTCTTCCCTTACCTTGTTTTCTACTTTGTTATATTTTATACTCAGTTTTTCTGTCACTCTTGCTTTCACTGCTCTTATACACTTTTACAGAAAATTTTTAATTTTCCCAATTCACCCCCTCCTGGGAAGCTAGCAGATCTAACAAAAGTTCCCATTATTTTTGAAGAGGCAGTAAAGGATCCCAAATTCCCATTACTTTTAAAGAGGCGGTAAAGGATCCCAAATGGAAACAAGCTATATCGGAAGAATTGGCTGCTTTTATAAGACATGAAACTTGGGAGTTGCCATATCTTTCTAAAGGTAAAACTATTATCGGCTGTAAGTGGGTTTTCACCATTAAATATAATGCAGATAGGAGTATTAGTAGATACAAGGCTAGGTTGGTTGCAAAAGGATTTACACAGACTTATGGTATTAACTACTAAGAAACCTTTACTTGGTGGCTAAACTAAATACTATTAAGCTACTCTTGTCTCTCATAGTTAACCTAGATTGCCAACTTCATCAATTGGATGTCAAGAATGCTTTCTTGAATGGAGACTTGGAGGAAGAGGGGTACATGGATCTATCTCAAGGATTGAATATTTTTGTCAGCAGTACAAAGGTATGTAAACTTCTTAAATCACTCTATGATCTCAAGCAATCACTTAGAGCTTGGTTTAAGAGATTTACAAATGTTGTTATCAAGTTGGTATATGTGCAAAGCCAGGTAGATCATACCTTGTTTATCAGGCATAACAATTGCAAGATGGCTATCCTTATTATATATATTGATGATATAGTTGTTACAAGTGATGATGTTGTAGAGATTGGGAAATTAAAAAGGAACCTAGCAATTAAGTTTGAAGTTAAAAATATAGGAAAACTTAGGTATTTCCTTGGTACGGAGGTTGCTAGGTCTTATAAGGGTATTAGTATTTCATAAAGGAAGTGTACTCTTGACTTGTTGAAGGAGACTAGTATGCTTGGTGCAAGACCAACTAATACTCCCATGGAATCAGATTTTAAATAGGGTCTTAAAAAGGAAGGAACTCCAGTAGATTGGGGAGGTATTAACAACTAGTTGGAAAACTTATATACCTATCTCACACATGATCGGGTATCAGTTTCCCAGTCAATATTGTTAGTCAATTTATGCATATCTAAAGGAAGAACATATAGAAGTTGTCTATAGGATCTTAAGATATTTCATGACTCCTAGAAAAAGGGTTACTATTTGCAAAAGGAAAACATAGGGGTGTTGAGGTTTTTATAGATGCTAACTAGGCAGGTTCGGTCACTGATAGAAGATCAACAACAAGATATTGTACCTATGTTTGGGGCAATCTAACTACTTGAAGGAGTAATAAACAATCCGTGGTTATAAGAAGTTTAGTAATGGCAGAAAATAGGGTATTGACTTTGGGAATCTATGAAGGAATGTGAATTTTTGAGACTTCTAAGAGAGCTAAGAATAGATATTTTTGTTCCAATTAAGGTGTGATGCGATAATATGGCAGCTATAGGAATTGCTAAGGATCCTATTCATCATGATTGTACTAGGCATGTGGAAGTTGATTGACATTTCATCAAGGAAAAGATTGAATAAAAAATAGTAGATCTATCCTTTATATCATCTAACTCATAGGTGGCAAACCTTATAGCCAAGGCACTTGCAAGAGTTAAATTTGATAAACTTTGTAGCAAGCTAGAGATGATAAATATCTATTCTCTAGCTTAAGGGGGAGTATTAAAAGTGGGCCTAAGTTTAACCTAAGCCCAATTATGCTATTTATCCTAATTCATTGTTCAGGACCTCCTCTCTTTATTATTATCATTTCTATTTTAGTTGAATCAGATTTGTTGAGATTTGTTTACTTTATTTTCACCCAAATTAGTGGGGACTAATTAGATTATGATTAAACCCACCTTTCTATATGTATCAGCTCTAGCCTTTATTGCAATACAACAGTGATTTGCCTTACTTTTCCGTACTAATCAAAGTTGACATATAAAAAATTTGCTTCATCTTTCAAATGAAAAAAATTGCTTCATGAAATTCCACGTGGGAAATTACATAGATTTAAGGGTTTGTTTGGTTAGAGGGATTTGGAGGAAAGGGAAGGGAAAATTTTTTATCCTATTTTTTCTCAAACCAAATCGGGGAGGGACACTTTTTCTCTCATCCTTTGACAAAAGGGAGAAAAGGGTACAAGAGAGAAAATACTTCCTCCACTTGTTTGGTTTAGAAAAAAATAGAAAGAAAAATAGGATGGAAAATTTTTCCTCCCCCTCCTATTCTCTGCAAATCTCTTAAACCAAATAAGGGTTAAATATAAATAACAACATATGCAGAAAACACACATTATCTCTCCAAGGCCATTATTTCTCATTGTTGGATAGGAATGTTAAGCTTAATTATTTGTTAGTCTAGTGGTTTAGCTTATAATCTTTGATTAGTGGTATATAAGATGTACATGAGTGTTAATCATTCTTTATAATGTATTATTATGTAAAATCTAGAAGTTGTTTGTTAGATATTCTTTCCAACGCAAAGGACACATGTCATTCTCTATAGCTAGCTAATTTGATAAATAATTAGTATATAAATGTATCAGCTTGAGTATGTGAAAGGTAGCCTTTGAGTTACAGTAAATCATTTCTTGTATTTATTTCTTAGTATTAGAGCCATCGTAGTTGCACATATTGGTGCCAGTGCAACCACTTACTCCATTTCCTTTTCTAGCATACCAATTTCCAATTCATAGAGACTATCAATGATTGATATCACTAAAACTATTTCATTGCAAAACTCTATGAATCAAGTGAATTCTATCAAATTGGACAAAACCAACTACCTCATGTGATACTCTATGGTGTTTCTAATAATTTAAGGTTATAAGTTAAGTAGGTTCATATTGGAAACCATACCTTGTCCAGATATGCCTCAATATGATGAAGCAAAGGATAAGGTTGAGTTTAATGATTGGGTAGCTATTGATCAATGAAAGACCTTGCCGTAGAGAATTTCAATCAAAAACTAGATTCAAAGAAATAATATAGTATAGGGCACAAACCTAGGTCATTTTACATTGGAGCAACTCATTTGAATCCTACTTAGGCGAGTAATTTATGTAACTAAGAATGTAAGATGTGAACTAAATTAAAAAGTAAAATGCAATTAAAGTATGCAAATATGTATACAAATGTATGGAGGGATGAATAAGTGTGTGCAAGTATAGAGGATGTATGGATCATGTATGTGAAATTACATATATATATATATATGCATGCAAAAGCTATACTAAAATGATGCTAAAGCAATTAAAATGAACCTAAGATGCTAAGGGATTAAATGAAAGAACTAACAACTAAATGGATTAAAATGCAATGCAAATGACCCTAAACTATATGCAACCTAAACTAATTACTAGTTGGGGGGTTTATGACTTTAAAAAGTAAATGGAAATTAAACCTACTAAAATCAAATTTGACTAACTCTAAAAACAAACATTTAAAGAGAGTTGATTAATGCGAAATGAGATGAATGAGGTGATAAAAATGCAATGTAATAAGAGTAATAACCTAGTAACAACTTGGAGAAAGGCGAGTTTAGGTTCAAAAGTTTAACTACGATGGGGTAACTATTTTGATCACAATGGCAAATGCTATTAAGGCCATGAATTATCTAAATGTAAGATACTTAATAATGTCCCTAGAATGATCACACACTTAGGAAATTTATCAAACACCTAATATGCATGAACAATATGGCAAATGACCAATAATGTATGGAATGTACAATGAGTCCATGCATAGCCAAAAATTACAGCACAATGCAATAATAAAAAATCAAGCCATTTAATTAACATCTACAATGCTAATTAAAGTAACCAAATCCAAAATTAAAGCAAAGAATACCAAGAAGCATTTGGCCAAAAATTGCCAGTCTTGCATTATCCAATATAAACAATCCATACAAGCTTCCAATCCACAACTCCAAATGGTCCTAATACAATCCATCAAATTTCATCAACAATAAACCATTTCAACATCAATTCAAAGCTAAATTGTTCAAGAATCCTATCCTAATTTAACTTAAAAATTGAGATGGAAAAATAAATAGGAAGGGAATAGTTATCCATAGCCCATTGCTTGATTCCATCCAAGTTGCTCTAGGTCACCACCGCAACTCACTCCTCCATGGGAGCAAAAAGCTCTCCACCAATTGAACCCATGAGTGCCACGGCCTTAATGGAGAAAGAAGATGGAAGATGAAGTTCCAAATTGATGATGGGGAGTGATGGAGAGGATACCACGACCTTAAGCTTCTTGGTGAGACTTAAAGAACTTCTTACTCCAAGGAAGGTGTCGGTCAAGATGGTTAGAAATGGAAGGTAAAGATGGTTGATGAAAATGGTGGTAATAATGGAAGAGTGAAGGAATTAAGGGGTAAAATGGAGGATTTTTGAAAAAAAAAATAATGGATAGTGCAAGAATACAATAAAGATAAAGGAGAGAGTTGGAGGAGGGAGTCACTACAAAAAAAAGCTCATTTAGCTACGAATTTTAGAGATGAATTAAAATTTTTCGCTATTACAGACGAAAATAGAGACAGATAATAAATTTTTTTTATTAATAATAACTTTCTTTTATTTTAAAAAATAATAGAAAAATATGAGAGACGGGTATAAGTCGTCTCTAATAAATTTGTCTCTAAATTCGTATCTAACAATAGAATAGAGATGGACTTAGCAATAACTCATTTTTCATCGCTACAAATGAAAAAGTTCGTTTCTATATCTGTCTCTAAAGATATCCTATTATTTTTTAAAAATTCTTTAACATTTAGAAACGAATTTTGTGACAGAATTTTTTAATTTATTGTGATGGATGAAAATTTGTCACTAAACCCATCTCTAATTTTTTTATTTGAGATGGATTTAGATATAAATTTTTAATTAATGCATCAATGGATTTCTTATCCATCTCTAAATCCATCTCTAATATCTATTTAGAGATAGATTTATAGACACATTTGTAATGAACGCAGCAACAAGTACCTTGTTTGTCTATAGATCAGTCTTTAATTCATATTTAGAGACAAATTTAAGTATGGAATATTTTTTTTAAATTACTTCAATTTTATTTAGGATTATTTATTGATATTGTAATATGTTATTTTGAATTTTGAGAGATCTTTTCAAATTTTGGGTATTTTTTAAATATTATAGTGGGTTAAATGGGCTAAACTCGTGAGTTAACTCATTTAAGTTACAAGTTAAATGAATTGGGTGCTAATTATACTAAAAGACATTTTCAAATGCAACCTCAAGCTAAGCCACCAAAACTCTAAAACCTGATGTTTCTTTGATTTTTAAAGAGCATGTTTGTTAGATGGGAGGAGATTGAGAAAAAAATTGAAAATATAGGATGAGAACGAGAAATAAGAAATGAAGGAAGGAGAGAGGAGATATGTAGAATTTTGGGGGTTAAAAGTAGCAAAATGAAATTTAAGGAAATGTAAAAGCTTTAGATTAAAAGAGAACCCCAAGCAATTTTATCATAGAAGATATTTAATTGTCCTAATAATTAACAATATCTAGAATCAATTAATATTAAATAATATTTTTTTTATTTAATTAGTAATCCATATATTGATAAATTATTTATGTTGGATATGTTGATAGAATTGATTTAAAAAAAGGTTTTCTTTAATACTATAATTTGGTTTGAAATATTTAATTAGATTATCTTCCTAAATTGATATACATTAATTTCATTTATTTTACTTTGAATTAATAAGCTAATTTCTAATTCTATTTCATGTTAATAATTTCAAAAAATTGTGACAACAATAAATTTATTATAAACTTATTAATTATTAATACTTTCTAAATCAATCTTCTTTTGGGAATCTACATCTACATTTTAAAATTAAAATTAAAAATAATAATGATACTAAAAATAAATCAAATCAAAATTAAATAAAATTTCAATCTTTTTTCATTAGGAATGCATAATTAAAATTAGGAGGTGTAAATATAAAAAAGATATGTTCCTTTCGAATTTCAAAATTCATTTGTTTTGATCCAATTTGTGTTTTGTTAAAAAATAAACTAAAATGAATAAAATAAACAAATAATAGTTAAAAGTTAAAAAAATTTAAAAATGAAAAAAAGCTACCACTAAGCCCTAATTTTAACTCGTTCCTGTTGCCTATTTGCGCTTCAACTTGGACTTGGCCTCCACTACTCTGTTCTCACCCTTGGCTGCAGCAGCATCATCATTCTCGGCCGTCACTCCCTCCTCGTTGTCCTTGTCTCCACCAGCATCATCCTTCCCAATCGTGGCTCCTTTCTTGCCATCGCTCCATGATTGGTGCCTTTAGCTCTATCGGTGTTCTTGCTTAGCTTTCATCATTCTCGGTACCTATTTAAAAATTTTTCAGTTAGGTCATCGTATTTGCTACAAATTTTTTTGTTGATATTTCTAGTCAAAGTTTCTATTTTGAACTCCAAGTTCCCTTTTTATTAGCTGCACTATTTGAGATGCGTATCAATGAAACTAATTCTTCTCTTTACATGACATGCTAACTCCTCAGACATCGAAAAATTAAAAAATTCCTATATCTAGAATCTATATTATGTGCTACCTCCTCTTTGCATGATGTACATCAAGTTCATTTGGTAGATGTAGATACAATATATAGTTGGTTAGTGGGTTTTTGTTGGAAAGGAAAAGGGAGTGCTTATGGGGTTAGGAAATGGGATTTGGTTTGTACTTTGAATGAATGATGTTTCTTATCAAATGAGTGTTAGCTTTCTGGACTTGGATAAAGTGTATAGCAATGGAGAACTTGGCTAGGATGGTGCCTGCTCAGTTTCTTTTTATCAATTGTCACCTACTACTATTGTCTTCGGCCTATGCTTGATCCAATATGGTTCTTGTGAGTTTTATTGAAATCTGTACATGGAAGAATTAGAAATAAAGGTTGTGCTCTGAGTTTTATTCTCTTTTGTGTATAATTAAACATGATAATTATGCTTGCATGTCCCCATGTAATTTGGTGCTAAGATTGGGATGAAATAGACACTTGAATTATTGTTCTATGGAATGAATTTTATGATGGTTAGTACATGTTTCAAAATTCTAGAGTTATAAATCATTGCATTGATCAATACTTTAGTGATTTGGTTAATTCAAAAATTTAAGAGTTCTAAACTTATATCTATTAACCTTTTTTATTTATCCAAATAAATTGTTTAGCTCACTTTTGTTGGTGTTTTGTCCATTTTGTCTCCTATCAAGTGCACTTTCAACTTAGAGTCTAGTTTTACACTGAAATTGTATCCTTGAGAGAATGTTATTTTTTGGAATTCTTTTTAGTAGTATGATTTTTTTTTAATGTCAAAAACATATTGAAGCAATAGCACAAGATGCCACAACTCAAGGTGTTATCTCCAAAGTGCATTGATCCTCTAAATTTTAAGTGAGATAGTTAGGTTATACATTTTTACTTACCTGCATTTCTCTGCCCATAAATAATTGAATCTATGTTCAACCACTTGCGCTTTTCTTTGTTAGTGAACCATCCTCTTTTAGGTATCTAAATCTATTATAATATCAGTGTGAAATATTTGTATTTTGGCCATTTGACTAGACTATTGTTATCTTTTTGTTGGAAAGTAAGAATGTTGTTGATTATGGATTCAATTGACAGTAATCCACATTAAAATTTCTACTTCAACTAATATCTAAACTAATGAGTTCTTATTTTTTAGTTAAAGTTATTCATTTTTAAGTGAAGAATATTGGAACCTTGAGACCAATTTCACAACCAATCTGTTTCACTTTTTCTTTTTTGGTTTCTTGGGTAATAGATATTGTTGTTTTATCTATTAACTCAACATCTCTGTCTCTTTTTGTAGGGGTTTGCTTACAAGAACCTAATTTTCAACCTAGATATGTGAGTGGCCTATGGAATATATAGTTTTGACAAAAATTGATATAACGGACAAAGGTATTGATGCAAATCAAACATAAAGACATGCACTTAGTTTTAATTGTTAGAAAATATTTTGAAATCAATGCAATGAAGTAAAGTAATATGATTAGTGTGCATCTTATACTCACATGTATTACTAGCATAGGGCACTTCAGCTTCTTTATTTTGTTGATGTTCTGCAAAAGTTGGAAAAAGCATTAAATGGAGATCTTAGCAAAAGATACAGAAACCAAAATATGATGTGAACATGTGCAACCTCTAACTAAATGCATATAACATAAAGAGGCCATCAACAGAGTATTAGTTTGTCTAATATTCCAAAAATTAAGGTCTTAAATTAAGAAGTGAATCTTCTTTTTCATCAAAATAGGAAAAAAAAGAGTGAACCTTCTCTGATTTTGTTCAAACTCTACAAAAATAGACAACAATTGTGCCATGCTTCAGTTTATAAAGAGCTATATATATAAGGCTCATTATATTTGCTTTTTAGGGGAAATGTTATATTCGTTTTTCTCATTTAGTTAATGCCTGCAATGGTTTATTGACAGGTTATAAACTTTGAAATGTCTCAAAGTGTTACACAATATGTCCATCGAATAGGACATACTGGAAGAGCATACAATTCTGGTTCTTCTATCCTTTTGGTGAGTTTCAGACAAACAAAATCCTATAGTTCTACCTATAAAAACAAGCATTAATCTTGTTGTGATACATGTTAATTATAATATGCATGCTCTTAATAGGTTCAAACTCATGTGGAAGAAAGAATATACATAGGAGGTTGTGAAAATTGTCCATGAATTGAAGTGATATATTTATTGGGAAAAACCTGTTAGCAAGGCTGACTTCCCAAGAGGGGGGGTGAATTGGGAAGATTGAAATTTTTCTGCACAAAGTGAAGCAAGTGAAGATATCACAGTATAATGAAAATAACGTGTGAAACAGAGCAAGCTGAAAAGTAGAGATAAGAAGAAGAAAACTCAGTGATTTATCCTGGTTCGGTCTATCCACTTGACCTACATCCAGTCCTCAAGACACCTCTTGAGATTTATCCACTATCCAGCAAGAATTTCAACGGGCTTCTTGCTAAAGCCACAGTACACGAGTATGCTCTGTTCTGAGCTCTCTCAAACTCTCTAAGCACTTTCTCTATGTGCTTCCTAATCCCCTTGTGAATACCCCTCACAAGTAATTCTATCTTCCAGATGAAGAGTAGATTGTTTACAAATGAATAACTCTCTTGAATAGAGTGGATATGAAGGTTTAAGTACAAATAATGAGGTTGGAAGGGTAAAAGCTTTTGAGATGAAGATTCAGCAGAAATTCAGTATATACAAGTTTGATTTTGTTACCCACAACTTCAAATAATGTTATATTTATAGATTTTGATCTCAAATATCCGTTAGAAACTAAATCTATCCGTTGGGGAAGTTATCCAACGGTTACTCTGAAAAAACTATCCGTTTACCAACCGCATTTAATATTTCTGACATACTGAAATTCGAATTTCGGTTGGCCAACAGACGAATTTTGAGGGAACCGAAGGTTAAAGCTTCCAACGTAAAAATGCGAAGTTCGTCTGTCCATAGAGTGAAATTCGAATTTCGAAACTCATAAAATCTTTCCACAATGTGACATACGAATTTTCAAGAAGAAAGATTTTCTGTTAAGTGTGAACAGTGTTTTCAATTTGCTACAGTGCCCTCGAAATTCGAATTTTGGATGCCCAAAATTCGTCTATCCACTGAACGTTTAAAGAGGCACAGTAGTTCACTTTCTTTGAAATTCGAATTTTGACGGAGTGAAATTCGTCTGTCAGAGAACAGTTTTGAGACTGAAATCACTCTTGATCTCAGATGAACTTTATCAAGCATTCAGACGAATTTCCTATATTTTCTCAAGTTTTGTTTTGTCTGAAATTCGAATTTTGAAAGAGTGAAATTCAAATGTTACAAAGTAACCCCTTTTTTTGACTCAGGTGAAAATTCGAATTTTGCTAAGTTAAAGTTTGTCTGTCAGAGAGCATTTTCAAACTTAGTTTCTTCTTAATTTCAGATGAACTTTAGCAAAGCTTCAGACGAATTTCCTTAGTTTTCATAAATGACATTTTGTCTGAAATTCGAATTTTGAGACTGTGAAGTTCGTCTGTCACAAAAAGGCTTCTTTCAGACTTGATTGAAATTCGAATTTTGAAAGACCAAAATTCGTCTGACAGAGAGACACCTCTTCAGACTTATTTAGTTTTACCTCGAAATTCGAATGTCTAAGGGCCAAATTCGAATTTCCAACTTGACAGTTCAGTTAAACTTTCAAACTTCGTCTGTTTGTGAGTATTTTTCAAATAAGTAAAGATTTAACTTCAAATCAAGGTTTGAAAACGTCTTTTTCTCAAATCAAAATCTTTTACCCAATCTAAACAAAAACCAAAGATCCTACCAAAGATCTAATAGCAAATACTCAGCAAATCTTCACTTGAAACAGCTTTGATCTCCTTTGATATCTTCAATCCAAGCTCTTGAGTGTTGGTTTGGAATCATCAAAACTCTTGATCCAACATTCTCCCCCTTTTTGATGATGACAAAACAACTCACAAACTGGATTAGTACTTGGGTTTGCTTACACAAGCTCCCCCTCAACATATGCATTACAGTTCATAAGATATCATTTTCAACAGATTAAGTGAAGAGATTCAAAGCCCAAATCATTGCAACCAATAACATAATTTACTTAATACAAATTGTTGCAATACATATTTCAATCAGTTCATCAAACAATAAAACAATTTAAAACTAGATACAACAAGAAGATTCAGCCTAAGATCTAAAAACAATCACTTCTTCTTTGGCTTAGACTTCTTGCTGTATGTCTTTCATTTTCCAGATGACTCAGTAGATTTTCCAGCTTGCTTAGTCCCAGTTTGCTTTATCTTCTCCCCCTTTTTGGCATCATCAGAAAGCCGAGCAAAGTCCATTGGAGGAGGTATCTGAGTGAGAGGGACAGGAGCAAAAGGAATTTCTGGCTGAGCTGGTGTAGTTGAAGGCTCTTCATCAGAATCATCAGAGACCACAAGCAGCTCTTGCATTTCCTGCCTGGAAAGAGCTAGCCGAGCTCTCTGTTCCTCTGACAGTCCATAATCAGCAAGAGAAGGAGAGACTGGTGCAGGAGGAGGAAACATTTCTTCAAGCCTTCTTCTTTGAGCTAGTAGAAGGGCATTGTGAGCAATGGCAAAATAATCAATAACAGGAACAATGCTTCTTTCCTCATTGCTCATGGCTACAACCAGTCTTTCAACTTGCTCAGATTCTTGTATAGACAGAATTGAACCCGGAGCATCTTCTTGCATAAGTTCAAGAGGGCTTGATTCTTGAAGACCTTCTTCTTCTAATCCATAGTCTAAGGGTGGACCAAGACTTGGTGTTCTCATTGCACCAGCACCATTAACATCATGGTCAGAGGAAGCAATCTCGAAGGGACTTGGAGGCACAGGGGATGGAGACAGAGAAGGCTCAGGGATACCAGGCTGAGGTGGAACTGAAGTGGTAGGAATTGCATTTCTAATCTCTTCATAGGCATCAGCTACCACCTTCATATTTACTGCCAACTGATGTATCTGATCTTGTAGGTGAGCAAATTTGGCATTTTGCTCATCCTTAATGCTGAGAATGAGTGTTGACAGATTGTCAAACATCTCAGTGATCTTAGTTGGCTTGGTTCAAGAGGAGGGAGTGGAAGGAGGGTGAGTGGTCCTGGATGGAGATGGAATAGGCTGAGAAGGCTGAGGTACAGATCTGCCAGGAGCCTCAGAGGTGCCTTCTTGTTGGAGGGAAGCATCAGCAATAAAGAACAAATCTTCAGTTTTTCCTGTTCCCTTTCCAACCCAATGTCCTTCATCTCTTTCAATGCCCATCCTTTGCAATTCCTCTTCTTTGAAGGCCTCAGTGAGTTTCCCTTTCCCCTTTTCAATGTGCTGAATCCTAGCATGCTGCAGGATTCTTGAGATAATTGCTGCATAGGGAAGGGTGGAATCTTTCCTCTGATCCCTTGCCTTTATCATACGCTGGAGAATGATATGCCCCATATTGATCAGCTTTCCACGTATGATGGCAGTCATCACATGAGCCTCCGCTTTTGTTATCAAATTGAAGCTGCCACCCTTGTTGAATATGATCCTGGACACTATGTAGTGCAAGATCCTTACTTGTACGCTGAGGTCTGTGGGTTTCAACAGATTTATTGTAGGCCTATTCTCCCTTCTTCTGAACAAGGTGTCCAAGATAGTGCTTTCCTTGTAAAATAGGAAGGGCTCACCTTCTTCATCAGCTGTGCTAGCCTCATCCATATACCCAGAGGATGTAATGTCAACTTTTAGCCCATCTTGACCTGGGATTTCCAACACCTCATTGAATGTTTCATCATCAAGCCAAATGGTCCTTGATCTCAAGGTGACCTCCCATTTTTTTTTCTTGCTGTTATACTTAAGAGAGGCATACCAAGTCTTTACTACCTCATCATCATATTTTTCAGCAATTTCCAACAGATTTTTATACTTTATCAACCATATTGCAGCATCAAAGTTGTTGGATATCAGAAATTGTTCCATATTTACACAGTGAGGCTTGATTACCTTTTTGTTGGAAAACTTGGTAGTGTACTCTTCTTGAATCTCAGGAGTGCTCCATAGTGGCAGTGTAGTCATTTCAAACTCTCCGGATTCAGTAGAAGAAGAGGAAGCTACAGCAGCAGTACCAGCCGAAGGAACTGCAGATTTTGAAGAAGAGGCCCCAGCTTTCTGAGATTCTGACTTGGACGAGGATTTTTGACGTTTGGAAGGAGTAGCTTTACTGGGTTCGGCTTTTCTCTTGGATTTCTCTCCTTCCTTTGTAGCATATTGAGATTTGACCGTCCTCTTAGGCCTAGACCCAGCTTGTCCTGTTCCAGGAATTTTCACTCTCGCCATTTCTTGGTTGAATGATGCAGAATGTGGCTTAGAATAGATTTAAGGGATGCGAAATGAAGTTTAATCGGTGAGAAAAAGATGGTTTTTGGGCAGGAGTTAAGAGGAATGAAGAGAGAATTAGAACAGACTTGAAGGAGTTACAAATAGGGTTGCGTCTGTTCTGTGGAAAACCGTTAGTTTTAACGCATGTAACCGTCTGACAGACGAATTTTGAGGGGTCAAAATTTGAACTTCGGGCAGTTACAAGTTAAACCGTTCAGCCCAGCTTGCTGACAGATGAACTTTCATCTTGAAAGTTCGTCTGACAGAGGCTTGAAACAAACAATACATACACAACAGACGAATTTTGTTCCAACAAAATTTGAATGTTGAAAAGAAAAGCAGCATCAACAAACAAGACTTCAAACAATAGACGAATTAAGCATGCAGAGCATCGTCTTTCAAGCATTCAATTATCAGGAGCATAATTCAACAGACGAATTTTGAACTGAATCTTCGAATTTTTCAACTTTTGTAAATATTGTCCAACATTCGTATGTTAGGAAGTAACAATTCGTATAACAATGATGAACAATAATAAGTTTGAAATTTCAGTTTTCGAAAATTTGAACTTTCAAGTTTTAACAGACGAATTTCGAGGCATTACCGAGAACTGTTCCAAGGCATAACAGGCCAAAGTTCGTCTGTTGGTCAATCAAAATTCGAATGTTGACCACGTTGACCAGTTCAAAAACACAGATTATCAATGAAACTCATCTAGCAATCAAACAACATACAAATTTAAAAAAAAAACTTACAGAATGGATCCAGAACTTAGTACAATTATTATTCACTTCATTTTCTGGTTGTTCCAATCTGAAGTGCTCCAATCTTCAAAAGTATAGCCATTTAGACTTGTGAAGAGCACCTGCAACTTAAATTAAACACTCTCCGATGCTGAAGTTAGAATTGACTTTAAGATTTAAAATTAAAAAGAAGAGAATTTTATAAGAATAACTTACAATTCATTGGGATTTACCATTCCCAATTCTCTTCTTATTTTGCAATGCCTGTCTTCTGGTAGAGGTTTGGTGAGTACATCAGCTACTTGATCCTCTGTTGGGATGTATTCCAGCTTAACTTCTCCTTTCAGAACGTGATCCCTTATGAAGTGGTGCCTAACCTCAATATGTTTCGTCCTTGAGTGCATGACAGGATTCTTAGTGATGTTTATGGCACTTTGATTATCACACATGATGGGTATCTCTTTCATTTTAACCTCAAGATCTTCAAGTTGCTGCTTCATCCAGATGACTTGGGCACAACAGCTTCCAGCTGCAACATACTCAGCTTCTGCAGTGGATAGAGCTATACTGTTTTGCTTTTTGCTGAACCATGAAACCAAGGACCCTCCAAGAAACTGACAAGTTCCACTTGTGCTTTTTCTGTCAGTTTTGGATCCTGCAAAATCAGCATCTGTGTATCCTTTGAGATCTTCTCCATTGCCTTTTGGATACCAAAGACCCATCTGTGATGTTCCAATTAGATATCTGAAAATTCTTTTCACAGCTGTTGCATGGGTTTCTTTGGGGCATGATTGGAACCTTGCACACATGCAGACACTGAACATAATGTCAGGTCTGCTGGCGGTTAGGTACAGCAGGGATCCAATCATTCTTCTGTATTGAGTAATGTCAAACATTTTCCCATTTTCATCCATGTCCAGTTTGGTTGCAGTAGCCATAGGTGTTCCCGTTGGCTTGGCATTCTCCATTCCAAACTTCTTTAACAGCTCCTTTAGATACTTGGATTGACTGAGAAAGATACCATCATTAAGCTGTCTGATTTGCAATCCAAGGAAGAAATTGAGTTCACCCATCATAGACATCTCAAATTCTCCCTGCATTAACTTAGAAAATTCCTTGCAAAGAGTTTCATTAGTAGCACCGAAAATGATATCATCAACATAGATTTGGACAATTAGTAAATCTTTATTCTCTTTCTTAGTGAATAAAGTAGTGTCAACTTTGCCTCTGTTAAATCCTTTTTCAGTCAGAAAGTTGCTTAATCTTTCATACCATGCTCTAGGGGCTTGTTTTAATCCATAAAGAGCTTTCTTCAGTTTATAGACATGGTTTGGTTTTGTAGAATCCTCAAAACCTGGAGGTTGATCTACATAAACCTCTTCCATGATATATCCATTCAGAAAAGCACTCTTTACATCCATTTGATATAGCAAAATATTCTTCATGCATGCATAAGCCAGCAATATTCTTATAGCTTCTAATCTAGCTACTGGTGCAAAGGTTTCTTCAAAATCAATACCTTCTTCCTGATTATATCCTTTAGCAACCAATCTAGCTTTATTTCTGATTATTATTCCAGATTCATCAAGTTTGTTTCTGAAAACCCATTTGGTACCAATAACAGGATGATTTTTGGGTCTTGGAACTAAATCCCAAACTTGATTTCTTTCAAACTGATTTAGTTCATCTTGCATTGCCAAAATCCAGTAATCATCAGTTAAGGCTTCTTCAGCACATTTGGGTTCAATTTGAGAAATGAAAGCATAATTTAGCATTTGATCCCTTAACTGTTTTCTGGTTTTGACTCTCTCTTGAACATCTCCTATCACTTGATCAACAGGATGATTCCTTTGATATCTCCAAGTTCTAGGGAGTTCTTGAGATGTTTCTTCATTATTTTCTTCATCAAACTCTTGCTCCTGGATATCTTCCTCTATGTTAACAGGTTCAGATATCTTTGGAGGTTCAGTTTTACTTTTATCAGAAATGCCCAGTTTTTCAAAATTGAAAGCAAGATCATCCTCATTGGTAACATGTTTTGAAATAGTTTCATTTTCAATGAAAACCACATGCACAGATTCCTCTACCACATTTGATCTTTTATTATAAACTCTATATGCCTTACTCCTACTAGAGTAGCCAAGAAATATACCTTCATCTGATTTGGCATCAAATTTACCTAGGTTTTCTTTGCCATTGTTGTGAATGAAGCATTTGCATCCGAACACATGGAGATGGGACAGATTTGGCTTTCTCCCCTTGTACAGCTCGTATGGAGTCTTTCCCAGGATGGGTCTGATGTATGCTCTGTTGATGATGTAACTAGCTGTGTTTACTGCATCAGCCCAAAACACTTGAGAAAGTTCCTTCTCATTCAGCATAGCTCTGGCCATCTCCCCAATAGTTCTGTTTTTCCTTTCTACTACTCCATTCTGTTGAGGAGTCCTAGGAGCTGAGAAGTTGTGGTCAATTCCATGCTCACTGCAGTACTCCAGGAAGTATGCATTTTCAAATTCTCCTCCATGATCTGACCTGATAGATACAATAGAGATACCTTTCTCATTTTGCACTTTCTTAGCTAAGGTTACAAATGCATCAAAGGTATCACTCTTAGAAGAAAGGAATAATGTCCAAGTAAATCTAGAATAATCATCAACAATTACAAGCACATACAGATTACCACCAAGACTTTTTACCCTAGAAGGTCCAATTAAGTCCATATGCAGCAATTCAAGTGGTCTTGTTGTGGAAACTATGTTTTTAGATTTGAAGGATGATTTAATTTGTTTTCCTTTTAAGCATGCATCACATTCTTTATCCTTTTCAAAAGATATTTTTGGCAAACCAGTAACTAGCTCATTTTTAACCAGTTTAGACACCTGATTCATATTAACATGAGCTAATCTCCTATGCCATAACCAACTATCATTATTTTGACTGATTAAGCATACAGAATCTAAAGGGGGAAGTTCATCAAGGTCAATAGTGTAGCAGTTACCATCCCTTTGAGCTTTTAAGATTACTTTGTGATCACTTTTTCTGATGACCAGGCAAAACTTTGAGTCAAACAGCACCCAGTTTCCTCTATCACAAGTTTGACTCACGCTTAGCAAATTGTGGTTGAGGCCAATTACAAACAGTACCTCTTCAATGGATGTTTCTGGATTTTTCCCCACAATGCCAATTCCAATGATTTTGCCATATTGATCTCCTCCAAATGTCACTTTTCCTCCTTTCTTGTCTCTAAGGGTGATGAACTTCTCCTTATCACCAGTCATGTGGCTTGAGCAGGCACTGTCCATATACCATTTGTTGCTTTTCTTAGCTTTGAGACAGACCTGCAAAACAATGTTTATGTTTTCCTTTTAGGTACCCAAATTTGCTTGGGTCCTTTTCGGTCAGTAGGTATTTCCCTAGATGTAGATGCAATTTTGGGAACCCATTCAACTTTCCTGCCAAGTTCATTTTTCTTTAAAATACAGGAACTGGAAATGTGTCCCTTTTTGTTGCAGAAATGACAGGTAGTGAAAGGGCTGCTAGATTGAGATGCAGGAAGAAAATAGTGCAGATAATACTTTTGTTTAGCATGCCTTGGTTGATCATATGTTTCAATGTGAGGTGATGCATTAACTTTCTTTTTACTGTTCTTGGCATGCACAAAATGTCTCATGTATGCATTCTGATTTTTCTTCCTAATCTTTTCTTTGACAGCACATGGATCATAGCCAAGACCAGCTTTTCCTTGTGATATTCTTTGGCTCCCCATCAAGGCAAACATCATATCTTTACCTTTAGTGAGCCTAGACATGCTTTTAACTAGATACTCATTAGTTTGCTTAAGTTCAGTGCATGAAGTGCAGCAAACAGATTCAGAAGTAGGTAAAGAAGCAGTTTCAGAAACTATGCCTTGAGACTCCATCTTCCTTATCTTTTTCTTTGCCAATTTCAGTTCTTTAGCAACTTTAATGAATTCATCATGCAGCTCATGAAATGCATCCAGTAATTCAGAATAGGAAGGTTCAGATTCATATACCTCTTCATCCTGATCACTGCTGTATGAGGGTGTAGCTTCTTCAGAAGCAAGTGCCATCAGACAAATGTTGGCAATCTCTTCTTCATCTTCTTCTTCCTCATCTGAGCTGTTACCCCATATGGATGAGATGTAGGCTTTCTTCTTTTTCCCTTTGTCAGCACCTTTCTTTTCTTTTTCTTGCTTTCTGAGGAATTGGGGACAGTCCCATTTTATGTGTCCCTGCTTCTTGCACTCATAGCAAGTCACAGGTTCTTTTGTCTCTTTCTTGTTTTCCCCAGCAGTTACCTTCTTGAAGAATCTTTTGTTCTTCTTCTTGCTGTAGAATCTTCCGAATTTTCTGACCATCATAGCCAGAGTTTCATCATCAAGTTCATCCTCTTCGTTAGATTCTTCTTCCTTTTCATCAGCAGTTTTAAGAGCAATGCCTTTCTTCTTTCTGTCCAGCCCGGCTTCCTTGAGAGCTTTGATTTTTCCTTCATACTCCTCAAGGCTCCCGAAGAGAGCTGTGACAGAGGCCATTGATTCTCCTCTGGCTTCTTCTATTGCTGTCACCTTGGGCTGCCATTCCAGAGGGAGAGCTCTGAGAATTTTTCTCACTTTCTCTAATTGAGTGTATTCCTTTCCTAAGCTCTTTAGTTGATTTACAATGAGAGTGAATTTCTTTTGGAGCTCCTTTACAGTTTCTCCTTCAGCCATTCTGAAGCTTTCATACTCTCCAATGCACGTGTTTAGTCTGTTCTCCCTGACTCCAGATGTTCCTTCATGTGCAATCTGCAGAGTATCCCACATTCCTTTTGCAGTGGTGCATTGCGAGACTCTGTAGAATTCATCCTGGTTCAGGGCACTGACTAAACAATGCTTTGCTTTGAAATTTAGTAGGATTCTCCTTCTGTCTTCATCATTCCATTCTGCTTCCAGCTTCTCTTTGTATCTTCCATCTTCAGTTGGAGCCATTGGGACGAAATCTCCTTTATCAATGACTGACCAGATGTCAAGATCAATTGATTGGAGGTAGATCTGCATCCTCATCTTCCAGTACCCATAATGCTCTCCACTGAAGCCTGGTGGTCTGTTAGTGTTGTTCCCTTCAGGAAGTATATTCTCTCCAAAGCCAGCCATCTTTGTTCCCGGACTGTGAAATCCTTTGAATGGGAATCCGGGCTCTGATACCACTTGTTAGCAAGGCTGACTTCCCAAGAGGGGGGGTGAATTGGGAAGATTGAAATTTTTCTGCACAAAGTGAAGCAAGTGAAGATATCACAGTATAATGAAAATAACGTGTGAAACAGAGCAAGCTGAAAAGTAGAGATAAGAAGAAGAAAACTCAGTGATTTATCCTGGTTCGGTCTATCCACTTGACCTACATCCAGTCCTCAAGACACCTCTTGAGATTTATCCACTATCCAGCAAGAATTTCAACGGGCTTCTTGCTAAAGCCACAGTACACGAGTATGCTCTGTTCTGAGCTCTCTCAAACTCTCTAAGCACTTTCTCTATGTGCTTCCCAATCCCCTTGTGAATACCCCTCACAAGTAATTCTATCTTCCAGATGAAGAGTAGATTGTTTACAAATGAATAACTCTCTTGAATAGAGTGGATATGAAGGTTTAAGTACAAATAATGAGGTTGGAAGGGTAAAAGCTTTTGAGATGAAGATTCAGCAGAAATTCAGTATATACAAGTTTGATTTTGTTACCCACAACTTCAAATAATGTTATATTTATAGATTTTGATCTCAAATATCCGTTAGAAACTAAATCTATCCGTTGGGGAAGTTATCCAACGGTTACTCTGAAAAAACTATCCGTTTACCAACCGCATTTAATGTTTCTGACATACTGAAATTCGAATTTCGGTTGGCCAACAGACGAATTTCGAGGGAACCGAAGGTTAAAGCTTCCAACGTAAAAATGCGAAGTTTGTCTGTCCATAGAGTGAAATTCGAATTTCGAAACTCATAAAATCTTTCCACAATGTGACATACGAATTTTCAAGAAGAAAGATTTTCTGTTAAGTGTGAACAGTGTTTTCAATTTGCTACAGTGCCCTCGAAATTCGAATTTTGGATGCCCAAAATTCGTCTGTCCATTGAACGTTTAAAGAGGCACAGTAGTTCACTTTCTTCGAAATTCGAATTTTGACGGAGTGAAATTCGTCTGTCAGAGAACAGTTTTGAGACTGAAATCACTCTTGATCTCAGATGAACTTTATCAAGCATTCAGACGAATTTCCTATATTTTCTCAAGTTTTGTTTTGTCTGAAATTTGAATTTTGAAAGAGTGAAATTCGAATGTTACAAAGTAACCCCTTTTTTTGACTCAGGTGAAAATTCGAATTTTGCTAAGTTAAAGTTTGTCTGTCAGAGAGCATTTTCAAACTTAGTTTCTTCTTAATTTCAGATGAACTTTAGCAAAGCTTCAGACGAATTTCCTTAGTTTTCATAAATGACATTTTGTCTGAAATTCGAATTTTGAGACTGTGAAGTTCGTCTGTCACAAAAAGGCTTCTTTCAGACTTGATTGAAATTCGAATTTTGAAAGACCAAAATTTGTCTGACAGAGAGACACCTCTTCAGACTTATTCAGTTTTACCTCGAAATTCGAATGTCTAAGGGCCAAATTCGAATTTCCAACTTGACAGTTCAGTTAAACTTTCAAACTTCGTCTGTTTGTGAGTATTTTTCAAATAAGTAAAGATTTAACTTCAAATCAAGGTTTGAAAACGTCTTTTTCTCAAATCAAAATCTTTTACCCAATCTAAACAAAAACCAAAGATCCTACCAAAGATCTAATAGTAAATACTCAGCAAATCTTCACTTGAAACAGCTTTGATCTCCTTTGATATCTTCAATCCAAGCTCTTGAGTGTTGGTTTGGAATCATCAAAACTCTTGATCCAACATTCTCCCCCTTTTTGATGATGACAAAACAACTCACAAACTGGATTAGTACTTGGGTTTGCTTACACAAGCTCCCCCTCAACATATGCATTACAGTTCATAAGATATCATTTTCAACAGATTAAGTGAAGAGATTCAAAGCCCAAATCATTGCAACCAATAACATAATTTACTTAATACAAATTGTTGCAATACATATTTCAATCAGTTCATCAAATAATAAAACAATTTAAAACTAGATACAACAAGAAGATTCAGCCTAAGATCTAAAAACAATCACTTCTTCTTTGGCTTAGACTTCTTGCTGTATGTCTTTCATTTTCCAGATGACTCAGTAGATTTTCCAGCTTGCTTAGTCCCAGTTTGCTTTATCTTCTCCCCCTTTTTGGCATCATCAGAAAGCCGAGCAAAGTCCATTGGAGGAGGTATCTGAGTGAGAGGGACAGGAGCAAAAGGAATTTCTGGCTGAGCTGGTGTAGTTGAAGGCTCTTCATCAGAATCATCAGAGACCACAAGCAGCTCTTGCATTTCCTGCCTGG
This sequence comes from Adenanthera pavonina, assembly GCA_026686845.1. Lineage (NCBI taxonomy): Eukaryota > Viridiplantae > Streptophyta > Magnoliopsida > Fabales > Fabaceae > Adenanthera > Adenanthera pavonina. The sequence continues at coordinate 28,073,388 of JAIVEN010000023.1, forward strand.
AAAGAGCTAGCCGAGCTCTCTGTTCCTCTGACAGTCCATAATCAGCAAGAGAAGGAGAGACTGGTGCAGGAGGAGGAAACATTTCTTCAAGCCTTCTTCTTTGAGCTAGTAGAAGGGCATTGTGAGTAATGGCAAAATAATTAATAACAGGAACAATGCTTCTTTCCTCATTGCTCATGGCTGCAACCAGTCTTTCAACTTGCTCAGATTCTTGTATAGACAGAATTGAACCCGGAGCATCTTCTTGCATAAGTTCAAGAGGGCTTGATTCTTGAAGACCTTCTTCTTCTAATCCATAGTCCAAGGGTGGACCAAGACCTTCTTGTTGGAGGGAAGCATCAGTAACAAAGAACAAGTCTTCAGATTTCCCTGCTCCCTTTCCAACCCAATGTCCTTCATCTCTTTCAATGCCCATCCTTTGCAATTCCTCTTCTTTGAAGGCCTCAGTGAGTTTCCCTTTCCCCTTTTCAATGTGTTGAATCCTAGCATGCTGTAGGATTCTTGAAATAATTGCTGCATAGGGGAGTGTGGAATCCTTCCTCTAATCCCTTGCCTTTATCATTCGTTGGAGGATGATATGACCCATGTTAATTAGCTTCCCACGAATGATAGCAGTCATCACATGAGCCTCTGCCCTTGTTATCAAATTGAAGCTTCCACCTTTATTGAAAATGATCCTGAACACAATGTAGTGCAGGATCCTTACTTGTACACTTAGGTCTGTGGGCTTCAACAGATATATTGTGGGCCTATTCTCCCTTCTTCTGAATAAGGTGTCCAAGATGGTGCTTTCTTTGTAATTCAGAAAGGATCCACCTTCTTCATCAGCTGTGCTAGCCTCATCCATATATCCAGAGGCTGTAATGTCAACTTTCAGCCCATCTTGACCTGGGATTTCCAACACCTCATTGAAGGTTTCATCAGCAAGCCAAATGGTCCTTGATCTCAAGGTGACCTCTCATTTCCTTTTCTTGCTGTTATATTGAAGAGAGGCATACCAAGTTTTCACTACCTCATCGTCATATTTTTCAGCAATTTCCAACAGATTCTTATATCTTAACAACCATATTCTAGCATCAAAGTTGTTAGATATTAAGAATTGTTCCATATTCACACAGTGAGGCTTTATTACCTTCTTGCTGGAAAACTTGGTAGAATACTCTTCTTGAATCTCCAGAGTGCTCCAAAGTGGCAGTGTAGTAAGCTCATATTCTCCAGATTGAGTAGAAGAAGAGGAAGCCATAGCAGCAGTATCAGCCGAAGGAACTGCAGATTTTGATGATGAGGGCCCAGCTTTCTGAGATTCTGACTTGGATGATGATTTTTTGTCGTATGGAAGGGGTAGCTTTACTGGGTTCGGCCTTTCTCTTGGATTTTTCTCCTTCCTTTGTAGCATATTGAGATTTGACCGTTCTTTTTGGCCGAGTTCCAGCTTGTCCTGCTCCAGGATTTTTCACTCTCGCCATTTTTCGGTTGAATGATGCAGAATGAGGTTGAGAATAGATTTAAGGGATGCGAAAGGAAGTTTAAACGGTGAGGAATGATGATTTTTGGATAGGAGTTAAGAGGATTGAAGAGGGAATCAGAACAGACTTGGAGAAGTTACAAATAGGGTTGCGTCTGTTCTCTGGAAAATCGTCGGTTTTAACGTATGTAACCGTCTGACAGACGAATTTTGAGGGGTCAAAATTTGAACTTTGGGCAGTTACAAGTTAAACCGTTCAGCAAAGCTTACTGACAGACGAATTTTCATCTGAAAGTTCGTTTGACAGAGGCTTGGAACAAGCAGTACACGCACAACAGACGAATTTTGTTTCAACAAAGTTCGAATGTTGAAGAGAAAACAACATCAACAATCAAAACTACAACCAATAGACGAATTAAGCATGCAAAGCATCATCTTTCAATCATTCAGCATGAAGAACATGATTCAACAGACGAATTTTGAACTGTAAATTCGAATTTTTCATCTTTTGTAAAGGTTGTCCAACAGTCGTATGTCAAGAAGTGATAATTCGTATAACAGTGATGGACAAACATATCTTTGAAAATTTTGTTCTTGAAAATTCGAATTTCCATATTCAACAGACGAATTTCGAGGCATCAGTGAGAACTGTTCCAAAGTATAACAGGTCAAAGTTCGTCTGTTAGTCGCTTAAAATTCGAATGTTGACCACGTTGACCAGTATAAAAACATGGTTTATGAAGAAACATACGTTTAACACCATTTCAAATATAAGCACCATCATTAAGAACTTACAGAATGGATCCAGAACATAGGATTTTTGTTATTTACTTCACTTTCTGGTTGTTCCATTCTGATATGCTCCAATCTTCAAGAGTATAGCCATTTAGTCTTGTGAGGAGCACCTGCAACTTAAATTAAACACTTCTCCGATGCTGAAGTTAGAATTGATTTTAAGATTTAAAACTCTAAAAAGAGAATTTTATAAGAATAACTTACAATTCATTGGGATTTACCATTCCCAATTCTCTTCTTATTTTGCAATGCCTGTCTTCTGGTAGAGGTTTGGTGAGTATATCAGCTACTTGATCCTCTGTTGGGATGTATTCCAGCTTAACTTCTTCTTTCAGAACGTGATCCCTTATGAAGTGGTGCCTAACCTCAATATGTTTCGTCCTTGAGTGCATGACAGGATTCGTAGTGATATTTATGGCACTTTGATTATCACACATGATGGGTATCTCCTTCATTTTAACCTCAAGATCCTCTAGCTGCTGCTTCATCCAGATGACTTGGGCACAATAACTTCCAGCTGCAACATACTCAGCTTCTGCAGTGGATAGAGCCACACTGTTTTGCTTTTTGCTGAACCATGACACCAGGGATCCTCCAAGAAACTGACAAGTTCCACTTGTGCTTTTTCTGTCAGTTTTGGATCCTGCAAAATCAACATCAGTGTATCCTTTGAGATCTTCTCCATTGCCTTTTGGATACCAAAGACCCATATGTGATGTTCCAATGAGATATCTGAAAATTCTTTTCACAGCTGTTGCATGGGTCTCTTTGGGGCATGATTGGAACCTTGCACACATACAGACACTGAACATATGTCAGGTCTATTGGCAGTTAAGTACAGTAGGGATCCAATCATTCTTCTGTACTGAGTAATGTCAAACATCTTCCCATTCTCATCCATGTCCAGTTTGGTTGCAGTAGCCATAGGTGTTCCCATTGGCTTGGCATTCTCCATTCCAAACTTCTTTAGTAGCTCTTTCAGATACTTGGATTGACTGAGGAAGATGCCATCATCTCGCTATCTGATTTGCAGTCCAAGGAAGAAATTGAGTTCACCCATCATAGACATCTCGAATTCTCCCTGCATTAGCTCAGAAAATTTCTTGCAAAGAGCCTCATTAGTAGCACCGAAAATAATATCATCAACATAAATTTGAACAATTAGTAAATCTTTATTTTCTTTCTTAGTAAATAAGGTTATGTCAACTTTGCCTCTATTGAATCCTTTTTCACTTAGAAAATTGCTCAGTCTCTCATACCATGCTCTAGGGGCTTGTTTTAAACCATAAAGAGCTTTCTTCAGTTTATAGACATGGTTTGGTTTTGTAGAATCCTCAAAGCCTGGAGGTTGATCTACATAGATCTCTTCCATGATATATCCATTCAGAAAGGCATTCTTTACATCCATTTGATATAGTAAAATGTTTTTCATGCATGCATATGCTAGCAGTATTCTTATAGCCTCTAGTCTAGCTACTGGTGCAAAGATTTCTTCAAAATCAATGCCTTCTTCCTGATTATACCCTTTAGCAACCAGTCTAGCTTTATTTCTAATTATTGTTATAGATTCATCAAGTTTATTTCTAAAAACCCATTTGGTACCAATAACAGGATGATTTTTGGGCCTCGGAACTAAATCCCAGACTTGATTTCTTTCAAACTGATTTAGTTCTTCTTGCATAGCCAAAATCCAGTAATCATCAGTTAAGACTTCTTCAGCACATTTGGGTTCAATTTGAGAAATAAAAGCACAGTTCAGCATTTGATCCCTTAACTGTTTTCTGGTTTTGACTCTCTCTTGAACATCCCCTATCACTTGATCAACAGGGTAATTCCTTTGATATCTCCAAGCTCTAGGGAGTTCTTGAGATGTTTCTTCATTTTCATCAAACTCTTGCTCCTGGATATCTTCCTCTGTGTTAATAGATTCAGGTATCTTTGGAGATTTTGTTTTATTGTTATCAGAAATGCCCAGTTTTTCAAAGTTGAAAGTAAGATCATCCTCATTGGCAATATGTTTTGAAACAGTTTCATTTTCAATGAAAACCACATGCACAGATTCTTCTATCACATTTGATCTTTTGTTATAAACTCTATATGCCTTACTCCTACTAGAATAGCTCAGAAATATACCTTCATCAGATTTGGCATCAAACTTGCCCAGATTTTCTTTTCCGTTGTTATGGACGAAGCATTTGCATCCGAACACATGGAGATGGGACATATTTGGCTTTCTCCCCTTGTACAGCTCATATGGAGTCTTTCCAAGGATGGGTCTGATGTATGCTCTGTTGATGATGTAACTTGCTGTGTTCACTGCATCAGCCCAAAACACTTCAGAAAGTTCCTTCTCATTCATCATAGCTCTGGCCATCTCCCCAATAGTTCTGTTCTTCCTTTCTACTACTCCATTTTGTTGAGGAGTCTTAGGAGCTGAGAAGTTGTGGTCAATTCCATGCTCACTGTAGTACTCCAGGAAGTATGCATTTTCAAATTCTCCTCCATGATCTGACCTGATAGACACAATAGAAATACCTTTCTCATTTTGCACTTTCTTAGCTAAGGTTACAAATGCATCAAATGTATCACTTTTAGAGGAAAGAAATAATGTCCAAGTGAATCTAGAATAATCATCTACAATTACAAGTACATACAGATTACCACCAAGACTTTTTACCCTAGAAGGTCCAATTAAGTCCATATGCAGCAACTCAAGTGGTCTAGTTGTGGTAACTATGTTCTTAGATTTGAAGGATGATTTAATTTGTTTTCCTTTTAAGCATGCATCACATTCTTTATCCTTTTCAAAAGATATTTTTGGCAAACCCGTAACTAGCTCATTTTTAACCAGTTTAGACAATTGATTCATATTAACATGAGCTAATCTCCTATGCCATAACCAACTATCGTTATTTTGACTAATTAAGCACACAGAATCTAAGGGAGGAAGTTCATCAAGATCAATAATATAACAGTTACCATCCCTTTGAGCTTTTAAGATTACTTTGTGATCACTTTTTCTGATGACCAGGCAAAACTTTGAGTCAAACAGCACCCAGTTTCCTCTATCACAGGTCTGACTCATGCTCAGCAGATTGTGGTTGAGGCCAATTACAAACAGCACTTCTTCAATGGATGTTTCTAGATTTTTCCCCACAATGCCAATGCCAATGATTTTACCATATTGATCACCTCCAAATGTCACCTTTCCTCCTTTCTTGTCTCTAAGGGTGATGAACTTCTCCTTATCACCAGTCATGTGGCTTGAGCAGGCACTGTCCATATACCATTTGTAGCTCTTCTTAGCTTTAAGACAGACCTGCAAGTCAATATTCATGTTTTCCTTTTAGGTACCCAAATTTGCTTGGGTCCTTTTTGGTTAGTAGATCTTTCCCTAGATGCAGATGCAACTCTGGGAACCCATTCAACTTTCCTGCTAAGTCCATTTTTCTTTAAAATACAGGAACTCGAAATGTGTCCCTTTTTGTTGCAGAAATGGCAGGTAGTGAAGGGACTACTAGATTGAGAGGCAGGAAGAAAACAATGTAGATAGTACTTCTGTTTAGCATGCCTCGGTTGGTTATATGTCTCAATATGAGGTGATGCACTATTTTTCTTCTTATTGCTCTCAGCATGCATAAAATGTCTTCTGTATGCATTTTGGTTTTTCTTCCTAATTTTTTCTTTGACAGCATATGGATCATAGCCAAGACCAGCTTTTCCTTGTGAAATTCTTTGGCTCCCCATCAAGGCAAACAACATATCTTTATCTCTAGTGAGCCTAGACATGCTTTTAACTAAGTAATCATTAGTTTGCTTAAGTTCAGTGCATGAAGTACAACAAACAGATTCAGCAGTAGGTAAAGAAGTAATTTCAGAGATTGTGCTTTGTGATTCTAGCTTGTTTATCTTCTTCTTTGCCAGTTTTAGTTCTTTAGCAACTTTAATAAAATCATCATGAAGCTTATGAAATGCATCCAGTAATTCAGAATAGGAAGGTTCAGATTCATATACCTCTTCTTCCTGATCACTGTTGCATGAGGGAGTGGCTTCTTCAGAAGCAAGTGCCATCAGACAAATGTTGGCAATCTCATCTTCATCTTCTTCTTCCTCATCTGAGCTGTTGCCCCATATGGATGAGATGTAGGCTTTCTTCCTCTTCCCTTTGTCAGCAACTTTCTTTTCTTTTTCTTACTTCTTGAGGAATTGGGGGCAGTCCCACTTTATGTGTCCCTGCTTCTTGCACTCATAACAAGTTACAGGTTCTTTTGCCTCTTTCTTGCTTTCTCCAGCAGCTCCCTTCTTGAAGAATCTCTTGTTCTTCTTCTTGCTGTAGAATCTTCTGAATTTTCTGACCATCATAGCCAGAGTTTCCTCATCCAGCCCATCCTCTTCATCAGATTCTTCTTCCTTTTCATCAGCAGCTTTGAGGGCAAGGCCTTTCTTCTTTCTGTCCATCCCAGCTTCCTTGAGAGCTTTGATTTTTCCTTCATACTCTTCAAGGCTGCCAAAGAGAGCTGTGACAGAGGCCATTGATTCTCCTCTGGCTTCTTCTATTGCTGTCACCTTGGGCTGCCATTCCAGAGGGAGTGCTCTGAGAATTTTTCTCACTTTCTCTGATTGAGTGTATTCCTTTCCTAGGCTCTTTAGTTGATTCACAATGAGAGTGAATCTCTTTTGGAGCTCTTTTATAGTTTCTCCTTCAGCCATCTTGAAGCTTTCATACTCTCCAATGCATGTATTGAGTCTGTTCTCCCTGACCCCAGATGTCCCTTCATGTGCAATCTGCAGAGTGTCCCACATCCCTTTTGCAGTGGTGCATTGTGAGACCCTGTAGAATTCGTCCTGGTTCAGGGCACTGACTAGACAATGCTTTGCTTTAAAATTCAGTAGGACTCTCCTTCTGTCTTCATCATTCCACTCTGCTTCCAGCTTCTCTTTGTGTCTTCCATCTTCAGTTAGAGCCATTGGGACAAAATCTCCTTTATCAATGACTGACCAGATGTCAAGATCAATTGATTGGAGGTAGATCTGCATCCTCATCTTCCAGTACCCATAATGCTCTCCACTGAAGCCTGGTGGTCTGTTAGTGTTGTTTCCTTCAGGAAGTATACTCTCTCCAAAGCCAGCCATCTTTGTTCCCGGACTGTAAAATCCTTTGAATGGGAATCCGGACTCTGATACCACTTGTTAACAAGGCTGACTTCCCGAGAGGGGGGGTGAATTGGGAAGATTGAAATTTTTCTGCACAAAGTGAAGTGGATGAAGATATCACAGTATAATGAAAGCAATGAGTAAAACAGAGGAAGCTGATAAGTAAGGATAAGGAGAAGAAAACTCAGTGATTTATCCTAGTTCGGTCTATCCACTTGACCTACGTCCAGTCCCCAAGACAACTCTTGAGATTTATCCACTATACAGCAAGAATTTCAACGGGCTTCTTGCTAATGCCACAGTACATGAGTATGCTCTGTTTCTGAGCTCTCTCAAACTCTCCAAGCACTTTCTCTATGTACTTCCCAATCCCCTTGTGAATTCCCCTCACAAGTAAATCTATCTTCCAGATGAAGAGTAGATTGTTTACAAAGATACAACTCTCTTGAATAGAGTAGATATGAAGGTTAAAGTACAGATAATGAAGTTGAGAGGGTAAAAGCTTTTGAGATGAAGATTCAGCAGAAATTCGGTATATACAAGTTTGATTCGTTACCCACAACTTCAAATGATGTTACTTTTATAGTTTTAGGTCTCAAGTATCCGTTAGAGACTTAATCTATCCGTTGGGGAAGTTATCCAATGGTTACTCTGAAAAACTATCCGTTTACCAACCGTATTTAATGTTTCTGACACACTGAAATTCGAATTTTGGTTGGTCAACAGACAAATTTCGAAGGAACCAAAGGTTAAAGCTTCCAATGTTAAAATACGAAGTTCGTCTGTCCATAGAGTGAAATTCGAATTTTGAAATTTATAAAATATTTTCACAATGTGACATACGAATTTTCAAGAAGAAAGTTTTTCTGTAAATCATGAACAGTGTTTTCAATTTGCTACAGTACCCTCGAAATTCGAATTTTGGATGCCCAAAATTCGTCTGTCCATTGAACGTTCAAAGAGGCACAGTAGTTCACTTTCTTCGAAATTCAAATTTTGACAGAGTGAAATTCGTCTGTTAGAGACCAATTTTGAAACTTAATTCCTTCTTGATTTCAGATGAACTTTAACATAGTTTCAGACGAATTTCTTCTGTTTTCTCAAGTTGTGTTTTGTCTGAAATTCAAATTTTGAAAAAGTGAAATTCGAATGTCACAAAGAAGCTCCTTCCAGACTTATATGAAAATTCGAATGTTGCAAAGTCAAAGTTCGTCTGTCAGAGAGCATTTTTCAAACTCAATTTCTTCTTGATTTCATATGAACTTTAACATAGTTTCAGACGAATTTCTTCTGTTTTCTCAAGTTGTGTTTTGTCTGAAATTCGAATTTTGAACGAGTGAAATTCGAATGTCACAAAGAAGCTCCTTTCAGACTTGATGAAAATTTGAATTTTGAAAGACCAAAATTCATCTGACAGAGAGACATTTCTTCAGACTTGTTCAGTTTTAGCTCAAAATTCGAATTTCCAAAGGCAAAGTTCGAATTTCCAACTTGACAGTTCAGTTTAAACTTTCAAACTTCGTCTGTTTGAGAGTATTTTTCAAATAAGTAAAGATTTAATTTCAAATCAAGGTTTGAAAACATCTTTTTCTTAAATCAAAATCTTTTACCCAATCACAACTAAAACTAAAGATGTTACAAGAGATCTAACAGCAAATACTCAGAAAATCTTCACTTGAAACAACTTTGATCTCCTTTGATATCTTCAATCTAAGCTCTTGAGTGTTAACTGGGAATCATCAAAACTCTTGATTCAACACTAAATAGAGGTGTTATACTCAGAAAAGTGGCAAGCCAACATCTATATAAAGGGGAGGCAAGCAACGAAATAAAAAAAAAAAAGAACAACACATCAACATCTAATCCAAGCTACAATCAACCTTCAAGTTCAACCCTATCCAAGCTCTTGTAGCTTTTAAATTCACATTGCTTCTTCCAAGTACCCTACTATCCAAATTTCTGCATAACTTTAGCCGTTTAAATGTCTGAAATTCAAGGCTCTAATAAGACAACTATATCAATCCTATATCCTTGAAGAAAGGACTTCATAATAGCATGAAATTTATTAACTGCCGCTCCTTGGCAATCCCACACTAAGATAGACATAAATAGAATAAAGGAAAAGAATTCAGAGTTCAAACACGATGACATTTGCAATGTCTTCCTCATTCAAAGTCAGATCCTAATTTTTATATATAGCATCAGGCCCTTTTGAGACCTCCTCATGCATCATCATAGAAGGGCTTATAGCAACTTCTTTGGCCCTAGTTCTATTATTTTTAATTTTGAGCCCATTTCCTAACTTCACATCATGAGGGTAAAGGGGCTTTGGTGTGAGATGAGTTGAACCAATATCTACCCCCTGTTGGTAAATGAGCGAGGCCACCTCTTGATCAAAATTATCTGCACTAATAATAAGCTTATTATGCCCTTTAGGCCCAACTCTATTATCCTTGATGATAACTTGATGACTTGCATCATCCATTGTTGTGTCCACTAGCATGGCTTGATATGTTTGTATTTTGAAGATTGGGTCTCCATTAATAGATGCATTATTTTTTCTTTTGTGATACACCCTTCATCCCTTTCTTATCTTTCATTGTAGGCACCTTTGTGCTTTTTTATCTCTTTGTCTTACTGGGCCCCATATTGACAAGTATTGTTAACACAAATTCCTCCTCCTTCCTCTATCCAAGCATTTCATTTGACAATGCAAACAAATATGTTAGATAAGCTGGCTTCCCAAGAGGGGGGTGAATTGGGAAGATTAAAATTTTCTGCAAAAGTCAAGCATATAATGAAGACAAACAAGACTATAAAATAGAGTACAATATAATAGCAATGTAAGAGCAGTAAAGGAGAAGGATTGACACAGATGTTTATCCTGGTTCGGTCTCTCTATCTTGACCTATGTCCAGTCCCTAAGTAACTACTTGAGATTTTCAATTATCCTGCAAGATTTTCAGTGAGCTTCTTACAATTGCCTCAATACAGCTTTGATGCTCTGTTCTTAGAGCTTACAAGTTCTCTTTCTACACTCTAGTGAAGTGCTTCCCAAATCTCTTGTGATATTCCCTCACAAGAAAATCTTTCTTCCAGATGAAGATAAGATTGATTACAAAGAATGAACTCTCTAATTTAGAGTGTATATGAAAGTTTAAGTGTAGAAGACTCAAGTATGAGAGTAAAAGACCTTGAGTTGAGAATTTGACAGAGTTTCAGTATATACAATGTTAAAATCATTACCCATAACTTCAAATGATGTTATATTTATAGATTTAGGTCTTAACTATACGTTAGAGATAAAATCTATCTGTTGGAGAAGTTACCCAACGATTACTCTGAAAACTATCCATTCACCAACCGCATTTAATACTTCTGACAATCAAAGTTTCAATTTTGGTTGGTCAACAGACGAATTTCGCAGAGATCAAAAGCTAAAGACTTCAACGTTAAATTTCAAAGTTCGTCTGTTGTAAAGCAAAGTTCGAATTTTCATCATTGAGAAATTTTTGTGTGTTAGAATATACAAATTTTCAAGTTAAAAAGTTCTTCTTAAAAGTGTGAATAGTAGTTCCAAATTGCTACAATACTTTCAAAGTTCGAATTTTGGTGCCCAAAATTCATCTGTCAGTGGGTAGCTCAATGAGGCACAATAGTTCATCTTTTCAAAATTTGAATTTTCAAGATTCAAAGTTCGTCTGTCAGAGAGAACTCTTATCAGACTTAATTCAAAATTCGAATTTCTAAATACTAATATTCGTATGACAACAGATTGTTGTAACAGACTTGCAAGCTTTGTTTCTAAAATTCAAATTTTTAATATCAAAGTTCGTCTGTCAGTGGGCTATCTTGGAACTCTTTTTAAACTTTGTTTTCAGATGAACTTTGACATATCCTCAGACAAATTTTTCATTTTTCATGAATTGTGTTTTGTCAGAAATTTGAATTTTCAAAAGCTCAAGTTCATCTATCAGAGAAGGTTTTTATCAGACTTGTTTCAAAGTTTAAATTTTTACAGTCAAAGTTTGTCTGTTAGAGAAGACTCTTTTCAGACTTGTTCATTTTCAATTCGAAATTCGAATTTCCAAAGCCAAAGTTTGAATTTTTAGAACAATAGATCAGTATTAACCTTTCAAACTTCATCTGTTGATGGGTGTTTTTCAAATATTCTAAGAATTAACATAGAATCATAGTTTTAAAATATTTTTTTGCCAATTCAAAGTCTTTTACTCAATTTAAACACTGTTAGAGATTCTACATATATTATTGTGCTGGTTTTTCTTGAATTTCTTCATTTGAGATCTTTTGTGCACCTTTGATATCTTCTCTCCAAGCTTTTGAAGGTTGGTTTGGAATCATCAAAACACTTGATTCAACAAAATGAAAACATAAGTCTTTCACCATCCCCTTGAAGTTACTATAGTCAAATACCTTTTTAACAACCATATCCATTCTTTTACTATGTCTTTGTATGATCATCTAAGATTCGTACACTTCATCCTCACGAGCATACAATGGAGACACCAATGTTTAGTTTTGTGATAGCAGGGCATGACCCTAAAGCTCTATTTTTTTAGGGCATGATTCCTCTGAGTGTCCATAGCATCCACAATGAAAGCAAATGATGGGAATGCCTTCATATTCAACTAGTAAAGTAACTTCATCAACCTTGAAATTAAAGGTCTAGAGAGATTAATTAACACTATTAACCTAGTAAACCAGCCTCTATCACTAAAATTTGTATTGTAATCTACTCTAATAAAATCTCCAAGAACCTACCTAATAGCTTGAACAACATACTTCTAATATTACTTTGCTAGTAAGCTTGGAATTCGAACCCAACCCAAGATTTGATTAATAGAGTATGTTAATTAATTGAGCATTGGAGTCTAAGGCTGAACTGTGAGACATTGACAAAAAATTAACCAAGGGACATTAATAAACATGTCTTGGAAATCCAGATCATCTTTAAATTTCATGACAACAAAGCCTCCTTGAAGATCAATTAACTAGAAAGGCCCATTTGGTTTCTAATTGTTAGTGAGCTTCTCCCGAAGAGTTTTATAGCTGATCGATCTACCCAAGAGCTTGATAACCATGAGAAACTTGATATTCTTACTAAGGTCCTTAGTAACCCTCATCGAGAAAGTAATTGTCAAAATAATTCCCTTTTTCTTGATAAGCATATCACCAGCTTGTAACACAACATCCTTATTGTTCTTAGTCTTCCTTGCCTTAACTTCATCTCTATGATTCTTGTTCTAGAGGATATCCTTGGAGTATGAGCATGTCCTGGCATTTCAGGAACAATCTCATCAAATTAAGCCATTTGCATTTTTGCAACAAGAGAGTTATCTGTTGGAATTTATTATGGATTAATATTAAGTATTTTGTTTAACAACAACAACATTATTCTTATCCCACTAATGTGAGGTCGGCTCCATAGATCATATGATGCTAATAGACTCTATTAAAGACTATCTCCTCAAATGAATCATTTATTAAGAGGTCATTCTTTATAACTTCCCTTAGTGTCCCTTTTAGCCTTCCTCTGTACCTTTTGATAGGGCTCCAAGCCATTTAATCAATTCTCCTCACTAGCTCCTCTTGCACTCTTTTTTCTACATGCCCAAACCATCTTAAACGATTTTTCTCTATTTGCTCCTCGATAGATACTACTCCGAATTTCCTTCATATACAATCATTTTGTATCTTTTCTAATTTTATATGACCATACATGCATTTCACTATTTTCGTCTCTACTACTCCCATCTTTCATTTTAGTTGTCCTTTCAAAGCCTAACATTCATTACCATATAGTATCACTGGCCTTATAACTGTTCAATAAAATTTCCCTTTAAGTTTAATAGGTATCTTGCGGTCACAAATGACTCCTTATGCTTTTCTCTACGTTAACCACTTAGCTTGTATTCTATTAATAGTATCTCTATCAATTTCATTATCACTCTATAAAATTGACCCCAAATATCTAGACTTTGACATTTCCAAAATGGTTTGCTCTCCAATTTTTACCTTCAAATCATTTCTTACTGGCTTCTTGTTAAATTTGCAATACATATATTTTGTCTTCTACTTAAGCAAAAATCTTTTGATTACAAAATGTGTCTCCATAACTTAAGTTTAGAGTTGACCTTTTCTCTAGAGTCATCAATTAAGATTACATCATTCGTGAAAAGTATACACTTTGGAATTTCCTTATGTATATGTTCTGTTAAAATATCCAAAACCAAATCAAACAAGTATGAATTTAAGGAAGATCCTTGATGTAAACCTATCCTTATAAGAAAGTCCTTTTTCTCACCTCCAGGAGTTCTCACACTTGTTATTACCCCTTATATATATATCCTTTATGGTTTAAATATAAGTCACATGAATACTTTTCTTTTCCATTACTTTCTACAATACATCTCTTGGTACTCAATCATAGACTTTTTCCAAATCAATGAAAATTATATATAAGTCTCTCTCTTTACTTTTGTATCTTTCAATCAAATTCCTTAATAAATAATCTCTATTGTAGATTGTTTAGGCATAAATCCAAATTGATTTTTTGAAATATGAGATTCTTTTCTTAGTCTATGATCAATCACTCTTTCCCAAAGTTTCATGGTGTAACTCATGAGTTTTATCCCCTGATAATTTGCACAATTCTGAATATCCCCCTTGTTCTTGTGTATAGGTATTAGAGTGCTTTTTCTCTATGCTTCTAGCATTTTCTTGGACCTTAAAATCTCATCAAATAACTTAGTGAGCCATAAAAATTCCCTTATCTCCTAAGCACTTCCAAACTTCGACAGAAATACCATCGGGACTAATAGCTTTACTATTATCCATTCTTTGAACAGCTTCTTTTACCTCTCTAACTCGAATCCTATGATAAAAGTTTAAATTCAAATAATTTTCATGACTTGTTAATCCTTTTGTATCAATAGTCATACCCAATCCATCATTAAAAAGCTTATTAAAGTAGCTCCCCTATCTTTCTTTGATATCATCATCTGTAACCAAAACTATTCCTTCCTCATCTTTAATGCATCTTACTTGGTTTAAATCTCCTGACTTTCTTTCCCTTCTCTTGGCAATTTTGTAAATCTTACGTCCACCATTCTTTGTTCCTAAATCTTGGTAAAATTCCTCAAAAACTTTAGATTGAGTCTTCCTCACTATTTTCTTAGTCTCTTTTCTAGCCAACAAATAACATTTCTAATTTTCATTTTTATTGTACAAATACAAGGCTTTGAAACACTCTTTTTTATATTTGATCTTTTCCTGCATACTCTTATTCTACCACCAAGATTCTTTATCCTTAGGTTCAAAACCTTTGGATTCACCTAGGACTGCTTTTGTGATATTACTAATCCTTTTAGCCATTTCATCCCACAAGATGTTAGCACTTCCTTGTGAGTCCCAATTGTCTTCCTCTAGAACTTTTCTTATAAAAGTCAATTGTTTCTCATATTTTAGCTGCCACCACTTGATCTTAGGATTTAAGACCTTTTCAACTTTTCAGTTTACGGATCTTAACTAGCACTTTAAGGACCAAGACCCTATGTTGTGAAGTTAAACTCTCATTAGGGATTGCTTTGCAGTTTTTACAAGCTATTCTATCTACGTTTCTTAATAAAAAGAAGTCAATTTGTGACTTTTGGGCTCTACTGTTAAATGTGATTAAATTCTCTTCTCGTTTCTTGAAATAAGTGTTCACAATTGTGAGGTTATAAGCCATCGAAAAATAAGAATGGAATACCCCTCATTTATTTTTCCGAAACCATAATCATCATGAGCTCCCATATATTACCTTGTCTCTTTACCCACATGACTATTAAGGTCCCCCTTAATGAAGATCTTTTCTTCTTGTAGGATATCTCAAACCAAGTCCTCAAAATCTTCCCAAAATTTTTCTTTAATATATGCTTCTGACCCTACTTGAGGTGCATAAGTACTAATAACATTGAAAGTATCGTGTCCAATAGTCAAATTTAAGGATAAGATCCTATCTCCAATCCTTCTGACTCCTATTACATTCTTGTTCCAATTTTTGTCCACAATAATACTAACTCTATTCCTTGTGTTGACCTTCTCTAGGTACCAAAGTTTAAAATTGGTAGTATTTAGCTCTTTAGCCTTTTCTCACACGATTTAGTTTTTTAAAAACACAAGATGTTAATTCTCATTCAAATCATAGCACTCACCATCTCTATAGATTTACCTATTAAAGTATCAATATTCCAAAAACCAAACCAAATCTTGCTCTCCTGGGCTAACTTCTTTACACATATCTGTTTAGAATGATATGGGAACCCTTCTCATTTAACACTATACCAATGCACCAATGTAGAGGCTCTAGCTTATTTGACATACATTCGAGCCATATAGCGTATTACTTCTGGGTAACGACCTAGCCTTAGCACAAATATGTTCCTGATCCATGTCATAAAGATTCAACAAATTTTTACGTTGGCTGTCGAGAGCCTAATACAACCTTCCTCCATCACCCAGGTTTAAGACCAGCTATGACACTACATAGATGGAATTTAAGTATTTTGCTTAACACTTTATTAAAATGGGTTAGGTCTGATTGGATAAACTATAATAGGCTGAAATATCTAATCTATGTATTTAGAAGACCCCAACTCACAGTCCATTTGAAGTCAGTGATCCTATTCAAACTGATTGAGAGTAGTTATGTCAATAACCAAAACTAAAATTTTATGTGTGTATGTGTGTGTGTATGTGGCTCCCTTTAACCTTGCTTCTTCCTTCCTCTCATACTCTTTACCATGTTATTTCTCTTAGATGGTCAGTATGGGCTGTGAGTTTTTCCTTCTTATTGTTAGAGTAGCTGGCTTCCCAAGATAGGGGTAAATTGGAAAGTTCAAAAATTTTCTACCAAAACGTAAGGTTACAATGAAAGAAAAAGTTTGCAAAAAAAAAAATAGTATTGTGAAATTGAAAGTAATTGCAATGTAAGGGAAGAAAGGACTCAAAAATTTATTTTGGTTCGGTCTGATCCACTTGACCTATGTCTAGTCCTTAAGCTACTACTTGAAATTTTCACTATCTGCAAGAATTTAACGGGTTTCTTATAATGCCTCAATACAGACTCGTGTTCTGTTCTTAGAACCCTCAAAATCTACATATAACACTCGTACAAAGTGTTTCCTAATTCCCTTTGTGACTCTCTTCATAAGGAATTCGTCTTCCAAATGAAGAAAAGATTTTTACACAGAAGAAATACTGTCTAGATTATAGTGGATATGAAAGTTGAAGTATAATAAATGCAGTATAAGGATGAAAAACTTTGCCTAATAAATTTAGTAGAGTTTCAGTAATACAGACTTAAAATTCATTTCCCACAATTTCAAATGTGGTTCTATTTATAGATTTGTAGTTTAACTAGTCATTAGACACAAGATCTAGTCGTTAGAAGCTTTAACCAACAGTTACTCTATAGAAATAGTCATTCACCAACCACATTTAATGTGTTTGACATGCCAAAATTGGAATTTTAGAGTATAATAGATGAATTTCACAGAGACAGAAAGTTAAGAATTTCAACATTGAACTTCAAAATTCATCTGTTCAAGAGTAAAATTTGAATTTTGAGTTTGTTAAAATTATCCCATATTAGAACATATGAATTTTCATATTCAAAGTGCATTTATTGAGTTTGAATAATTGTCTCACATTTTCACTGTGCACTCAAAATTCGAATTTCAGACCTAAAATTCATCTATCAAAGGCTTGTTCAACATGGCACAAGAGTTTTTCTTTGTGAAATTTGAATATTAAACTATTAAATTTGTCTATCAGAGGCATGCTTTGTTAGATATGCTGGCTTCCCAAGAGGGTGGGTGAATTGGGAAGATTAAAATTTTTTGCAAAAGTGTAAGAGAGTAGTGAAAGCAAGAGTCACAGTAAAAGAAAAGTATAAAAAGTAATCAAGTGAAAAACAAGATAAGGGAAGAGAAGACACAAATATTTATCTTGGTTCAGTCTCTTTCTTTTGACCTACGTCCAGTACTCAACCTACCACTTGAGATTTTTCACTATCTTGCATGAATTTGGTGGGCTTCTTGCAATGCCTTAGTACAATTTCATGCTCTGTTCCAAGAACTTATAATCCTACTCTCTGCACTCTAGCTAAGTGCTTCCCAAATCCCTTATGAAATCCCCTCACAATAAAATATTTTTTCCAGATGAAGATAAGATTGATTACAGTAAATGAACTCTCTAACTTAGAATGTATATGAAAGTTGAAGTACAAGATATGAAGTATGTGAGAGCAGAAGACTTTGTCTCAAGAATTTTGTAAAGTTTCTATATATATAACGTAAAATATTACCCATATCTTTAAATGAAGTTCTCTTTATAGATTTATGTCTTAACTATATGTTAGAGACAAGATCTAGCTGTTAGAGACGTTATTCAATGGTTACTCTGAAAAACTATCCATTCACCAATCGCATTTAATGTGTCTGACATTCAAAGTTCAAATTTTGATGTATCAATAGACGAATTTCACAGAGACCATAAGTTAAAGACTTTAACGTTGAACCTCGAAGTTTGTTTGTTCTAAATCAAAGTTTGAATTTCATTTTTGGCAAATGTTTCTATGTTGGAATATACAAATTTTCAAGTTTAAAGTTGTTCTGGTAAATATAAATAGTTGTTCCATATTGCTATAATGCCTTCGAAATTCAAATTTTGGTGCCCAAAATTTGTTTGTTAGTAGGTAGCTCAATGTGGTATAATAGTTCTTCTTTTCAAAATTTGAATTTTCAAATACCAAAGTTTGTCTGTCAGAGAAATCTCTTATCAGACCTAATTTTAAAGTTGAAATTTCTAAATACTGAAATTCGTATGTCAAAAAACTATCGTAACAGACTTGTAAACTATCTTTCCAAAGTTCGAATTTTCAAAATCAAAGTTCGTCTGTCAGAGGACTAACTTGAAACTTTTTTTAAACTTTATTTTCAAATAAACTTTGACATATCTTCAAAAAAAAATTTCATTTTTCATAGTTTGTGTTTTACCCAAAATTCAAATTTTCAAAGATGAAATTCGTCTATCAGAGGCACCTTTTTTCTGACTAACATATTTTCACCCCGAAATTCAAATTTCAGATACCAAAATTTGAATTTTCAAAGTAACAAATCAAGTTTAACACTCCAAAATTGGTCTGATAATGGGTAATTTTCAAATACCTCATGAGTTATCTTAAAAACACACTTTTAACATATTCTTTTGCAAGATTAAAGTCTTTTACTCATATGAATTCAATAAGAAATCCTATATCTAATCTTATACTTATTTTCTTGGATTTCTTCACTTGAGATCTTTTGTACACCTTTGATATCTTCCTTCTAAGCTCTAGTTGGTTTGGAATCATTAAAACACTTGATTCAACATGCTCTATGGCAAATAACTAAAAGAAAGAGAAAAACACTCAGCTTTTGGAATGAAACTTGATTCTGAATTGCCTTTACTTACAACGGAGACCCTGTTTATAGTACTCATGGGACTAAGTTCATTACAGATAATAACAAGGCATTAAAATAGAGAACTAAATGCAAAAAGGGGTTATAATTGTTTATTATAGGGTTTATGGAGTCATACAATTTAATGGACATCAAACGAAGGTTATAAAATGAAAGCCAATGGGGTTATGGAATTTGGATTTCAGTTTCATCCTCCCCTGGTTAGGCAGGACTCACCCTTAAGTCAAGCCCAGCATCATTGTCAAAGTACGAAGATTCGGCAACATTGAAATAAGCAGAGATTCCATAAGCACTTGGTAGTTCCACCTTATAGGCATTGTTGCTGATTTTTTGTACAACCTTGAATGGACCACCAACTCGTGGTGATAGCTTAGAATTTGGTTGCTTGGGAAATTGGTTTTTCTTCAAGTATATCCAAACTAAGTCTCCGACTTTGAATGCCTATGGTTTTCGATGCTTGGTGCATCGATCCTTGTCGCACATGTTTTGCTTCTGAATCCTCTCTTGAACTTGTTCATGTGACTTCTTGATTTCCTTGGCTCTTTGATATGCATCAGAACTATATTGTTGCTTATTAGTTGAAGGAGTCAAGTCTAACGAACTAAGAGGATGAGTGCTATAAACAACTTCAAATTGGCACTTTCTAGTTGCTTGGTTGACTGAATTATTATAGGAAAATTCAACTTGAGCAAGGGTAAGATCCCATTGCTTTAAGTTCTTCCCAACAAAAATTCGAAGAAGATTTCCAAGAATCCTATTAATTGCTTCAGTCTGTCCGTCCATTTGAGGATGGTTGGCATTGTTGAATTGCAATTTGGTTCCCATTTTCTTCCACAACATTCTCCAAAAGTGACTTAGGAACTTAACATCACATCAGAGGTGATAGTCTTGAAAATGCCATGGAGATGAACAATCTCTTTAAACTACAAATCTGCAACTTGAACACTATCATTAGTCTTTTGACATGAAATGAATGTGCCATTTTTGAGAAATAGTCCACAACAACCATGATGAAGTCTTTATTCCTCTATGTTCCACAGTAATCTAATGACAAAGTCCATGCTTACATCTTCCTAAGGCACTTTTGGTATTGGAAGTGGTATGTATAACCCAGTATTTTGGCTCTTAGACTTAGCTACATAACAATTCTAACAAGACTTACCAGTTCTTATTTTGAAATTCGAATTCTGAAGTCCAAAGTTCATCTGTCAAAGATGGTGACTTTAAACTCTCTTTGAACTTCACCAACATTTGAATTTTGACTAAGTTTCTTATGAGTTTTGCACATATTCATTGGCAATGTTGAGCCTAAAATTCAAATTTCATAATTGAAATTCATCTGTCAGAGATAAAATCTCTGTATATTCGAATTTCATTAAGCAAAATTTGAATTTTGCACAAAATACTCATAAGTCAATAAGCAAAATTCGTCTGTTAATTAGTATTTTTTAAAATTAACATATGCTAATGAAGGATAAATATGAAATCACTTGTTTAAAATCTGTGGCAACAAAAATAAGTGAGAATCCAAGCTTTTTATCTAGATTACAAGTGAAGAAATCCTAACAACTAGGTCTTCTTATGTTCTTTGTTGGATTTCTTCACTTGATCCTTTCACATTTCTTTAATATTCTTCTTTCCAACCTCTAATTGTTTGGAATCATTAAAACTTCTATTTCAAAATTTATCAAGATAACTCTTGGAGGCAAGCATGACTACTTCATATTTTTTGGTATGTTTATTCTCACCATGTTAATGTTATTTTAGGAAACAGTATTAGAGCCTCCCTATAGCTTGTACCAAGTGGAGCTTGATTTCTATGATTTTAGTTAGGGATTTTGTCCCCTATGATTCAAGTTTCATTTTGGTATATTGCATGCTAGCTAAAACGATTTATAGTGGGAGAAATCAAATCTAAAAGTTTTGGATTGTTTAGAACCCTAGCAATTGGGACTTTTTATTTCTTACTTATTCATGTTTATAGCTTCTATTATGTGTTGATTTATTTTACTAGATATCTCTAATATGTTTTATTGTAGATTAATGGAACTTATGACCTACAATTTTTTTCTAGACTGAAATGCATTTCCTAGAAATAATTTGAACACATGATTTTGAGATCTAGAGCTTGCTTCTTTTGATTAGAATATGGGTTTCGTTTCCTTGAATGTGTGGAACATTTTTATGTACCTCAACTGTATTTCAATAACAAGGAAGCAATAGATCAAAGCTTCCTTTTTTCGAAAATTTCATGTTGTTGATTGTAATGTTTTCGGCCATAAATCTCCTATAGAATCATTATTTGATTGCAGCTTAGGAATATTTTCTTGATGGGTAAATGCTACATAACTGTGTTTCTAGAAGCTCCATGTGGTTGTTAATTTCCTCCAATATTAAGGAAGCTTGATGGAGTAAACTTGCTCCACCAAGCCTACTAGCATCCCTAATGCATGGGTGCATGTGGACAATACTTTTTGGGCTTTTTGGCCCCATTTTTTATGCTCTCCTCTGTAATTTTTTTGTTTTGGATTTAAAGGTTTTTTTTCGAGAATTTTTAAGCCCTCTAACTATTTATTATTGAATTTTCAAAGTTTGTATAGTGTAAAATTATATTGCTTTCTTAGAATTTTGGGTTGAAAATTTTTGCTCATAATCTACATAATATTATTGGCTTTGGTGATAAGTCACTCTCCCTATTTATGTGTATAGTAATGTTAATGAATATTGAAACACTTTTGATATTTATATATTGCATAATTGTAAGCGAAAAGTGCAATTGCGCTTCATGGGTGCTATTGGCAATATAAATTGGCTATTTTAAACTTGAATCTTTCATGTTTTTTTAACTTTTAAATTTCTTGGAATTGAGCTATGCATTTGGACGTTTGAGAGTTAAGATTGGACCACAATTTTGTGTTTCTAGAAAGCCCATTTGTAAGAAATTGTTTAGCAGATCTTTTGAAGACTATGAATCTTGTATTCCTTTAACTCATTTTAAATTTAACTCATTTTAAATTAAATTCTATGAGCTTGGTTTTTAACTTTTCTTAAATTTTATTTTGATCCATGGATCAATATAAATTTTGTTTGTAACCCTCAATATTATGTCATTTTAGTTTTGACTCTTGAAATACCTTGAATTTTGGTATGAATTGGTAAAGACCATCAAATTCCATTTGCATTTGTATGTTTATGGTATTGTATTTGGGCCTATAGAATTTCCATAAACTTCTTTTTAAACTTTATAATTTTTGCAATTTCAGCATGATCCCCTAAATTTTTAGAAATGATGTCTTGGTCCCTAATTTTTTTAAATTTTATTTTAATCCTTGAGTAATAATATATTGATTTGGATCTAAAAAACTTCTGGAGTTCTTGCTTTGGTCTATAAGTGTTCATAAATTTTGTTTTGACCCACATATACAATTTTGGAACAAATAAATTATGGAAAATTATTTATTGTGCACTATTGATTTTCTTAAATTATTGAGATATTGTTTTTTTAGACATTTTTGGCATATATAAGGCCATGCAAAGTGATTTGATATTGTCTAATTTCTTTTAAGATTATAAATAATCTTTAGACAATTCTTTAAAACTATACGCCTATAAACTTAGTGGTGCACTATCTTGAAGGGCCATTTAAGTGGATATTCTTGAAGTGCACAATCTTAAAGGGCCATTTAAGTGGAAATTCTTGAACTTATATATATGGGGATGGTGAGAAGTTTAAAATTATTCTCTCATCCTTGTGTTTGGCCCTATAATTTCCACCTTATTTTGTTAAATTAATATTTTGAAACTTTTGGCCTTGAAAATGTTGTTCTTGTATAAGCATATGCAATGCATATTTATATACCATTCTTGAAATTTTAATATAAAGTTTTACATAGGTGTGCACTAAGTGTGTGATGTGATATCCTCAAAAATAGGATTTGACGAGTCAAATAGATATTTCCAAATATAATAGAAAATAAAGTTACTCATACATGTGCCTATGTTATCCATTTGAACTTGTAAATCCCGTGTGATCATTGTGAGGATATTTGGCACCTAATGGTTGCGTACTCATCTATCGTGAGACAATCATGATGGTGTGTTTGGCTAAAATTATTTGTGAGTATATTATATTGGGAATAGACATACCTTATCTATGTGACATTGTCAATATAATTTTGTGATGGGACAATTTTGGACATGTTTGCAACAGACCTCTTATTTGAATGTTTCAATGTTACATGTACCATATCGATATGGTGACATTGAGTACATTTTGTGTTGATAGTTTCCCAAAGACCAAATCTTTGCAACATGCAAAGAGTTTTCTTTGTTTATTATAGTTCAAAACCCTTAGGCAGGATTATGATAAACAATCTTGTGATGTAGTTGCATAATTGAGTTTTAATAGGAAATTCTATTTAATGATTATATCATACATCTATAATTAATATTTCTTAATCTTATCTATTCGATTTCAATGACATAGCGACTATAATAGTTGCATAAATTGAGCTTTCATAGGAAATTTTAGTTTGATAATTATGTGCATTGCATAATAATATTTCCTATCTTGGCTTGCTATATTTTGATGTTTTAGCAACTACTTTAGTGAAAACTTTTAGTGGGACAAATTATGTCAGGTGAAAAGAGACCCCAGAATGTTTTCAACTACTTTGTAGGAATATTTGACTCTAGAGTATTCAAGACAATAGTTTTTTAAACTATTGGATCTGATGCTACCAATAAAGCTTGTCATAAATAGATTATGGCATTGAGAATCCATATATGTTGTTTGTGACTCCAAACAAAAATGGAATTGCTCATAACAATGGTCATGCTCTCATGAATATGATTTCAAGATGATTGGTCATTTATCCCTATCAAAATTCCCATTGAATGAACTTTTTTTAAGACTACGGTTGACATTTGAATCAGGTGCCCTGCAAGTCAATGGTAAAAGATATGATATGAACCTCATCTTTAAAAGAAATCTAGCGTGAGACTTTTTCATGTATAGGGTTGTAAAGCGAAAATAAGATGGTATAGTCCTTAACCATAGAAACTTGGTTCTACAACTGTCAATGGATTCCTCACTTAGTATTGTATAAGATCAGGAAAGTGCAAATTTCTTTGTTGTACTCACACTATTAGAGTCATTAAATTTGTTCAAGTATTTCATTTTGAGGTTGACTTGGATAGTGGGAGTTATGTATTTCATTAAGACATTGCAATGTTTGGTAGGAGCACCATTTTCCCTTTTCCTATTTTATCACCTCCTATAGTTGATAGAAAAGATGTTTGTGTAAATCCAGTTAAGGTTGGTGTGGAACCACCTATGATAGATGCTAAAGAGTTAATTGTTAAATTGAGATGGTCTCCATGAGTTTGCATGCCTACAATATTGAGGGGTTGCATGACTTGCTTACAACAAATGATGTCATATTCTAATTATTTTAAATGATTAAGGGCTATGATTAGTTGAATTTGCTTCGATACAGTATAATCCTTTGTAACAACTAGTTGTATTACCAGATGGGCACAATCCTGTTGATTGAAGGTAGCTCTTTGGAACCAAATAAGAGGTTGATGGTGTGGCTGAGCACTCAAGAAATGGGTGAATTAGGTGATTTGAAATTTTCACTTAATCCAATAGTTAATAAAACAACAAAGATAATAAAAAAAACAAGGACAAACAAAATATTTCAATATGATGAAGAAAACAATGAAATAGAGAGGGGCACAAGAAATTTATCCTAGTTTGATCTGCACCATTTGGCCTACATCCAGTTCTCAAGTCAGCATTTGAGATTTTCATTATCTCCACAAGTTTTGAACGAATACTTGTAAGTCTTAGTATACTGCTATGTTCTTGCACAAACAATACTTTATCCATAAAATGAGTGATTTGATAACCCACTCAAGATACCCATTATCTTGAGTCTACTCAGAAAGATTTGTGATTAAAGCTTAAAGTTTTATAGCAATAAATCATCACTTAGAAATGTTGGTATAATATAATGAAGCTTTAAGGCAATTGAGCGGATTTATGAGGAAAAGAACAATAAATATGAATGCCAATAATTTCATAATTATTTTCTTATTCTTTTTTGTACAAATGAACTACTATTTATCGGTGAGGCTCATTAATTAGCCATTAGACATAATTAATTTTCCGTTACTTGGAGATTTAGTAACTGTTGAAAGTGCATTTAATGCTTACCTATCTAGATTAAATGAGTACTTATGACAAATAAACAGTTATACTAAATATGCATTCTCATTGTAACATGCTTCACCATAAAAAAAAATGATTATTTCAACTAGAAGAAGACTTTTTTTTAATATAAAAGAAGAGATTAAGTCCATTTTCTAGCTTGCCCAAATATGGAGAAACAACAAAAAAGCGTATATGAGACATAGGAGAATAATCAATTGCCTAAGCAGGAATAATCAATTACTGTGGGTGAGGTGAAGAAGAGAAACTAGGATAACAGGTTATATCTCAAAGCAACATATTAGGTTGGGGAAATTTTCAAGTGAAGAGACAATGTAATTGATTAAAGGTTCAGGTATGATAGGTTAGACTTGAAACAGAGAGCTAACATACTCATAGAGAAAAGTAACGTGTTATGTGTGTCAGGATAATCAATTAGATTGAAATAGAAGGAGAAAGTAAATGATTATTACAAAAGATATAATAGATTGTATGAGGAAATATCGATTATAGAGCACAAGTAATCAGTTAAGGTGTGAGACTGAAGCATATCAGAAAGGAAAAAAGCTCAATAATTGATAGTTTTGAGAAGAGCAATCAGTTATATTAGAAGATAGAAGATGAGTTAAAACAAAATATGATATAATCGATTATGTATAGAGATAATCAATTTGCACGTGAGACAAAGACACTGACTTTGGCAAAAATGCAATAATCAATTACTTTATAGAGAGTAATTGGTTATACTAATTAGAAAAAGTGAGAATAACATGATTTGTTGGTATAACAGGATATGATCAAAGGGGTAACTGAATATTTATGCTGACACTTTGAAAACTAATTTGAATGAGGGAATCAAGGTCCAAATTAATTTTTGAACTTAAAATCTTCAAGGATATTAAAAGAAATAGCTTAAAAATTACTTAAAAGACTTATTCAAAGTTCATTTGTTCATAACTCACACCACTTACAGAAATAAACTAAGAGATTTGTCTTGAGTTATCTTTGACAAGCCAACTGATGAAAGACCCACTTGGAACCTATTCAATGAACCTTTAACAATTTGGAAATTGCCCAGGAACATGCTAGAATCAAGCAATAATGCATAAACAATAGAGAAAACACAAGGAAAGGAAATTTACAAATATGAAAATTAACAAGAAAATAATGTACGAATGTAACAAGAAAATAAAGATATGTTGGTTAATGGGATAAAATCCTAAAAGAACCTATCTCTTAGAACTCTAGCTTTGGGATGCCACAAAGGAAGATAACTCCTTTGATAAGTCTAAAAATCATCTCAAGAATATAAAAGATACAAAAGAAAGCTCACAAAAAAAAAATTCTGAAAATTCATTCTCTTTAATCTGTAAATTGCAAAAAGTACAAAGAGGTCTATTTATAAAGAAATAGCCAAGACAAAACCTACGCATAAAACTAAATTAAAAATAAAAAATAAATAGATCTAAGAAGCTAAATGAGATGCTAAAATAGGAAACAAGATATTCTTGCAAATCATTTTTAAAGGTGGTACCTTTTTGTTGAAAATAAAAAAAAACTCTTGAACTTAATCTTTAAAAATTAGAAAACAATGTAAACTTAATCTCAAAGACACAATTTTTTACCAAAAAGGCCTTATTTATGAAATTAATCAATAAAAATGAAAATTCTAATAAATTAGACAAAAAGGATGCCTTTTCTTTGCTATCACATGATTGGCACATGCTTTCTTAAGTAATCCCTTCTAATTAGCCTCTCTTTGGGCTTGGATCTGAAACTTGCAAGAAAGAGAACATAATCAAGCTATTTGGACTTCTTTGGACTGTAATTTGATTTAAATGAATGGGCTTCAAATCATGTAACTTTTAGAGGACTCTTGCTCTAGCCATTGGATCATATATACCTTGTAATGGAACTTAAGCCTCCCAAGCTAGATTTCTATGTAATGAAGCTTACTTTTTATGCTCTACAATTTGTCCAAGGACCTCCAATGTTTCATGCCTCAAGTGTACTCTATCATCCACTTCTTTAAATTATACTTGAAATATAAATATATTCTGCAAAACAATCTTTCTCTAGTTTTGTTATAATCAAAACATAGGAATACTAATAAAGGCTACTGGTGAGAATGTAAGATATGAAGCTAGACTTATAGCTAAAAGCTACAATAAAAAAGAAGGTATTATATATATATATATGGAGAAACCTTCACCA
The DNA here is from genome assembly GCA_026686845.1 of Adenanthera pavonina. Lineage (NCBI taxonomy): Eukaryota > Viridiplantae > Streptophyta > Magnoliopsida > Fabales > Fabaceae > Adenanthera > Adenanthera pavonina. The sequence goes on from JAIVEN010000023.1 coordinate 28,100,755, forward strand.
AAGTGTCATCTAAGAACACTTTTTCGATAGTCATGTGTTGGCTTTGAAGACCAACATGATTGCTTTTGATAATGTCAAATAGTGGAGCAAAAAGTTTGCATGATATCCGTATTTAGTGTTTATTTATATCATACTTATCATGTGATGTGAATTGGACAAACCACTTTGCTTGAAAGAGATTCAATATAGGTTGTCCAAGAAAAAGAAGAGTAAGCATTAAGGTAAAGAAATAAATTATCAACATTATACTCAACTCAAAGATAAAGATAAAGAAAGAACACTCCAAGAATTGAAAAATGTAAAGATAAAGGTATCAAAGAGGGAGTAGATGACAAAGTGACTCCAAAAGAAGATTAAGATCAAATATTGTATTTATTTCATTCTCTTAGGATGTATAGTGGTTTAGCTTTGAACTTACTTAATCTTCTTACCACTACTCTTAGATGAGTTTTAGATTAAGTTTTGGTGGCTTGCTCAAGGTTTTTCAAAGTTGTTTTTATGCCAAAACCACCTTGGTAGACTAAGTAAGGCTAGATTGTTGACCAACATTTTTATTTAGAGAAGTTTTTATTTCTAGTAATGAACTTAGTGGACTAAGGGTGATAGGTTATTAGACTATTATAGGTTTTTTATTTCCATATTCCTCTTTGTATTATAGCTTAGTGGACTATGCTACCTACCTTAGAAGACTAAGCTGCTATATAAGAAAGGAATGTGTATCTATGAAGGCAAAATAGTCGACTATCTTAGGTAGACTTGTCTTCTATTGTGGTGCACCTGAGAAACTTCACTTTTTGGAATAGCTAACTTTGTCGACTAAGCCCTGATACTTAGTGGACTAAGCGTACCTTTTTGAAAACCAAGTTTAGTTTATTTTAAGCTTGTTGGACTAAAAAGTAACATCCTAGATAGCCTAATGCACTATCTGTGAACTTAAACTTCTGGGTTTCCTTAGATTAACAACTTTGTTTACTAACTTGGGTAGCTTTTCATGAAATCACAGTTGAGTAAAGCTTCTGAAAGCAATATCACAGCTTGATAGTTGACTAAGGGAGGTACCTTAGTAGACAATCATGCATGGTCTAACTTTATGAGATGTGTCTAACAGTTAGCTGAGATAGTGCACTAACCTATTTGCTTTGTTGACTAAGCCCTAACAACACATTTAATGTTGAAGTGAATATTATGTCTCACTTAATAACGGCTAGTTCTCATCTCTAACTGCTAGATTGAGCTTAAATCTATATATAGAACTGTATTTAAATGGTAGGTAGCAACATTAAGTGTTCTAGGGCAAAATGATGTTACATTGATTCAAAGCCCTTTCTATTATACTTAGATGACTCTTTGAGCTACAATATTTCTATATACTCATTGTAAGTGAGAGTTTATCATTTGTGATAATCATTTCTTTGTGAGAGAGATTTTCTAAGTGAGGTATTCTAGAGGGATGACTCAAGGTTGGATTACTTTTAGGGGATTTGTAATCACATTAAGAAAGGTATGTAAGAATGACAAACTCAGTGAAGGAGTCTAAGATATACTAAAGGTTCACAAGTGTCTAAATCAAACTTATGCAAGATAATGGAAAATCTCAAGAAAGTTACTTAGAGACTAGATGTAGGTCAAGTGGTTAGGTTGAGACAAGATAAATCTCGTGTATTGCCCTTCCTTGATCTCTTTTACACCTCCTCTATTCATCCCTATTTTTATGCTTTATATTGGTACATTTGGTTATCCTTCATAAAGTCAAAAATGTTATGACACCCAATTTACCCCCTCTTAAGTGATCAGCCAATCTAACATCATGGCTTTTGTAACATATTTTGTTCTTGAATTCGCCAGATGGATGTTAAGGCCATTGACTATCTTCTTTGTAGAGAGGCCTATATAGAGAATTTCATGAGGTTCAGTTAAATGTTTTTTTTCTGAGCCCAATAAGATTATAGCAATCCATCTACAGGTTGAAAGAAGTCTCATGGTACTGATATATGAAGTTTAATAAGGTTGTCACCTCTCTTGCTTTAAGGATACTTCAAATTTATTAAAGACTTTAGGAGAGCAATTTTATCATTTTTTGTTTTTTATATTGATGACATCCAACTACCCGTTAACTTAATGAACTTTGAATGAGACTAAAAAAATGTTTTTCATGCCATCTTGATTTGAAGGATCATGTGAGACCTACTTATTTTGGCATTAAGATCCATTATAATTGGTCTAGTAGCATTCTTGGTTTGTCTCATCTATTGATTGAGTGCTTTGAATTTTGACATGCACTCTTTATGTGACACTTAAAGGTGTAACAAGTTGCTTAACTCACCACTTCCTCAGGTAATGATGTTGAGAGGATTGAGCTGGATAAGTTTTGTACAATTTCACTATTGGCAACTTGATATGTGCTCAAGTGTATACTTGGTTGTGTATAGCTTTTGCTATTGGTGCACTTGGTATATACTTGAGTAATCATATCCATGCTCGATGAAAAGATGTTGAAAAGATCATAAGGTATCCTCAGGATACTAATAATATCATAATGGCCCATAAAAATTCAATTCACTTTTGAATGTTGCTTCATCATATTTAGATTTTGCATCTCATGTGGATGATTATGAATCCATTTTGGTTACATCTTAATGATGTATTGGAGGAGCTATGTTGTAATAGAGTGTATTGTAAACACTCATATCTACCTTAATTTAGATAGAAGAGTACATCACATGTTGTGATGTCACTTATGAGACTATATGGTTGAGGAAAATTGATATTTTAGCATAAACCTCATTGGTTATATATATAATTATATATATATCATGACCTCAAGCCATCTACTTTGATAGTGATGTGTTGATCGTAGTAGTAGAAAATATTTTAGAGTATCCAGGAGTTAAGCCCAATGTAAGTTATGGCTCACTCAATTAATCAACTTTAGTCAAGAAGAATAATTTATGAAAAGTCAAGGAAAGATTAAAATAAGAGTAGAAACAATATAGAAAAGCAAATATGTCGAGTTTAATTCAATCACTAAGACCACTAGGGGATTGGGTTTCACCTTCCATAAACAACTAAAATTTACTCTTAAATTGACTCTTTTTATAATTATAGTGATAGTTATTTCTAATTTTTCCTAATTACCTCTTCGTCAATTAGCACATATTTAATTAGGTTCTAATTCACTGTTTGCAACCAAAATCCCTAATTAAATCTTGAAGTTATAACTAAAGTCACTATAAACACCTAATTCTATCTCTAAAATTATTGTTTATATCTATCTCTTTAGGTTTAGGTTTGCTCTTCACCCTTTTGTCTAACAAATTTACCCACAAAGTGAATCTTATGGTAGCCATTCACGAAATTCGCAATGAAGCATAAAAGAGACAGATATAATTGAACATAAAAATATCGAAAGAATTCAATCAAGAACAAGAGTCATAATCTCAAAGTAAACTTTAAACAATCCTAATTAAACTACATCCCTACCCCTAATTGGGAGAAATAGTTACACACAAACATGGTTCTCAATAGCATAACAATAACAATTCAACAAAACATCAAAACAAAAACTAAAGGAAAAGAAGTAGTAGTAGATAAAGAGAAAGATTCAGTCTCGCTACGTCTTCAATTTTTCTAGATCTTCCATCAGAATGTTCCCTCTAAGCTCCAGAGACTTTAGAATAGTTCTTCTAAGACTTTAAAATAAGTGATTCTCCTCTGTTTGCATCCCAAAAAACCTTTATTTATAGGTATCGTGCGCTCTTAAATAGATCAGGTTCAAGTTATGTTATAGACGAAGTCACCCAATGCCGTATGCTCAACCTTTCTATTTACCCGGCACCAGGTGAATTCAAAATTTTCCTCCCTCAACACTTGATTTGGCACCGGCTAGATTCTTTCAGTTGTGGACCTCACACTAGGTCCATACAAGAGATCAAGCCTCTTCCGCCTCCTCATCCATGGCTGGGTGAGGAAATTAATTAGGACCAAATGAGTTCATCCTTGAACATTTTTCTTCCTCTTTTTCACTCTAAAATGCTCAAAGCTCCTTAAAATTTTCCTGAGACGCAAATATATCTCAAATTATATAGAATCATGCCAAAATTATATTAAAACTCAACATTTTCTAGGGAAAAACAACATAAAATGTAGTTGCTTTATATGTATAAAATAGACACATCAAATTTCCCCACATTTGAATCTTTACTTATCCTAAAGCAAACATTAAGCCTAAGCACAAAGAAATTTTTCCATGTAAAAGCTCACATCCACCTATTCTTGAAGTTTCAGAACAACCTGCTACCTATCAAGATAGAGAGTACAATATATATATATAATACTAAGCTTAGTGTCCAGCCAATAGGTATTTAGTCACCTCCATGAAACCATAGTGTATGTATGCTAACCAGGCTATAATCAGTGTCAACAACCAGCTAGACAAGAGGATTGAAAATTATAATACTTATTTAGGAACTTACAATACCTCAATCCAAAATCATATGAGTATCAATTAAATAACCAGGAGATCCTATGGAATTTATTAATTCCCTTATGCATCTCATAATTTTCATTTAATTGCAACAAGGTACACTTTTCAATTTTATCTTTCCTTGTACATTTTGTGCTTTAATTTTATCTGGAGATCATTTCCTTTCTTTAGCCGTCATGCGCCCTTTTGACGCAAAGGTCTTACATTTGTGAAGCATACCCTTGGTTACTCATGCTAACATAACTTTGGTACAAAGATTCCTTTGGCATACTCATAACTCACTTTGCACCATTTGACGTGAAGGACAACACTTTTTGGTGAAATCCCCCAATTACTAAGCATATGTTGAACCAGTGGAGTGAATAATTTTTTTCACACATTTTTTTTAGCTTCCTGAGTCATTTCTCACAAATAATAATACTCATGAATTCTAATTGAAAATATGCAAGTTTAAAAATAAATATATAATTAACTATCCTACTTATTCGATCACTCATTTTCACCTCTCATAAATATATAAAAAATATGCATAAGGGAAATTATTAATTCCCTTATGCTTCTCATGATTTTCATTTAACTGCAACAAGGTACAATTTTCAATTTTATCTTTCCTCGTACATTTTGTGCTTTAATTTTATTTGGAGATCATTTCCTTTCTTCAGCTATCATGTGCCCTTTTGATGCAAAGGTCACACATTTGTGAAGCATACCCTCGGTTACTCACGCTAACATAACTTTGGCACACTCATAACTTACTTTGCACCATTTGACATGAAGGACAACGCTTTTTGGTGGAATCCCCCAATTATTAAGCATATGTTGAACCAGTAAAGTGAATAATTTTTTTCACACATTTCTTTTAGCTTCCTAAGTCATTTCTCACAAATAATAATACTCATGAATTCTAATTGAAAATATGCAAGTTTAAAAATAAATATATAATCAACTATCCTACTTATTCGACTACTCATTTTTACCTCTCATAAGTTAGCTAATCGTGCTTAAATTCAAGTTTCATGATTCCTTACTTATAACTAATTGGTTGTCTACCTCACTTATTTTTTAAAAAAATTAAGCTCAATCCCTTGACTTTCAAGGTAGCAAGTATGCATAATAAGTAGGAAATATGCAAGTATCAAATCAAAATCAGAAATAAAAGCAAAAATTTTCTTAGCTCAACTAAAATTGTTCTAATTACTCCTTCCCCCCAACACTTAGCACAAACACTATCCTCAGTGTTTAAATTGAAAAACGAAATAGAGGAAGGGAAAAGAAAACTAATACTCCCCTGAATCATGCTGTTGGTTTAGTTTTCAACAATTGTTCTGCAATTGCATCTTAGGTACTATTCTGTTTATACATAATTTTCAAAGAGGGAAGGGGTGAAGCATATCAAAAGACAATAAAAAAAATAACTAAACTAAAAATTTAAAAGAAAGGGAAATAAGCAAAGATAAAGGAAAGCTAAAAGATCTAAATCACAATGGTAAAGGTTGACTAGTCTGGATCAACCACTGTAGCAATGCCTCAGTACGCTACCTACACTCCTCATCCCTTCAATCACGTTTTGCTCGCTCTTATTGTATCTCTTCAAGTGTCTTCTCCACACACGTTATCTTCTTCAAAAGTCGCTTCAACAGACTACGCTTCAGTTGTGGCTGCTGACCTAAGGCAACTAGCTGTGCAGGTTCTATTCCCATATCTGGTTATATATAAAATTATATATATCATGACCTCCAACCATCTACTTCGATAGCTTATTTGATGTTTGCTTCTCTCAAAATCTTAGGAATTTTGGTCACACTTAAACACTTTTGTGTTCACTTCCTATGTTGGAGAAAAGGCAGTGTAATTTCATACTCATTTGGGGGCTTACCCTAAATGGGTTTATCAAATCATTGTTGTAGCCTAAGTTTAGTGGGAGTCCAAGTTATGTCCTTAAGTGAATTCAATTGATTTAGACTAGTTTTGTGGTTTGCTCAATTCATACATAAACCTTGGTTGATGTGCATATATCATTTATTTCCTTGTCGGGTTCAATGATTTTATGTTGATATGCTTTATATCACTTGTTTTCCTATCGAATTCAATGATCTTATAATATTTCTTTTGAACTGTAATTGGAAACCAAGTTTGTGCACTAAAACTTGTGTTGTTCACATTATTAGTTAACATGTGCTTATAGATTTGGTGACCAACACATACCTATAAGAATATTTTGAATTCATGTCACTCATGTCAGTTTTGTTAAACCTCTTGATAATGCTTTGGTCTATTGGGAGTCTGAATTATGTCCTTGAGGGGCATTTTTGTATTGTATACAAAAATAGTATATATCATTTGTTTCTCTAACGAATTCAATGATTATGTGATTGTTTCATATATGAATTGTTGATTAAAGACCAATCATATACAATATTGCATATTCATATGTGATATTTGGCGCATCTTGACATCATGTGCCGTCATACAATCCATTTAATTCAGTAGTGAATTTTTATGGCAATTGCATCATTATTTTCCCTTTCAAATTCAATGTGAAGCTTTTTATTTCACTATTGAATTCTAATTAAAGTGCTTACTTAATATTTGTCGTAACACCTCTCATGACATTTTTTTGGCATTATGTGCAGAACCGGAGGAAATAGAATGAAGGAAGGTTCAAGTGGAGTCTGAAAAAGCTTCACGCTGCAGCAAGAAGCAGGGCCGCCATGACTAGTGCTTGTTCCAGTGGCTCATTCCGGCTAAAAACTGGCAAAGCCACAGCTGGTTGTCCTAGAGCCGCGATGAGAGTTGAGGATTTCGTTTAAATCAGAAACATTTTGGTCAGTCGAACGCGAAGGAAAAGAAGAAAACGGAGGGAGCAATGAGGAGCTGTGCTAGGGCTTGCAAGATTTGGCCTTTGGAAGTGATTTTTGGACCTCAAGAGCTTGAATTTAAGTTGGTAAGTGATTTCTACTCCTCCCTCTCCATTTTCTTCAATTTAAATTTGGGGTTATAAGTTTGGATCTTTGTTTTGACCAAAATTCACCTATTGAAATGGATGAAATAAGGTTAAGGAAGTGTGTTTTGATGTTCTTGTTGCTTAGATGTGAGTTTTGAATGGTGTATATATGATTTGAGTTTAACCCTAGGTTATTTTTGGTTTGAGCTCTTGGGAATCCGAAGTCTATGTGGTTCAGTAGTGTTTGAGTGGTCCCTAAAAGCTTATTGATGTGTGTGTTATATTGTGTTAATTGAAGAATTGTGGTATTGTGAAGGTTGTTTGGTAGCTTGAGAGGGGTTCAAGCATGTTGGATAACTCGAGAAGTTCATGAAATTCGTGTGTGTGGTATTGATACTTGAGGTAACCGGGTGTTTGTTTGTATTGTATTGTTCTATTGTATGATGTTACGTATATTTGTATTTATATGCATGTTTCTTTCATACCACTATATAGATGTGTTTGTGTGTACTATTTTCTATATATCGTGGTATGCACATAGTTAGATGATGATTATGATTAGGATGAGGATTACATATGTGATGATGATATTGATATGATATGGCATGATGCATAGTATTACATTGAGATCATGATGATTATTAAATGATGATACATAAGCATCACCACATGGCATTATGAGATTTTGATCTATGGTGGATTGGGTGGTGATGATGAGATGATGATATGATATATGATAATATATATGTTAGGGAGGATAATGATGGAATATATATGTTAGGGAGGATAAGAATGAAATATATATGTTAGGGAGGATAAGGATGGGATCTCTACGAGGGAGACTTGCATTCCATTCATTTCACATTACATTCATGAATTGTATGAGATATATGTATATATATGTGTGTGTGTGGTTGTTTCCGATTATTGAGACATTGTCTCACACCCCTCTCTCATGAACTAACTTTTCAGGTGACGGTTTTGGCATGAGTCCAGAGAAGACGAGGAAGTAGCATCAGACGTGGGAATACTAGGCCTATGTAGTTTATGTATAATTTGGATAATGTATCTTATGCCAAGTAGGATAGAAAGTTTTGTAATGAATGTATGACATTGTAAGGATTGTTATGGATGGGTGTACATATGGTTATGTATGTGGAATTGTGTATGTTTGTGGTGTTTACATGGTTTTGGATGTTGAGAAGTCAATATGGTGGTATTTGTGTGCCCAGAGTGGATTTAGGCTTCGTTGGTATGTTTTAGGACCTGTAGCCCGTTTTGTCAAGTTGGGGTTCAAGGGGATCAAATATCAAAGGAGTGATTCTTTTGAGGTAAAACCTCTTTGGACAAGTTAGTTTAGGGGTTTTAGACCCGTGTGAATAGTCCCGAGTGGGTGAATTGCCTTTGGTGGCAATTGGAGGTGGTTAGTGGTGAGTTTTGGTCAATAAGTGGCCAAAATGGTGTCAGAGTTCCAGAATCTCCATACGAAGTTGGATTGAGGTAAAGTTGTAGTATATGGATAGATTGTGACTAGATTGACTTGTAGGAGTTAGAATCAAGTCAATCAAAGGCCGCTATGCCACATAGTCCAGTAACAATAGAGAAATAGGGGAATGTTAGAGCCGCGGCAGTACTGTAGCAACCGTGGCCCTAGCCCAGTTTTTGGTGTTGTTTGGTTCGTTTCCACTGTTAAGAAGTTTTGGGAAGTTATTTTGAGATGTTTGAATTGCGTTTGATTGGATTTTGAAGATTTTGGTCAAGTCTGGAGGTATTTGGGAGTTGGTTGTTACATTCGTCATCTATTGACAGTTGGAGTTGTTGATATAAGAAGGAGAATAGGGAGGGATAGAAAGAAAGAGAAGAGAAGTAGAAGGAGAGAGAAACTAGAAAAACTTAGGAAGAAAAAGCTCAAGGAGTGAGAGAAATAACTAAAACAACTCAATTCTATTTAATCTTGTCTTCAATTCGAATTATAATGATAGATAATTATTAATTCAATGGAATTTTTTAGAAAATTAATTCAATCTAAAGAGATGGCAAGAATCTCACTTATTTAGAAATTTCATAAAAACTAGAACATTCTAACCTAAACTTAAAGAAAAAGAAATTATAAAATAAGCAATAAATAAAAAATAAAATATAAATTCTAATAATCTTAATGAAATCTATAAAAAATATTTTAAATAGCCTAATTTGTTCACTCTCCATCAGTTGTACTGGTTTTTTGGGATGAATTTGATAATTGATCAATGCTATCCAAGTGGGAGATTTTTTGAATTTTATTATGGATTAGCATAAATCAATGGTCAAAATTATTTACCAGATTACAATTGTTGATATTAAGTATTTTGTTTAGCACTTTATTAAAATTGGTTGGTCTGGTTGGATAAACCATAATAAGCAGGAATGTCTAATCTATGTTGTGGAAGTCTGTAATCATATTTAAATTGACTGGGAGTAGTTTCGTCAATAACCAAAACTAAAGTGGGTTTTGAGCCTTTCCTCTTCATCAAGATAACTCTTGGTGGCAAGTATGACTGCCTCGTGTTTTCTTCTATGTTTACTCTGACTATATTAATTTTATTTTAGCATTATCCTCTCTTTGATTAAGAGTAATGTCAGCATCCATGATAGCTCTATGGTCATCACGGAGCTTAACTTTCTTGGTTGAGTGGTTATCATCAGGATGGGGAGGAGGGTCCTCCTTCTCATTCAAGTAGACATCGACAAAGCACACTATTTTCTTCTCCTGGTGTGTCAGTCATTTATTCTTTTATTTGGTACTGATTTTTTTCCTTTTTATTGTCATGCATGATGTATATAAGTGAATGTGTATGAAACTTTACGCTTTTTACCTCTACATTAATATTTTTACCTTTTTCCTTTACAGTTATTTTTATTTTTTAATATCTTTAAATATATATATCATAAGCAATTAATTTACAACTACAAATCACGTGGAGTCTCGTATGCTGCAAAGAATTAAAAAAAAAGTGTTGCACTATTTATGATTTGTAAATAGTAAAATTTTTGTATAATTTTATTGATTATTTATTATTATAATGATTATATTGAAAATTATATTATTATATTGATATTTTTTTGGTAAAATAATACATTGAGTTATTATTATTATTATTATTTTGCTAAACTAATACATTGAGTTCTAATTTTTTTAAGCCCAAAGTTTAATTTATAATATCTTCCTTCACCCGTTTCAATTCTTCGAGAAACAGTGCTGACATATAAATGGCCAACATAGGTGGCTCAATATATATAAATTGTATGAGTTTATGATAAGATTCATTTTACCAATATTGGTTGGGCTGAACGAAAATGATTCAGTTTTTCTTAAATGTGGTCGAGAATTCAAATTTTGTAGGTAAAGAGAAAATCATTATTTAATTAAGTTCAACATTACATGAATTTGATCCAAATATTATATAATTATATAAAAAATATTCCTTTTTAATATGTATAAGTTAATTTCATATGTATATTATTTCCTCTGCTTACCCAGTAAGATTTTATTGGAAGACAAAAATTAAAAGAGACCAACACGTGTTTCTTTCCCAAACAAGGAGAATGGCAACAATCATTTTATTTCATTTTGGTCTTACAGTACATAATGTCTTAAACATATAACATTAAAATAAAGTGGGCGACAGAAGAGGAAAGCTGCTCGTCAACATTAATCGTCTTCCTCAACTGCACCTGCTTCATGCTTCACAAAATATATAATAAAAGTAAATTATAGAAATGTAGCTGATTAATTATGTATAAGCATGTATATTTTTGTGTGTGTGAGTGAGAGAGTGTGATAGGCCATTGAATGAGTAGTTCACAATTTACCGAAAATCTTTAAAAGACATTGTATAATTTTGATTAAAAAATAACGATTTTATGTATCAAATATACAAATTAAAAATGAGTATTTAAGAATTTTTAAGAATAAAATATGTTTAAATTGATTTTGATCTTTGGAAAAAAAAAACTCAATTTTAATCATCTCAACCAGTTTAGTTAAGTGGATTTATGGAACTAGATAAAATTATCTAATACATATAGCAGTTCAAAAACCCCTATTTTCTAACTTAAATATATATACACACACTCACCTATATGCTCATGCGGGCTCATAAACACATACATACATATATGCGTGTGTTTTGATGAATATGAAAGGGATTAATATAAATAATATATACCTCAAGAGCAAGTGAAGGAAGGGAGATGGCACTGAGAAGGGAGGCGGTCGGCGATGTTGAGAGCGTTGCAGAGGCAGTCATGGTCCACTTCTCCGAGCGCGGCGCAGCACTCAGTACTTGGCAACGTGTTGTTTCCTGGCACCACGAACGGCGCACACACATTCAGGTTGCTCACCTCCGTCGCGCAGCTGCTGCTACTGCTTCGTCCCTTTGCTCCTCCTATCGTAGCCACCACCATCACCACCACAGCCACCACCACCATGGCTGCCCGCGTCACTGATGCCATCACCTCCGAATTCGAATGTTATGATATAATAATACTCCTACTTTTTTTTTTTTCCCCTCGCGGTGTGCTTCTTTCTTGAAGAGAAGGTGGCGTTTTATAGTGTGGATTTGGAGGAGTGGGGGTGATATTTACGTGACTCAACTGCCTGAGGGTTTTCGCCTAACAACTTTAATGTTGGCATCCTCACGTACAAATTGAATTGAACTCATTCCTTTTTCTTTCTATTTTAATAATTTAGGAAAAAATTTGTGATTGCTCAATTTTTCTTCAATCTCACCATGAATATAATTAGTTGTACCGGGGCTGAAGGTTTGGATTGGGTGAAACGACCAAGTGTCGGATTTAAATTTTATAAACCGGGAAAAATTACAGTGAGAGAGCTATCCCATTTAATACCCAACAATATATATATATATATATTACCAAAGACCCAATAAATTTGAATCTACATAATAGGATGTGGTTGTCACTAAAAATAATTTGTCATTTCTTCTGCATTAATAGAAGGGGAAAAAAGTTAATAATAGGCCCATTTAGAACGGATATGAATTTTTTTTTTCTATCTGAAAAGAATATAAGATTCAAACATGGTTACTGTCCAGCAGCTTATTGTCAAAAGTCACAAAGTGGCAAAAAAGGTTGCTGGCATTAGCCCATATTTCACATTTTATATTTTGGTTATTAAGTTTTTTAATTAAAACATTGAAATATAATATATATATATATATATATATATTTTAACATAAAAATATTTTAGTCACTTAACTTTAAAGTACGTTTTGTTATAGTCCTTCTAATTTTATCAAATTTTATTATAATTCTTTAACTTTTGAAAATATAATATACTACAAAAACTTCTTAATTTTTAAAATTGTGGGAAAAATTAACCCAAAAAAAATAATTACTTACTGCCAAATAATTCACTATTTAATAAAAAAAGAAAAAGCCACATGTATTATTCTTCTTCCCCATTAATTGTTACTCTCACAGAGTAAGATATCATGCTGAAACCATGTAAATGAAAGTCATTTCATAGAATAATAGATAAAATTTATCAGGAAAAAATAAAGAACAGAAATTGAATTAAATCAGGGACAAAAAAACTCTAAAAAAACACTTTATCCTTAGTTTAAAAAACAATTAGTTAGAAGCTGCTGGAGCTGTCCAATATCTCTTGACAACAAACAACAGTTTCTGGCGCTCCAGAGGGCCATCTTCATGGTCAACTATGTGACTCTCCCACTCCATTCCCTCCACTATCTTCTGCACTTTCACTATAATATCAACATCATCTCTTATGATTACACTTCCTTCTGGTCTCAGAATCCTATCCATCTCCAACAGAATATCCTCCATCTCACATCTACAATTAATTAATACCCAAATTAATTAATGCACATTAATGAATAATCAGATCGAGCTTGCATGGTTAACTTCAAATTAAGGAAGAAGCGACAATATATATCGATCGAAATCTGAAATACCTGTTATTGTAGAGAGTAAACACAGAATCAGCATGAATGAGATCGTAAGTTCTAGGATATGTAGACATTGCTTCACACCTGCAATAAAGAAAGAAGATTCAAAGGCCTTAAGCTTCACAGAAAACAAGATTTGAATTTGGTGCAGTGTGTGGGTTTTTAGTCCAACATTGTTTAAAAAGATCTCCACCGCTCATTTTGACCCAAGCTTTAAAATGGTATCATTTCAGTTAGAAAACAGTCATGGGGAGAGAGAGAGAGAGATCATTGAAGCTAACCAATCATGGTATGTTCCGATTAGTCCTCGTTCGAATATGGCACCAAGTGTGTTAGCCTTAGCCTGAGGAGGAACCACATTCATGACCCAAACAGGATCTTTACTTAAAGCAGCTGCAAATCCACCAAGAAAAGCGTTCATGTCCAAGAGGTTGCGGTATCTTTTGGATTGACTGAACTGATTGTTCACTTTCTTGTAATAAGACACTCGTTTTTCCCAGAGTTCAGAATCCTTCTGGAATGTTTCAGAGGTAATCCCTTCGATGGTTCCCTTATAAATCCTCGGAGGAACAGCGTTTAGTCTTTCCGGCCAGTTATTCAATATCCCACCTGCTGTTTCTTCCTTCTCCGGCACTTCCGGCAGACGACTCAAACAAGTCTGCATGTCTGTGTACCTGGACTTGAACAATTAACCATTCAAAATTAAGCTTAAGTTCAATAAGACTTGGAAAGCAATTTATGCAGAAAATATATGTGATATTTGATAGGAATGAGTCATATTAAAAAAAATAAAAAGAAAGAAGAAAATGGGGAGAATGATTCATGAAAGTATTATTTTTTACTATAAAAATTTCAAATAATGCTTACCAAACATATTTCACAAGAATTTTTCTCATGTTTTTCTTTTATGAAACACATTTTAAGTGTACCAAATTTAAGCATAAAGAAAGAGTAATTACCAAGCGTTGTCAGGAGTATGATTATTGAAGGGACAAAAAGAACGGTGAAGGGGTTTGCAGAGGAAATGGTTAACTGGCTTCTGCCAGATGGCAATATCACCCTTCTCCACCACCTTCGTCCAGCAAAGGCTTCTGGCCACCTTCTCAATACTCTTCTGTTCTTCATTCAAATCCTCCTTCGTCCTCTCCCACCCCTTCCAGTATCTCCTCCAGTTTATGGGTGGCCCCGACTGAATCCAATACCCTCCCGGTCGCAGAACTCTATCAACTTCGTTCATGTATATCCCATCTACATACACCATAACATATATTGAAAAAAAAGTCAGTAGAATGAACGTACATAATACTTATTGAATCAATATAAAATTTATCAATATTAATTGCACAAATTTCTTCGTATATTGGACTAAAGAGTACAAGGAATGAGCTGTATTGTTTATGGCCATTCCTGAATAGTGTAATTTGCTATCAAATATAAAAAAATTTTGGAAGAGTTATATTAGTATAAAATATAAGAAAAAAATATAAATATTTGAGGTAATAAATGAGATATTTCAGTATTACACCTCATTAATTTGGAAAAAATTATGTATTTCAATGACCATTAATTGATCTAGTGTAAAAAAATAAATTTAATTGAGGGTAATTTTTTAAAAAAAAAGTATATTTTATTACAAACTAAATTAGGTTAACTAACTTCAACTAACAATATTAATATATATAAAAAAACATTTTTATATTTGAGACTAATTAAAGAAATTATTCATCAGGGAAAGGAAATTATAACAAGCCACGTTATTTATGATGTACCGTATTGGGCCCAGGGGATGAGGCAGCGAGAGCAGTGAGCCATGTCGAAAGCTCGAGAAGGGAAAGGGAGTCGCTTGGAGGCTAAGATGCCGATGAGAGCAGGAACGCCTCGTTCCAGAGCGAACTGAACTTGTGCTTCGTGCGTATCTCTGGGCGCTATGGACATTGTTATTATGTCACGCGACATCAGATACGCTCCCCAACTAGCAACCTGCACGCGCCCATCGTCCAAAGTTTTGTTAAATTAAATATATTGCTTAATTACATATTTTCCTTTGACTTAATTAATCTCATCTTGCATATGCAGTGTACAGAAACAGAAGCATTGTGCATGCATTTAGACCCTGTATCAATCAAGTATACTGAATTACTCTATCTATCTCATATTATAAGGAAATGGGAGCCTTAAACTTATAGAGGAAAATTAAAATTTTTAATTTTACTTCTATTAATTTCACTCTTTTTATTAAATATAATACAAGTAACAACACTAATAATATAATAAATGAGGGACATAT
Source organism: Adenanthera pavonina (assembly GCA_026686845.1). Taxonomy (NCBI): domain Eukaryota; kingdom Viridiplantae; phylum Streptophyta; class Magnoliopsida; order Fabales; family Fabaceae; genus Adenanthera; species Adenanthera pavonina. The sequence goes on from JAIVEN010000023.1 coordinate 28,116,441, forward strand.
TACAAATTATTTTATATTATAGAATAAGAAAAATCATTCTTATTACCTTAAAAGAGAAAGAGTAGCTCATGTTATTTGGGTTGAATAAGTCAACATTATCTCATGAATAGTGCTAAGACGAATGACTCTTCCAAGAAGAAATAAAATATTCATGGACATTAATGTAATCAATAGTACAGCTTGGCAATGATAATAACTTCAGTCTCCTAATTCCCATCTAAATTTGGAATCTGGCGACTATTGGAGGTATCTTAGTATGTACCTAAATATATTTGTTATTGCTCTCATTATTATTTTTATTAGACACATTTTAAAAATTTTTTATAATTCTAAATATAGGTTATTTTTTTTAAAATTTGAAATATTAATTACTTTATTTCTAAATGTACATATTTATGAGTAAGAGAGAGATTAAATTATTTAAATTTGTAATACATTTATTAAGAATAATGATAAAAATTATATCATTTTTAAAATAATTTTAACATTTTAATAAATTTTTCTTGATTTCGATAAGTTAGTTAAGGATAACTTATTAAGAATTGGAGGGAGTGTCATATTATTATCTTAGTACCAATTTATAAGACTTCTTAAAAAAATCACATAGACTATGGAACATGATTAAAGTTGATTGGAAGTATTAATTTTGTCAAAAAATATTATTATTTTTCCAAAAATACTCTTTGTTAATTTCATTAATTTTTATAAATTAATTGTAAAGTGAATTTAAAAAACATATTTTTAAAAAAAACTTATAAATACTCCATCATAACCCATAAATGATTATAAACCCTATAAAGAATATCATATTATGAAATAGAAAAATGTTCATAAAAAGTCTTATAAATTGGGATGGTGGGAGTATATAAAATCAGAAAGCCTGTAACGAAATTTTCACCCCGAGGAAAAAAAAAGCGTATAAAAAATAGGTATAATTTTTTTCTCTTTTTAAATGCAAATATCCAGATAAAATACATTTTGGATTGGACCAACTAAAAAAAAAAGGTGAAGCTCCTATTTTTGACGAACAAGGTGGCAGATTGGTTTGGATCATGCCCCAAAATAGGACGAACACGTAAGATCCATATTGTTTTGTCGTTCATGTATGTCCAAAATTAAGAACAACGTAAATAAAAAGATAAAATCATTTAATACATTAAGTATATGTGTGTCTCTATTTATATATCCTAATCATTAAAAATTGCCAACCCAAACCAACAAATATTTTTTCTCTTATTTACTGAAAAATATCTGGGGAAAAAAGCCGTCCCCAGTAGAGTGTGTTTAAAGAAAAGCCTGTTCGGTAAAATTCTGAAAATGAAGAAGACAAAGAAGGCATACCCCACAGCCGGTGTCGAGGGCAGATCTGATAGAGCCATCTCTGAGATCGATCAACTTTCCGATATCGTCAATGTACGCGTCTGCACCGTTCGGAAACATGGTCCCTCCCCCAGGAAACTCAAACCGATCACCCTTGTACCGGATCCAATTCTGCACCGCCTTCTCCACCGTCAGCTCCCGGTGCGGCACGTTAGCGTACCACGCCACGTCACGGCTCTCCGGCCACGTGAACGGGATCTTATACCCGAACGGCGCCGGAATACGACACTTGAGCAACTCCTTCTTCTCCGGGCAATGCCTCTCCCTGTATATCATCCTGCTTCTCGAGTACTTCAACGACCTATCGCGGTCCTCGCACGGCGTGTAATCGCTGTACCTGACGCCACAGCGAGGGTAGAGTTTGGGCGGTTCCGATGTGGTTAGGGAGGCGTTATGGAGGGGATGGAAGTTGAGGGTGTTGGGATTACGATAACATGGACGTCTGAGGGTGGTGATGGTGGTGGTGGCGGTGGTGGTGGTGACACGGCCGCCTTTTTGATAGGAGCCGAGGAGGTAGGAGACGAGGCAGAGGAAGACGACGAAAGAATAAAGGTTGACTCTGCGGGAGAAGAAAGATGGTTTGGAGGGTTTGGAAATGGGGTGGTACGGCTCCATGGCTTAGAAGCTGAGAGTGACATGACATGTTGAAGGAGATTGGAAATAGTTTATATACGACAGGAACGAAGATAGCCGAAGGAAGTGTTGTGGTCATGTAAGGAAATACGCGTGGAGATTTGTGAGTGTAAACGCGTGAGTATCCGTTATTAACAAAGAAAATAGGAAATTTGTCATGAAGGACTGGATTGAAAAATATTTACAAAGAAGTCTCTTCTAAATTAAAATTATTTCTAACAATCATACACCAAAATGGATTACATATAGATTAGATGAAAAAACTCAGTTAAATTTATTTCATCAATATAAAATATAAAATTTATAAGAAATTATGTTATTTATAAGTTATAAATAACGTGATTTCTTTGAACTTCACACTATTTTTTTTATAATTGCACACAATATTTTTATTTCAACCTTTCTTCTTATTATTGGGTTTCGTGCAATTTTTATTCTTTCATTTTAATTTTCTGCATATTTCAATTGATTTTAAATGTTAGAAAATTATGTATAATCTATGAAAATTTTTTAAATTATCTTAATATTATTATATAAGCCTTTATATGGGTTAGTATTTTTATACCCAAACTTTTCTAAACAATATTGGTAACATTTTGTTAACTTGTTCATTACGAAGCAAATTCAACTAGGGATATACTTTCATCGTTTTCATGGTCATTTTTTTATATCCTATAAATAATTCTTATTCTTAAGGGTTTTTTGTAAATATTTTTAGATTTAGGTCATTTGTTGTAAGTTTCTCCTAAGAAAATTGACCAATAAGAGTGCTTTTAGTGATGCAAATTGGTTGTGTGTAGTGTGTGAGTTGGCAGTTGTGATCTGATTTGGGGAAAAAGGTCTATCACAGACCGCCCTTACTGGTGAGGGTTGAATTTGCACTTCATTTTTGGCAGAGTTTATTTTTATTAAAATTTTTAATTTAAATAAATTGATATGTTATTCAAAGGCGAAACTAGTGATGTGGCTAGGCTGTACTTATGTACTCCTCTGTTTCGGTTTATAATATAAGAAATATTTTTTATAAATTTATATTTTATAATATAACACAATTTATGAATTGTATAGTATATTTAATTTTATTTAATCTAAAATATTTTAAAAAATAATAAAATTTAATTAATATTTAAGAGTTTAATTTATTAGTCAACTATATTAAATAAAATTAAATAAGAGTATAACTTAAGAAATGATAAAAAAAATTTTAATTATTAATCATCACTCTTAGTTTGTATGTAATAGTTAAAATGTGTTTTATAAACAAAAAAACGGAGACAATACTATATGTGCAAACACCATTTTTTTTCATCAATATTGATATTATGAATATCAAATATAAAATTTATAACAATTTGTATAATATTTATCAATCTATCCTTTTTTAGTACAGTAACAAGATTAGTCTAATTAGTTTAATTAGACATATTTTGTTGTAAAGTAAATGTAAATTTATAAAAAATATATATAATCCATAAAATATTTTATATTATAAAATATAAATCTATAAAAAAATATATCTTATCATTCTTGTATTCGAGGCCATCATTGCCTTTCTTGACATAACCTGGTTCTTGTTCGTCATAATGAAGAGACACAATGAGATTAGTCATCTGTTTCCTATATATAAAAGTAATCATTTCAAAATGTCTTAAAGAACAATTAGTTATCCTGTGACTTGAAAATGATCATTCAAAACCTCATATGATTATAAATAAGTTATTTAATCTCCAAAGTTTGTTGACTCAAAACTTTTCGTTAATGATAACCCATAAAGTTATTAAATAATTAAAAATGTATATAATTAAGTAATTTAAAGAAAATAAAATAATATGTATGTGTATGCAAACTGTTGATAACCTCTACTTTAAACATGAATGACAACACATGCATCCATCATATATATGTACAAATAATATTGAATGTCTAGTAGTTTATTAAATCAAAAGAGCTTTAAACATATAAAATTTCAGTAGTTTATATATAGGCTGAATGAATATTTAAGTGTTAAATAACCTCTTGCGATTTAATAGTATACCTCCTTTGATTTAATAGTATCGTTTAAATTTAATTTTAATAATTTTGATTTTTTCAAATTTTCATTAAATTTAATTTTAACAATTTTAATTTTATAGGCGCCGATGATATAGACGAGGCAAATTAAGGCTATGAAAAGGAATTTGGAAGGTTTAAGAAGCGAGATCACTTTAAAAAATAGACTTTCAGTAATAATTTTCAGCAGTTATAAGAAGTCATCACTGAAAGCATACTTTTGGGCCTGACTAAAAAAGCCGCCACAAATCGCACTTTCAATAACAACATTTGTCTATCGTTACTAAAAGTTTTACTTTTACTAGTGACATTTGAGTTGCCACTGAATATATTTTTCAGTGACGATGTTTTATCATTGCTGAAGATTTTTAGCGACAACATTTTTTTGTCACCATCAAAAGTCTAACTTTCAGCAACCACTTTCTTGTTGTCACCGCTAAAAGTCTTACTTTCAGTAATGACTGTTCGATGTTGCCACCAAAGCTAAGTTTTGGAATATTTGTTCTTGTCATTTTAAAAGTTAATAAATAATATATTGAAATAATAATTGTGTTATATTTGTACAATTTTATCTTAAGTAATTAGATATTTAATATATATTTTGTATTGTAAAAATTATCTAGTATCTTTTATCAAAGACAAAATATTTTAGTATTTCCTTTCATATGAATTATTCTAAACATTTTGAAAGTGTTTTGTCTCTACCTAATATTGAAGACTTGAAAGGTCGAAGATTGAATTCAATCTACATTTATCCGTATTTTTTCTTTAAATATGTTATTCTTATTAGGATAATTTTTTTAATTAATAAAGGGATTGGTACCTCTAATAAAGGAAAATCAGGAAGACAAGTTAATCCCTAATTATCTAATGTAATCAACCCTGTATTTGGAAGAATTCTTATTAGGGTAAGTTAATTTCTAATATATTCAACATATAATTAATATTAATACTCTTTATTACTAATAATAATTTTGATCAAGTAATAACGTATTAAGACAATGATCAATAGTTAGTCTTAGAGAATAATTAACAATGCCAGAATTGAGAATTTCAACCCAAACTCTTATGGGTGTTGGTAGTGTGAATATTTTCATATAGTCTAAAAGTCTAAAGGAGTAATGTCGCTTAGAAAAAGAAGACTTATGGGTTGTTAATATATTTTTTTAAGAATAAGTAATGATAATATTTATGGAATAAATACCGGCTAATTCTTTCTCTCACACTCTCACTCTTTTTAATCTTTTTTATTCTCCTAACCATAACATATTGAGCTTATTGCATTTTCTTTTAAATCCTATGAGAATCAAAATTACAATATTTATTTTAATGATTTTTTACCAAATTTCTATTATATTATATATATATATTAAGCATATATATATATAATATAATTTATTAAAAGGATAATTAGGTTTTGGGACAAAAAAATGAAGATATTTGATTTTTTGTACAAAATTGATTTTTTTAGGTTTAAAAAATTCGATTCTCATCCCAAAAAATCACATTTGGCCCCACAAATCAAATATCTTTATTTTTTGGTCCCAAAAACCAGTTATCCCTTTATTAAATAATATAATATCTTTATTTCAATTATATGACATATCAAAAAATAAGATAAAATAATATAATATTAATACATATAAATAATAAACATTATATACATAATTACTATCATTTAAAAATAAAAATTAAATTTAAAAGTTAGTTGGGAAAACAAATTTTTCTTGTCAAGGGAAAACAAATATATTTATAGGAAAATTATTTAAAATTTAAAAATAAAAAATTATAATATAAATATTCATATAAATAAATAAATAAATATATATATATATAATATTTTATGATATTAATAATTGAAAATAAAATATATGTGTATTTTTTAAAAATATACTGATTTATAAATATATATATATATGTGTGTGTGTATTATTGTGTAGAAAAATAATATATATTTAATATCTCATATAAAGATTGCAAATACATTTTAACTCAATTGGTAGAAGGTGAAGACAAAGGCATTGGACCTAAGAGGTTATGGGTTCCAATCTAAATGAAGGCACAATTGAAATGAATATTTGACATGGCAGTGATGTGGTGTGATCCCCATGGTGATGTAGTGGTGATGTGGCGATGATGGCCAATAGATTTTCGGTGGCCAGCCGCCAAATAATACTTTCAGTAGTGACTAAATGTCATCGCCAAATGACAAACTTTTAGCGATAACTAAATATCGTTGTCAAATGACAAACTTTAGAGGTGACAAACTTTTGGTGGTAACAATTTATATTTTCAGCGACAATTTTTTTCGCTACTGAATGTCTACTTTTGGTGGTGACATTTTTTGTCGCTGCCAAATTTTCAGCAACAAAACTTGTGGTGACGATAGGATGGTAACAAACATGTCACCACTAAAAGTTTTTGACAACAACATTTCATTTTTCAACAATGATTTTTGTCACCATTAAAAATCGAATTTTTTGTAGTCAATGGAGGAGAATTTGGATTCATTGCCACGCTCGAATTCAAAGAGTGCTCAAGTGTAATTATAAAGCTAAAATATTTATATTAATTTTACTTATAATAATATAGGACACTGCGAAAAGTTATAAGACATGATTTCTTTATAAATGATTTATCTGAAAAGTTGTTCTTGATAGAGCCAAATAATATCGTATGATTTATGAAGTCAATCTCACTTAGTGGAATAATATTAATGTTATAATTGTTGTATAATTTTATTTTACTTACATTAATAGATTTATTCCTCCTGCATGTATTTTGTTTGTGAATTTTCGCACTGGAGCCCCCTGGCGAAGCTGTGGCATTGTGAACAAGTATTGTGGTTACGTGAGGAAATGCGCGCACGTGGAGATATGAGAGTGATTACGCATATTTAATATTTATTATTAACTAAGAAAATGAGAAAATTACATTTATTAATGTAGTTTTGCAATGGAGGACTTGGATTGAAAAAAAATATTTTCAGAATGTGTTTCTAAATTAAGATTATTTCTAAGAATCGTATTCCAAATTAGATTATGGAAATGATGAAAAAGGTCTTAGTTAAACTTGTTTCAATATACTCAATAATATTACCACTAGCTAGATTGTAGAAACGTTACCTATATATTTAAAAAATTTATCAAAAAAATTATAAGGGATAATTGGGCCTTTTTGTTATTTATTTATTAGAAAAAGTATACTTTTAGTTATCTAACTTTTACAATATAATAAAAAACTTTATTAACATCATTAAATATATTAGCAGGCAGCAGCAAATGACGACTTAGTATGCATTAGTTATTCATAAGTACCATTTTGAAAATATGCTACTTCTTTAGTACCTCTTTAGAATTTTCCTAATTCAATATAGAATTCAAAGGATGGACCATTGATGGGCTAGGTTATCAATATTGGTTCAAACCTAAGTTAAGGTGTACTAATTTATTATATGGGGTTGGATGTGAGTTACACTTTCCTATTAATAAATAAAAAATAGTGTAGTTTCTTATAAATATATATATATATGCATTGCACAATGTCTAATGTGAGCCATATTAATCATGAATAATAAATAGTGTAATTTTTTTATAAATATATATAGATATATATATATATATATGGATATTGTTATGAATAATAGATTATGGTAGTTATGCATTATCCTACTATATCTTTAGTTATCCCAAAATATCTCATATTATCTTTATTATTATTATTTTGTAGATTTTCAGTTGTAAACATGCGCCTATAAATAGAAGGCACATCAATTGTATTCTACACATCAATCAATTAGAAAGCTCTCTCTTTTCTCTCACTCTCTCCTTCTATTATTGTCTCTTCTCTTCTTCATTATTTTATAACACATTATCAGCACAATAACTAGTTTTTATCATAAGATGGGTGATTTTACTCTTAATTGTATATACATCTATTATCTTAAGATTCGAGATTAATTTTCATACTAATGAACATCTCTAAAAGAGATGGAGGCACACTTACTTATATAATGAGCCAATCTTCATCATTTAGGTACCTCTATTTAATATGTGTTGTTAAACTTGTTGCCAAAGTTCTTTACATTCATTTACTATTTATTTGTCAAATTAATTCTTTGTATAATTACTTTCTTTTTCTTCTCCATTTCTCTTAAAAATAAAAAAAATTCCCTTTATCTATTGAGAATAGAAAAAGATATGTCACATCCAGAAGTATGAGGTACAATTAAATTCCTAAAATAATTAGATAAATAGAATACAAAGTGAATCTTGAAGTTATTTACATAAAAACATAAAGCGAATCCTATAAATATTCGCACAAAACATATTGTAAATCTAGAAGATATTTACATTCAAATTTATATAGTGGATCCTGAAGATATCCACATAGGATATAAAGTGGATCTTAAAATTATCCACATAGAATATAGAATAGGTCCTAAAGATATCTACATTTAAATTTATTTATTTATTTATTGCTTACTTAAAATTATATGTTTATTATTTTTATTCTGAACCATTGGAAATTGAAAAAAAGGGGGTAAAATAAAATAAAATATACTTCTTATTAAGTGATTTTCTTATTATTGAGGATACTTAATTACCTCCTTCTATATGTTCTATTTTCTTTTCTCCCATATCAAAGATTATTGCGTGTTCACACATAAATTTTATTATTTGCCCTATTAGCTATTCTCATTTATTTATTGAATGTAAATAAGTTTGATTTTTCATAAATCATAAAATTACTCTCAGTAAATGAGTCCTAACTTATTTATTATTTCTTTTATAGCACAAATATGTTAAATCTAGTAAAACTTGAATTTAATTCATAAACATTCAAGCTTATTTAATGGCCTTGAATTTGTAGCACTAAATATTACTGGAAAGAATTACTTATCCTAGGTTTTGATGCTAAAATTCACTTGGATGCAAATGATCTTCATTAAAGAAGAGAATACCGCATCCGAACAAGAAAAGACAAAGGCAATGATTTTCCTGTGTCACCACCTCCATGAAGGGTTAAAGGCTGAGTACCTTACAATAAAAGACCCGTTGTCCTTTGGAAAAGCCTAAAAGAAATGTTTGACCACCTAACAACTGTTATTCTTCCTAAAGCCCGTTATGAATGGATGCATCTGCGCATACATGATTTTAAAACTGTAAGTGATTATAATTCAGCTATGTTTAGAATCAGTTCTAAACTCAAACTATGTGGAGAAAAAGTCACTAATGCTGACATGCTAGAAAAAACATTCTCCACTTTTCATGCATCAAATATGCTCCTATCGCAACAGTATCGTGAAAAGGGTTTTAAGAAATATTATGAATTGATATCATATCTTTTGGTCGTTGAGCAACATAATGAACTTTTGATGAAAAACCATAAGTCACATCCCACTAGCACTGCTCCATTCCTTGAAGTAAATATAGTAACTCATGACAACCACACTTTTGGGCAATCTCATGGTCTAGGTCATGGTCCTAACCATGGTCGTGGATGTGGTCATGGTCAAGGTCATGGTTATAGTTATGGACGGTGGCAAGGTCAAAGTGGCAATATGCAAAACACAAATTTCCACCTAAAGAGACAAATTAAGAAAAATAATAAGAGAAATGGTGGACAAAACAACAAAAATGTTGAAAATAAATGCTACCACTATGGTAGAATTGGTCATTGGTTTTGTATCTGTCATACCCCAAAGCATCTTGTTGATCTTTATCAAGAATCCCTTAAAAGGAAAAATAAGATGGAGACAAACTTTGCATCTTATAACAATAATTCTGATTATAGAAATACGGATGTCTCCCACTTAGATGTTGTTGATTTCTTTGCTGACCCATATGGAAGGATTGACCATCTGATTGGTGATAGAACTATCTAAAAAATAAATTGTGTTGGCATATTTTATTTTATGCATTATCTTTTCTAAAACATTTAAGGTTTTTTTTCCTTTCATTGGAATTTATGTTTAAAGCATTGTTAGAATATTGAATGTTTATGAATTTATAATTTACATATTTTCTTATATTTATTTATTTTTTCTTTTCCTTTTAATGTCCTTGGAGAATGACTATTCTGTCAGTTGACACCAATATTAACTACGAGGATATATGCCTTGCGGATAGTGCTACAGTGCATATAATATTACAAAGGGGAACGAAATTGCAAATTGATGATGCACTATATTTCTCTAAGTCTCATAAAAATTTATTGAGCTTTAAAGATATCCGCAAAAACTGGATATCATATTGAGACTACTAATGAAAAGGATGTCAAGTATTTTTATATTATGAGAACTATCACAAATGAAAGATGTGTATTGAAAAAATTACTTGCACTTTTCTTTAGTTTGTATTACACGTATTAGTAGAACTGAATCACATGCCATTGTAAATCAGAAGTTTACAAATCATATGTTTCTTGTTTGACATCATCGGTTGGGCCATCTCGATTCAATTATGATGCGAAAGATAATAGAAAATACACATGGACATAACTTAAAGGGTCAGCAGATTCTTCAATGTAATAGTTTCTCATGTCTTGCTTGTTTTCAAGGAAAACTGATTATTTGACCACCACCAACTGAAATTGGGAGTGAACTAGTAAGCTTTTTAAAGCATATATAAGGTGATACTTGTGGGCCAATCCACCTACCATGTGGACCATTTAGATATTTTATGATTTTAATAGATGCATCAACTAAATAGTCACATGTTTGTTTATTGTCAACTCGCAACTAGGCGTTTGCAAGACTGCTTGCTCAATTAATTCGACTAAGGGCTCAATTCCCTGATTATCCAATTAAGAAAAGACGCCTTGACAATCCTATTGAATTTACATCATAAGCCTTTAATGATTATTGTATGTCAATTTGAATTGGGATTGAATATCCTGTAGCATATGTCCATACACAAAATGGACTTGCAGAATCATTTATTAAACATTTGAAATTAATTGCAAGATCATTGCTTATAAGGTCAAAAATCCCAATATTTGTTTGGGGGCATGCAATTTTGCATGCTGTAATATTGATTCGCATCAAGCCAACAAGCTATAAACAATCCTCCCCCTTTACAAAGGGTTCTCGGTCAGGAACCTAATATTTCCCATCTAAGAGTATTTGGGTGTGCGGTTTATGTGCCAAATGCTCTACCATAACGCACTAAGATGGGACCTCAAAGAAGATTAGAGATATACGTTGGATATGAATCTCCGTCAATAATAAGATATCTTGAACTATCAATAAAAGATCTATTCACAACACGTTTTGCTGATTGTCACTTTGATGAATCAAATTTTCTAACATTGGGGGAGAGAAGAAGCAGTTGGAAAATGAAATTAGCTGGAATGAATTATCCTTGTCTCATTTAGATCCTCGTACAAAACAATTTGAACAAGAAGTTCAAAAGATAATTCAACTGCAAAGTTTAGCAAATCAAGTGCCAGACACATTTACTGACCCAAAAAGAGTGACTAAATCAAATGTTCTAGTAGCTATTGCTCCAGTTAAGATTGATGTCCCTATCGGACAATTTACCATAAATAAGTCTAAAGCCTGCACGAAGTGTGGTAGATCCATCGATTCTACAGATAAAAATCCTCAAAAAAGAAAAGGAGCTAAGGATATAGATGGTCAAATCAAGAAAAAAGAAACTCCAGAAGAGTCATTAGACATAAGTAATGTCTAAACTCTAAATAAGACACAAGTACCTAAAATGGATAAATATAACGAGATCTCAATAAATTATGTCATAGATGGAATCCGATGAAATCGAAATAAAGTCAACGTTGACGATACTTTCACATATAATATTGCATTAAATGTGATGAATGACAATGAGGATCATGAAACAATTTCTGTTAGAGAATGTAGACAAAGAGATGATTGGCCAATATGGAAAGATACAATGAAAGCAGAGTTAAGCTCTCTTAAAAAATGTAAAGTCTTTGGACCCGTAGTCCGCACACCTAAAGATATGAAACCTATTGCATATAGATGGGTCTTTGTGTGAAAACGAAATAAAATAGATGAAATTGTAAGATATAAAGCATGACTCATTGCTCAAGGCTTTTTTTAAAGACTTGGTATTGATTATGAACAAACATATTCAGCTGTGGTGGATGCAACTACCCTTCGATACTTGATTAGTCTGGCAGCATGTGAAGGGCTTGATTTGCGTATGATAGATGTTGTTACAATCTATCTATATGGCTTACTTGATACTGACATTTACATGAAACTCCCTGAAGGGTTCAAATTGCCGGAAGCATACAATTCCAATTCTCGAGAACAATACTCAATTAAGTTGAATGAATCCCTTTATGGGTTAAAACAATCTGGGCGTATGTGGTACAATCGCCTTAGTGAATATTTACTCAAGGAAGGATATAAGAATGATCATATTTGTCCATGTATCTTTATGAAAAAATCTAGAAATGAATATGCTATAATTGCATTTTATGTTAATGACATAAATATAATTGGAACTCCTGTAGAGCTCACAAAAGCTGTAAATTGGTTGAAGCAAGAATTTGAGATGAAAGATTTAGGAATAACAAAATTTTTTCTTGAATTACAAATTGAATATTTAAATAAAGGTATTTTTGTGTATTAAGAAGCACATACATAACGGGTCCTAAAATGATTTTATATGGACAAATCACATTCTTTGAGCACTCCAATGGTTGTTAGATCTTTGGATAAGGACAAAAATTCTTTTAAATCTCAGGACAAGGATAAAGAACTACTTGATCTAGAAGTACCATATATTAGTGCAATTGGAGCACTAATGTATCTTGCTAGTCATACACAACCAGATACATCATTTTTTGTTAACCTATTAGCAAGATATAGTTTTTCACTAACCCACAAGTATTGGAATGGAGTCAAATATATCCTTTGCTACCTTAGAGGTACTATGAATATGTATTTGTTATATTTTAATAAAACCAAGTTGGATTTAGTTGGTTATGCATATGCTGGATTCAGATCTGATCCCCACAATGCTCAATTTCAAATAGGCTACTTGTTTACTTATGGCGGTATAACTATTTCATGGCAATCCATGAAGCAAACTATTGCAGACACATCATCTAATCATGTAGAAATTATAGCGATACAAGAAGTAAGCCGAGAATGCGTTTGGTTAAGATCTGTAGTCCATTACATACAAAGCATTTGTGGTCTGTCTTCTAGAACAATGATCCTGACAACCATTTGTGAAGATAATGTTGCATGTATTGCACAGTTGAAGGAAGGATACATCAAAGGAGACAGAACAAAGCACATCTCACCAAAATTCTTCTTCACACATGATCTTCAGAAAAATGGAGATATCAAAATTCAACAAGTTCGTTCCAGTGATGATTTGGCATATTTATTGACCAAATTTCTCCCTACTACAATATTTGAGAAGCTTGTTTATAACATTAAAGTTTGCAGACTCAGAACTATCAACTAATATCGTTTTGAGGGAAAGTTTATATACATTGTACTCTTTTTCCCTTGACCATGTTTTGTTCCTATTGGTTTTTTCATGGCAAGGTTTTTAATGAGGCAGTGTCATGAACATATCATGTACTCTTTTTCCTTCACTAGGGTTTTATCCTACTAGGTTTTTCCTAGTAAAGTTTTAACAAGGCATAATATTTTGATAATGGATATCCAAGGGGAAGTGTTATGAATAATAGATTATGGTGGTTATCCATTATCTCACTATATCTTTAGTTATCCTAAAATATCTCATATTATCTTTATTATTATTATTTTATATATTTTTAGTTGTAAACATGTGCCTATAAATAGAAGGCACTTCAATTGTATTCTATACATCAATCAATTAGAAAGCTCCCTCTCTTCTCTCACTCTCTCCTTCTATTTTTCTCTCTTCTTTTCTTCATTATTTCATAACAGACATATTGATTTTTCTGTCAATATATATTTTTACCAAATCGACTTATAAAACTACACAATTTTCCTACATATTAAATTAATTATACTAATAATCATTTTCAATGGTAATATTTTTGGTAAATTCTTTATTTCTTCTATGAATGACTTACTTTTGACTATACTATAAAAGTACGGTAATAAATTAGATTCACCCTTATACGATACGCTCAAATATGCTTTTTTTTCTTCTAATTTGAAGTCAAACTTAATATTTTTTATTCCTTTAGTTATCCTATGATGTCTTTTATTTAAAAGAATAATAAAGTAAATTATTTAAAAATTATGAAAAGAATAATTTGTTATCTGTAATTTAAAATCTATCTTGTAAACCCTAATATATGATTGTATACTACCATTTGTAGATATGGGTATGCATGTATTAAACATAACATGATATACGTTGGATGCGGCAAATTTTAATATTTATAATTTATAATTATATATATTTAACAAATTCACATATAAAAAACAAATAAAATAAAGAGAATTTGAGTTTTAAAAATGTATTTAAAAAGCAATATAAAGATATTCGTAACCAAAAAATTAAATTCTCTATAAGTTGTTAAGTCATTTTGAAATATTTCAAAAAAAAAAAAAGCAAGTGGCTAGAATATGTTACGTGTTGCTATAAAAAAAAAAAAGAATATGTTACGTGTATCAAGAAGTGTGGTATGTACAAACGTATACATTTACCTTTTGTAGTTATTTAATGCCCATACAGCTTAACACTTACGCGAATGTTTTCAATTAAATAGCTTTTCTTTCAACTTACCCGATAAAATTATCAAATAATTCAAAATAAAAAAGGAAAAAATAGGATAAAACAATGTGTATGCAAGAATTAATTAACCTATGCTTAAACATAAATTACACATGAACGTGGTTAAAATGCGTCAACCCCCAGTAACCCAAAAGCCAGGAACAAAAGTATGAAATAAAAAAAGTCAAATACCAATTCAAATAAAAGATGATATAAAATAACATATGTAGTATTGAATATGTGTGTGTGTGTGTGTGTGTGTGTAAGATCATGATAAATTATCTCAATAAATTAGTTGAAAAAGGATTGGTCTATGTTGGACTTTACATGGCTGACTTGGTGAATGGTGCCACCTACCATGAACAATATGTAGGCTGAATGAATATTTGAGTATTAAATCACATCTTGTTATTTAATACAAATCATATTATGTGCATGGGTGTTATTTATATCTTTTAAATTTAAATTGAACAGCTTATCTTTTATTACTATTTTTTATTATATTTTGAACATTTATTTTGGAAAAAATAATATAAAATACTATTAATCTTTGAACGATTAAATTATAAAATTATAATTTAAATTTAAAAAAAGTAAAAGAGAAATCATAGAATTTGAATCATTAAAATTAAATTTAAACACTTTTGACAGGATATACACTTTATTACACCGATACTTCAAAATGTAAGATATACCCATATTTTATATATATTATATAATATATATATATATATCATATTTTATTATGCGTATCATATATATCCTCAATTTTTTTTCATAAAGTTTAACTTAAGATTTTTTAGAAAAACTCAATTTTTCATTTCTTGTTTTAGATATATTCGTATTACTACTAAAATACTTGTTTAGAACTCAAATTATATATATATATTATCTTTGATACATTAATTTGATGAATATATACATAAATTTATATATATATATATCTTTTGTACATCTATCTTAAAATTTTAAAATTTATCGTATCATACCGAATACATATACCTGTAACTGTGCATTATAGGATATACACAAAGTGCACAATAAAAATGAATTCTGAATTCTATACATTCCAAAAGGTTTTAGATTTATCATTTCCATGTGTTTTTTTTTTCATGAAAAGAAAGTTATCATTTTTAATATCTCAGCAATTTTTTTTTTTGGCAATACAATATCTTAGCAATTCATTTCACGTGCTTGGGAAGAGCAAGTAAGAACATTACTTTGGACTGCTAAATCTCGAGCAAGACTAAATTCATTGGACTGAATTAATTCAAATCCGAAGAAATGTACATCAAATTCGGATTCCATGTATAATATACAATTTCAAAGGTAATTATAAATCCTCTGCATAGTTGCATATCAGCTTATTAATTAATTCCCATAGCCCTTCATTTTCTGGCTACGATCTAAGAATAAGAAGAATATTCTCGTATGAACTTTATAAAATTATGTACGGATTATAGTTTGATGAGGGGATAAAAAAGAACACTCAATATGCTGTTTATATATTGCAATTAAATGTTGGCAAAAAAATTAAAAAAATACAATTAGATAGGTGGATCCCATTCATTAGATGAGCAGAAATAAGCAATGTTGTGTTCATAATTTATAAATGATACAACTTTAGAATTATCAATCAATTATTAATATATATAATAAAATTTATATAAAAAATTACATTATTTATTAGTTATGAATAATATGATTCACATAAGATTTAATTTATGCAACACATGAGATCAAAAAGACTTTTTGATTATATATATTGATATATTGATGAATAGACTTTATATTGATGCTTAATCTATAAAATTTTATTAATTTCAATTTTTATTCCAAAAAATGGGAAATTTCATAAAAAATATATATTATATATACGCAATAACGAAGGAAGTAATTATACTTACTCTCGAATATTGGAGATGCTTGAGCTATCGAATCAGATGCTTGAGGGTTTTTACTCTCTACAACTGGAGCTTTTTATACATAAACTCTTTCAAACAAATTAATATTTTAAATGTTTTCTGATCGAATCAATTATTGCATCATTAAAGATATTAAATTACAATTTAGACTAAATTATACACAAAATTCTCCTGTATTTTGAGTTATGTGCAAATAATCTTCCTTATTTTTAAAACTTGACAAGAAACTTTCCTTAAACTTTCACATTTATAGGAATAAACATCCTATTAACTAGTTTGTTATATTAAGAGTAAAATGCTTTGACCACTAAAATGTTTTGACCACCTTTCTGTATTGTCTAAATTATAATGACCTCTTTTTTATTTTAAAAACATACACCTTAGTCCAAACTGTTAACTCCATTAGAATATTCTTAAAAGATTCTAAAACAAATTTTATTTACTAATTTACCCTTCAATATATTTTTTTTTGCTACTTGCGCCCGGTATCCTAGGGTAACCTGAGTTCATTGTCCGTCCCAAACTAATCTGAACCCCGTGCTGTGGGATCTTGCGGTGGCAACGATATCGATGGAAAACCCTCTTTGAGGGCTTATTTTTTATGTTATTGCACTCCTCAGGAATCGAAACCTCAACCCCAAGAAATGCTGGTCAAGTCATTTACCCTTCAATATTCTAAACCCCTAATTCATCCAAGTCTCAATTAAACTAAATTTAAAATTATATTAAAATAAATTTTATTTACTAATTTACCCTTCAATATTCTAAACCCCTAATTCACCTAAATATCAATCGCACCAAATTGAAGGGATGAAACTTGCAATAGAGGAAAGACTAAACATGGTGACAACAAGAGCCATGGTGACAGCAAAAGCAACAGGGACAACCAAGATAAGTTCTGTAGGCACTCTCTCTTAAATCTATTTGATCCCTTTATTCTTTTTAAATTGAAATGGTCAAGTTATAAAAGATTGAGAAATACTATCAAAACAACTATGAGGTTTAATTAATAAATTTATTGGTATGTATATTTTGTGTAGCACATTTTTGCTAGAATTTTTTTATGAAATAAAGAGTTAGTTTTTTGACAAATAGTTTTTGTTTAATGTTTAAATTTGAGACAAAGCTTAAGTATTTTAACTCAAATAAAATATTTGAAACTTATTAAAATTTTTAGTAATTTTTAAATAATATATATTTAACTAAAGATATTTCTTGGCCCAAAAATAGATTAAATTTCAAAGATTTTTTTAACCATCGTCTATGTTCAAAATATTACCAAAAATTAAAGAAAAGTGTAAAAAATTAATCAAATTTATAATATGATTGAAATTGATCAATTTTATAGTATAATAAAAATTTTAAAAATACATGTGATTAAAGTCAATTTTTGGCTAACATAACTGTTTAAATAATTCTTAAATAATATTAAAGAAAGAGGGGGGAATTTTTGTCCAAAATAATGTGACTTAATGGTCAACTAACGGTTGGATGGATGGAAATTGTATCTTAAAAAAAGAGGGGAGATATGTGTAAAATAATTTTTTTATTTTAGGGGAGGTGTATGTAGGTTTTAAAATAGAGGGGATGTTTTTTGTAATTAAGGTAAATAAAAGGGAGGTTTGTGTATTTTACTCCATTATTAATAGAGTATAATACATCATTGACTATATAACTTCTTATACTTTATTTGTTCAGGTAACCCTAAAACTTTGAGTTATGTGTAAATAACTCCACTAAACTTTTAAGTAATATACAAATAAACTCTCTATCAGTAAACCAACAAGGTCCTAAAATATAGAAAAGCATTAAACTTTAAAATAGTTAGTAGATATTTGAGTTTCTTAAACACGTTGGCCTGAATTCAATCTCTAACCATATGTATAGAAAATATATTATTGGGAGAGATAAAACCCATTTCGGTGATTTTTACGCCTAAAATGAATTAGTTTTTGGAAATAGCAAGTTTCAAAGAGCAGGAAAATTATCTACCCATGACCTAAAATTTAGGGGAATTATGTCCGATTTAGCCTAAGATTTATAAGTTTAATCATAATTAAATTACAATAAAGTAAAAAATCAGAAATCAAAATTTTACCGTGGCCTATAAAAGGAGAAGCCATGTAGCATCCACAAACACAATATCAATCAAACAACACCACCACATCCAATCAACAATCACACTCACCAAACTTGCTTCAAAGTACTATCCAATTCAAGCTCCCACAGCTAATTAACCGCATTACTTTGCTTCCTCCAAACATTTCATCATCCATTGCGCGCTTTGGCGAACTCAGCCTCCATGGCTCCAGTTTGCAACCAATGCATATATCTCGGTTTTGTTTAGTTACTTGATTGAATCTCTGGTGTTCGAATATAACTAAGGCTCTCACGATGCTAAGTTCTAGCTCCTAGAGTTATTTTTTCACTTTCCATTATCTTTTCATTTACTTATGATCCTTTTACTCGTTTGAACATATTTGGTTCATTAATGCAATCGTCTTTATATTCAGAGAAATTGTATTAAAGAAATCTGAGTTCTTACACATTTGATTTAAGAAGTCAGTCAATTAGTTTTTTTCCATTGAAGCACTAACATCTGGCATGCCTGTCTTATTGTTTTGCTTTACGAAACCACATTTCGTTAAAAAAGAGCCAACATGTATCAATTATTAATTATTTTTTGGCAATTGGTTAATAATTGATTTTTTTTGTAATGGTTAATGCTTGATTTTTATTCATTATGACTGATTTTTAACTATCTACTTTTCATCGATTTTCCATTGAGTTAATTTTGAGCATATTTTAGATTGGATTAGAATCCAATTTGTCGATTCACCAGCCTAAGTAATGGGCCGATAAATAAATTTTATTTTATAAAAATAAATAACAGTAAGCTTTTCCAATCAAGCATGCAAATATGATAAAGATTTACGTCCATTATTTGAGGACTATTCTCTATCATTAGATCGATAACACTAATTGCGCTGAGCAAATCTTAAAAAATTTAATTTAGTTGCCCCCAGCGCAAGTTATCTGATTTTTTCGATAAATCTCGTCAAACTAAAATAACTCTGATATTGGTACCGAAAAAGAAAAAAAAAATCTTTCATACACTGACTTCGAAAAGCCTATTCCCAACTTGGATACTTCCCTCCACGTTGTGACTTATATTACATTTTGGATCTCAAGAACCCCCCCATCTAAATACCATACAACTTGTACCATAATGAATTCAGATTCTAACGTTTTTAAAGCTTCCTTGTAAATATATATATAAGGGAAAATAACTAAAAATTCCTAAAACATGAAAATATTTATTTGAAGGTCTCAAAATTAAAAAATATTACATCCAAACCCCATATCCAGAAAAATGAATATAAAAAATTTTATTATTGAGTATAAAATTGTGGAGTATGAATATAAAATATTAAAGTATGATTTTATACTCAATATTAAAGTTTTTTATACTCATTTTTCATAATTTTATATTTATTTTTTAGGATTTCATACTAATTTTAATCATAAAACTTGTGTGTAATATTTTATAATGGTGAGATTTTTTAATAAATATTTTCATATTTTGAAATTTAATAATAATTTTTCCTTTCTTTAAGGTGTAATCATGTGCTAAATATTTATATTCATATATTTTGGTGACGGCTTCTTCGTAATTGAGCCATCCATTTGGAAAGATTTAACTGCACTCTTTCAGTGCAAGGACTATCGTCGTTAAAATAGATAATGGTGACATAAAAGGAAAAAAAAAAGGTTTAGTATTGGAGGCTATCCCAACCATGGTTAAACAGTTCGCTAAACTACGGTTAAAGAACCAGAATTATTCACTTCTTCGAATCTAAATGTTTTCGTTACTTGTTTAGTTTAGTAGTCTTACAAGCTTTGACAACTAAAATTCGAATATATTCAATCCACTATGATTACAATAAAGTCAAGTTGCAATTCCCAAACATAACCAAAGTCAAGTTCCTATCACACTCAAAATAAGCTTTGAAATAAAATTAAAGTACAAAAATCGTCATCCAAAAATAATATTCTCTTCGGTCTAAAATATAAATCCTATTTTAGAGAAAATAAAACAAGACTAATATTTTGGACCAGAGAGAGCAATAAACTAATCATTTTTACATTAATTTTCTACCTTCACATTCTACATTTTGACTTGTTTCATGAAGTTCTTAGATTGGGTGTGACATATAGTTTTATCAGAAGTCGATGCGCTAGATGATCAAACAACATAATTTTGCACCAAAAACGTACCGGAACATGATGAAGTTAGAGAGAGTGATTTGTTTTTTTATAGTCAAATGCTGTGATTCACTGGGTACGATAGGTTTCTTGGAACATGATGGAAAGTCCTTTTGGTGTTGAGCTGTAAGATGGATTGGATTTGAAGGAAATAAAGGTGGATGATTTTAGAGCTAGAAAAGGAGATCTTCTTTGAAGGAAATAGAAGAGTATCATATGCATCAATGTAGATAAGAGCACCATACGATGGAAAATAAAAGAGTGTCATCACTGTAGATAAGAGCACTGTGAGGGATGAACTCATAGACTAGGTCATAGCTGAAGACTTTTTTAACTATATAACTTTGAGACTCAAATGATTTGACAATACCTTGGTTTCAAGCATTAAGTAAACAAAATGCCATTTTGTCTCTTTTTTATAGGACCAATATCAAGTTGTCAGAATCTAATTAACTTTAAGTTACATTTAGAGTATCACTTCTTCTTTAAGAAGAATTTACTGGTAACTAATTTTTGGTAGTGGGGAAATTTGTCACCTT
This sequence comes from Adenanthera pavonina, assembly GCA_026686845.1. Taxonomy (NCBI): domain Eukaryota; kingdom Viridiplantae; phylum Streptophyta; class Magnoliopsida; order Fabales; family Fabaceae; genus Adenanthera; species Adenanthera pavonina. The sequence goes on from JAIVEN010000023.1 coordinate 28,137,951, forward strand.
GTAAAATGAGCTCAATATGACTTTAATGATCACTAACCCTTTTCCTTCTACTTCAGACTATTTTTCTAATTCCACGTTCAAACCTGGCTTTCCCAATCAGTAGGCTAATTACGCCAAAAGGAAAACTGGTGGACTCAAGTTTTCTACTGCAGAGAGAGAGAGAAAGAAATATGGGGTGGAGTGGGTCCCATCCAACCCCATCTCTTTTCTCTCTCTACCCAGCATAGAAGTGGAGGGCGCGTTTCAAGGTTTAAAATTGCCATGTTCTGCCTCAATCATCATTTGTCAAGACTACCTGGAGTTAGTTCCTTGACTTCGACAAGACATGTTGCTATTCATGGACCTTGGGGGAGAGTACAATTCTTACCAGCACATTTGGTTCCCTCACATAGGGAGTATGTGAAAGTGATCCTAATTATATCACATACCTTAATAAGTGCATTTTTGGTTAACATTTTCCCCATTACTTGAGTAACCCCATCACCCTAAATTAGGTAATTATCAACACCTTCAAAAAACACTGTTAAGCCCATTACCTTATTGTAATCAAGTGTAAAATGTCCAAACTATCCATCCTCTACCTTCTTCTTCATCATGGAATGAAGCCATCTCTTTCTTCCTCAACAAGACATAGCCCTCTCAATGTCCATATGGCCAAACCTTGCAAGCCCCACCATGTGCTATCATTACCCCACCATTCAACCTCTATTGTCGACGACTTGGCAACTTCTGTTGACCCATAATTGGCTACCTTCATTGACATCCTTTGCCGACCTCTTCACCATGCACTGTCATTATCTAAAGGGAGTACCAAGATCTAGTTTGGTGTTGCAAATCTGGTGGTACTCGGTGTTTCTTCTTCTTTATTAGCTTCTTCGGCGAGATCTAGTTCACTTTTTTTTTGTACCACTTTCAGACATTCAAATATCCGGCATTGCAGATTTCTGTTTCTTTTTTCTTCTTCCTCTTTTACTGAACTGAATTGTTGATTTAAGGGCTGAAGAGGAAGATGGAGGAAGGAGAATGTTTTTGTAGTCGTCAAACACCAAGAAGGAGAATCATGGGGAGGGAGGAGATTTTTTTAATTTCACCGAGGAGATTTTTTTAATTTTACTACATCAAAAATAGGCTTTATTGGTGCTCAATAATTAACATGTATTAAAAAAGGTTCAATAAAAAAATTTTAATTGGCGTGAAAATAAACACCATCTAAAAGTCATACTTTAAATGCGTTTCTTGAATAAACGCTCCGGAAATGTTTTGTTAATTTTATCCTATAAGATATAAGGCACGGATAAAGAATTTTAAGTATTGATTAAAAATGATCGAATGGTTACTTTTCGATGTCTTTTCTTTTCAAACCCGCATATGCATCTTCATTCCCATTCTCTGCCTCACGGATTGTACTCTCTCACTTCCCACTTCACTCTTTGCCTTACAGCCGGATAGTCCTCTCTTGCCTCCCGCTTTACTCTTTGCCCTACGGCCAGACGTCCTCTCTCACCTCCCTTTTCAGATTTGGTTTGCGTCCTCCATTTCCCGTCGCTGCCACAGATTTGGTTACGGTGATGCATTTCGAATTGGATCTCCTATCAGCTACCAGACAAAATATGGCCGACTCTCATTATCTCGAACTTGATCTCGTTTTGAACTATGGCCAACTCTTGTTTCAAATTTGGTTTGACTCACACTGCCTTCATCGAACCTCCACTCTCGTTGAAGCCATCAAGAGGTCGACTCTTTCTGCTCCTCTCTTTTGATTGGTGTTTCGGTCCCCACAGCCATAACCCTCCCTTCATCTTCACGCCTTATGCTCTTGAGGAAGAGGGAAGAAAATTGAGTTTGAGACACCTCTTCCTCTATTTGGTTTCCAAGAAAAGATCCCACTTTAATATCATGACGTTAAATGACATTTAATAGAGGAAGATGAGCTAATAATGCTTTTCCACTACATAGTTGCTTTGGCATTTATATACAAATGCTATTTTTCATAAGTTAATAATCCCTTTTCCCTTTACATTGTGCTCCTTAAGGAACACTATTTGAAATTTGATCATCCCTTCGATTGGTCATCTAAATGTAATTGTGGCGTAATACTATTTTTTTTTTCTTTTATAAATCAACCCAATGATGTAACCTTGGATTAGTTACAGAGCAAAAGCATGATGGCTTCCAAATCTAAAATCATTTTCAAGCACCAAAGGAATAATACTACTTGTCTACTTTTTCTCTATGCTTCGCAGTTGTGTAGAAAATTGGTATTAAGAGGATTTTGTGAACCTAGTGCTATATGCAAAATTAGGGAAAATATATAGACCCCCCAAAAAAAGTCTTAGGTCTGGTGACAAATTATTATATATTAAAAATTGTCACATGACTGCCTTCATCATTAATTTCTAGTTTTTTTGGAAGGGAGGCTCAGTATCTTCTACATTAAATGTAGCAACTAACATTTCTGTTTGTTTTCTATAGAGGATCACTAAGATTGCTGGAGTGGTTATTTCCTTTGACCCCAAGCCAATTAAGGTTCTACAATATTCCCCTTCCCTTATGATCTATTCAAGTAATTGGTTTATAACTTCAATTTGATATTGACTTGGGTCTTTGTGTGTTGGGTTATTCCGAAACCAGGGTGATTGAAATGGAGATGGTGCTCACACAAACTTCAGGTGAATCTCCTTACTGAGGAAGATAGAATTACTTTTTCTTTTTAAATTTACTGTTAGGTTTGAAGCTTGACAATGCCTTATATAACATTGAAATGAAATTGATTATCTCCTCGGATTTGTCTCTGCAAAATTTAGTGTCTTTTTGTGGGATTATTAATTTTTTATTGCAATGAAATTAACTGTGTTTAAGCTTAGCAGGCAATTACACATTCTTGCATCATAGCTAGACCTTAACACGAAGGTAATTGATCCCTCTCAATTCTTCACAATATTATTTGCTCAGCTCTATCATGTATGCGTATTAGCACTCAAATATATGATGAATACAATTTAAAACTCGCATGAGGTTCTTTGTATGAATTCCATATTTTCCCTTGTTCTATCAATTTTCAGAGCCATGTAAGAAGCTTTCTAAATAGGCAATAGAACTTAGTAAAATGAGAGTTTGACCACAAGAGATGAAGTGTGTGTATATATATATATTTGTAAGACGCAGTAATTACTGTTAGATTTGTGTGAAATTTTTTATTTTTTAAAAGTCATATCAGCATTTCGTCAAAAAGAAAAAAGGTCATATCAGCCAAGTCTGGACGTTGTTATGACATGTGGCATTCTCAATAACTGATTTATTGATAGATTCATACTTAATTTAAGGATTAACTTACTGATGGAAGGATAGTTGGGGAGTGATTAATTGAGTTTACTGACTTCATATGAGTTAAGGTTGCTTGATTTGACATAACTTCAACCTTCAATGATATTCCTATCTAATCATCCACATTAAAGACTGCGGGATTAATATCTGAATCTCATGAAGTAGTTTGTGGCTCTGCACAATTTTTTGGCCCCAACTAATTCTATGATTTTGATGAGGAAATTTCTGTGCAACAGGTTAAAAATTTGGCATGCACTTAGATATCAGTTCATCTTCTTGATATTTATAATGACTTTGATGGAAGACTCAAAGATGGCCTTTGGGATGTTTATAATGACTTTGCCATGGGAATGTGTGTTGAAGTATGTGCTGATCAACATGCCTTAACAAGAGATGAGCAGGTACTGGATCTTGGTCAACTTTGATTTAAAATTTTAGAATTTCTATTATTCTCTGTTAAACATGATCTTAATTAGTATTCATTTAAGCGAGTCAGTATCCCTCAATCAATACCAACATGCTTCTTGTTAATCTGATTCATCAGTGATGCTGTCGTTGATCTTTGTAATTTCCTGGGATGATTTTGATTGAAAGTATTCTCAGGGATATAATTGTTGATCAATATGGCCGAGCTGATATATCTTTAGTATCAAAATTTGTGTGACCATTTTGCATGACGTTATTCATCTCCCTTCTCCCTCTTTTTTTTTTTCTTTTTTTTTTTTATCTCCTTACAAATTGCAATTGTTTGAAACCTAGTGTTTATATGTCTGTTCCATGCTACATTTGTTGCCTTTCAGGATTCATATGCTATTCAAAGCTTTGAAAGAGGAATTTTTGCACAAAGTTCTGGTCACTTTGCTTGGGAGATAGTTCCGGTGTGATTTTTAATTCTTGCCCATATAAAATTGCTGTTATAAAATTAACAATCAATCCAAATATTTCAATTTTTTAAGTGTATTATTGTTAGAAATTGGTATTGGTATACTGAAAATTGAATTGTATATTTACTTTTATCATAGTTGAATTGTAATTAAATTGTTATAATATATATTTTTAATGTAATATATTTTTTGTTTATAGATTCAATAGAATTACATATATACTATTTTTTTTGGGAAAAATGATGGCTTTTGTGGGTGTTTAATGAACACCAATAAAAGCCTTTTTTTAAAAAAGGGAAAAGTTGACGTTTGTTGGACAAACACCAACTAAAGTCCCCCCTTTTATCAGTACTAGAATAGTTGACATTTTTAAAATGCTAATAAAGGCAAACAATAAATGTCAATTATTCCCTTTTTTGTTGTAGTATTTTAACTAGAGGCAAAGGGGCACTTTCACTTTTATCAATATTTTTTATTTAATAAAAACCATCATCCTCTGGTCTCTAATATTTTATTAAAAAAACACATATATAATCATTATCTCATTATATTCCTTCACATTTTTTTATCACATTACTTAACCCCTACTGTAATTGAACCAAACGGGCTATAGGTGTAGTGTTATATCCCCAAGGATTAAGCTCAATTTATTTGGTATATTTAATGAGGCCTTGTTTCGGTAATGTTGCATAATCTTTACAACTTTCTTGAAGGGCAATTGGATGTAGAATTTTATTTTTCCAAAATGAAAATGGATGGTTGATTTGGCCTTGGCTTTTGCTACATAGATCCATAAGTTTGTCTTAAATTTCTTCTCAATCATTAGGACCTGTTTTAATTCAAGTAGCTTTGGGAATGTTTGTGTACTCATTGAGGGATCGGTTTAAATCGTATTACATTGGGGAAAACCTAGCATTCCTGCTTAGCAATAAGCATACATGCAGATATGGCTCCCAAGACTATTAAGATTATACAAGGTCTAAGAGTCATAACCACAAATCTACAAGCCAAAAAGAACTAGGATTAATATTTTAAATACACAATTTCTATAAAAGATCTTGCTTATAAACAATATTAAGCCTCTAAAAAGGTATCATAATTGCTTCTATGTTACTGCTAGGCCTACCATGAGCAACAAATTAAATGGATTGAAAATCAAAAATCCAATTTACTACGTGGGTTAGATGGATTAACCCCTTTAATTCACAAGAAAAAAGTTGAAAAATTAGAAAAGGAAAACTTTTTGTGCAAAACTCGAAAGTTTATTGACAATTAGGCAAGTTTATATTTTACATAACACACCTGAATAAAAGTTCCATATGTCCTCCACAATAGGTCGGACGATATGTTGAAAAAACATGATATTGAAGTTGGCTTATTCAATTTATCCATAATTTCTTTAAGCAAAGATGACCTACCTTGTGGCTCATCCATAAAAGTACCCAAATTAAACGTGATTTAAATTTGAAGCCCAACATTTTGCACAATTTATGGTTCTGTGAACGGGGCATGAAGGGGCTTTAAACACAAAGCCTTTATTTATTTTTTTTATTGCCTCGTGTTATGAATTTGCTCATTCCTTTCACTGCCAGGACCCTCGTCAATCAAAATTTATGACAAATTTTCGTGTTATGAAAGGGAGAGAGAGAGCAGATAAATTTTGGTGAACTCCCCTCCACCAAAATTCCATATTTAAGAGGTAGTAGGTTAAGTATTGGGCCGTGTGCCCTTGGACCTGTAAACTTTCCATTCGTCTTAGGAACACTGGCCCATGAAAGAAGACTGCGTCATTTGTATTTGTCTTCTTATCGTATAAATTTTGCGAATTTGAATGCAATGCTCAATTCAAGAATAAGTACACTTTACTTATGGTTAATATTATGAAATTTAAATCATCTAAATTTAATTTAAATTATATATTTTACAATTTAATTTTTTAAAGTTAAAACATTATTTTTGAAAAAAAAAGTTAACAATTATTTTTATTTTTATATTCTACTCTTGTTAGCATTTTAAAAAATATTAATATTATAAAATTAAACTAAAATAAAATATAAACCATTTAATTTTAGTTACAAATGAAGACTGATCGAACAAGTTGTGCTCATATTTAAGATAAGTATTGAATCTAAACTCAAATTTTCTTGTAGGCTATCAGGAACCTCACAAATTTTCACCAAGACTTCTAAGCTTCAAATTTTGAATTACATATAGGGCGTGTTTGTTTTCATTTTTGTATAATAATCAGCTGTACATTGTAAAGCACAGTTACATCAAAACTATTAATCTTCTTTACATCCAAAATTGGGATGAAAGATTATTAAATTAATAAAATTAAGACTGAAATACCCCTTGTCCCATTTGTCACCATCCGTTGCTGGATCGTTTGGGGCCAGCCTGTACATCAATTAAACCACAAATGAAATCATTGTGAAAAAGACTAAAATGCCCTTACATAGATCTCATGCTGTATATATTGTCTGAAAAAGTGATTGTTCGAAGCTGCATTTATTAATAGTGTGATTTTCTAAAATTCTTAAATGATGTATTGATTTATTATCTAATGATGTTTTTAAATACTCCCTCTGATCTTATATATAAGACCATTTTAACAGAATCACGCGAATTAAGAAAAGAAATTAAAACTAATTAACTACCTCGATTTCTCCGAAAATTTCAACATTTTTTCAAAATTACTCTTATTTAATCTCTCTTTTTTTCTCTTTGAATTCATTAAATAGGGGCATTTTTTTGGAAATACATAATAAATACCACCTCGTATACTGTAAAGGATCTTATATTTAGGATCAAGGCAAAAGGTCCTATATATAGGACCGGAGGGAGTATATTTTAAAACCATCCAAAAAAACACAATTGTCAGTCTAGATCCAGCCCTGATTCACGCGATAACGTTTGATAGTTATTTGTGTGACAAATGTGAGAACTCCCAAAATGAGAATTGATGTCACATACTTCTCAACTAAAGCAACAGTTCAGTCTCACTGGATTTCACACAACAAAGTTGAGTGTGATTTGGCCTCTTATGTTCATTTTCATTTATAAAAAGCCAAACACATCAAAACAGAGGGTGGTCCATCCTTCAACAAAGGAGGAAATTGGTCGATTCGGACGAATACGAGCTTCATCCACGTTATCGAAAATGCTTGTATGAAAACCAAATCTCTTTTTTTTAATAACAAAAAATTTAGGTGAGTTGAGTCTTGGGAACTTACTAGGGTCAAGGTAAGTTTAAAGACTCAAAAATCATTTATAGAGATATTTATAAATTACCCACCAACAAGACCCTTACATTGGCAATGAAATTCAAATTCATATTCTTATGAAATATGAGCCACACCTTTGTCAATTGAATTAATTTTCATTGGTTGGAAACAAAATCTCTTTCCCTAGCAGAACAAGTGTTTTCTCTAGTTCAAAATATAAGTTGTATTTAACTAATTACACACAAACCAATGGAGGGAGTTAAATTAATTAAATTTGTAAAAAAAATTATATTATTTTTCAACATTACTCTTAATAAAAATAATTTTCAAGATAATTTTCTCTCCTAAGTTAATTAAAGATAAAGATAAATTAAAAAAAATAATTAATACTTTTAACTTTATCTAAATAGTACTTATATTTGGGATAAAAAATAATTTTATTAATTTGTCACAAAGGATTATGACTACTTTCTTTTCTTGTTAGTGAGCAATAAAAGACTAGAGCAACAAAACAAAAGAATCTTTTGACTTATGAGCTCCATCGATCATTAATGCTTCACGTTGTTGAAATTGAATATATATATATATATATATATATATAAATAACATGTTCGTGTCAAAGCCACGACTAGCTAGACATTAGTTGTACAAGTGGCTTAATTGAATGAGTTAATTATTCCAATTCAATTCTGTATCTTCAAGTTTCCATCTATGGAATAGGACTAAAGCGTCTTTGTAGTTTGAATTGATAAACCAATCTCCACCACTATGTATATATTAAAGAGTCAAAGCACATGTATACTTTTTTTTTCCAAGTTTTTTTCTTACAAATATCTAATATTCGGTACCATCAAATTAATCCATAATTGAATATTACTAAGATTTAGCTAAATAAATATAGCTTTTTTAACATGACTTTTTCTATTCATAAAATTTGAATATAAGATTTTATTTAAGGAAAATCAAGTTTTTTCTATTTGATTCAATCATTATTGGTAAATACCTATATTTCTAAGCTAGTAAGAAATTGTTATTATGGAGAGATAGAAAGAATAAGAGGGTTGTACTATACTTTTGTAAGACTCAACCGACCTTTATTTTTTTTTTCCTCACTTTTTCCCTCCTATTCTCGTAAGTCGAATTACTATTTCAAAACATTTAAGTTATAGCCTTGCCCTTGTTGAGAAATGAAATTTTAAGTGTCCCACATCGAAAAATAATATGTTTATGAAAACATACACATTATATATATATATATATTGACATATGTTTGTGAAAAAAAGACATTGAAACTATTTTTTACCATCGGCTTTAAGTAATTTTAACATTTTTCAGCCTCTGATTAAAAAAAACAAATATAGTTGGCCTTATAACATTTTTAAACGAAATATATAATCAAGACTGTGTAGCCTTTTCAAATCTACTTAATTGTTTGGCACTTTTCATGTGATCATTTTAAATTGGAATCTACTTTAACTTTTAGTGCATTATATATAATCTATCTATAGCTACATAATTACAAATTTTCAATATAAATTAGGTCGTATTTGATAGGATTGAAGTATTTTTTAAGGAAAAGGGAAATGGAGATAGAGTGGGAATAAACCTTCTATGGAAGCCTATTTTTCAAGTTTAAATCATATTTGGTATGAATGTAAAAGAAAGGCTCTTCTTCTTCTTGTTGTTTTTGATAAAAAGAAAAGGCTCTTCTAGTTGCATAGAACAATTTGGTAGGAAAATAAGGAAAAAATAATATGTTTAAATAACACATTTTCCCATCATAAATAAAATACTGTGTCTAACTTTTCATGTGATCATTTTAGATTGGAATCTGCTTTAACTTTTAGTGCATTATATATAATCTATCTATAGCTACATAATTACAAATTTTCAATATAAATTAGCTAGGTCATGTTTAATAGGATGGAAGTATTTTTAAGGAAAATGGAAATGGAGAAAGAGAGTAAATAAGCCTTCTATGGAAGCCTATTTTTCAAGTTTAAATCATATCTGTTATGAATGCAAAAGAAAGGCTCTTCTTCTTCCTCTTTTTTTTTTTTTGATAGAAAATAAAGGCTCTTCTAGTTACATAGAACAATTTGGTAGGAAAATAAAGAAAAAATAATATGTTTAAATAACACATTTTCCCATCATAAATAAAATACAGTGTCTAACTTTCCTTCATTCTTTATTTTTTAGTTTCTATTCCTCATGTTCTGTCCCAAGAAAACCATACTTTCACACATCTCATAAAAAGATAATGCATAATTTTTTTTACTTGGCCAAAGATAGTGTCATAAATTAATTAATGATGCATTTTTCTTTCTTCCAAATTTTATGTTCGTTTTTGTAACATTTTCATCCGTGATTTTAAATATAATAGTTTTACTTTTCATTATTTTATTTCACAAATTAATCTAATCATCATATTGATATTTCTTGTCAATATAAAACGTAGTAATAATTATTTAGTTGAGAAATTTTTATACTTATATTATACCCCAAATTATAAAAAAAATAGATGACTATAAAAATAATGTCAGGCTAAACATATATTATAGGTTATATGGAGAAGTAGAAATTGCCAAATAATAAATAGTTATGAGATCATAAAATTTGGGTTTTACGAAGAAAATATGGTTTACATATGTCCATTGAAGGAAGTCAATTTTCATCAAATGAGGAAAATAATAATTTCTTATAAAAGCAAATTATTATATACTAAACATGTTCGGTGAGGCTTTCTCTCTCCTTTTCTTTTTTCTTGAAACTTTTATTTAATGTACCAATCATGACCTTGGTGCCTTTACATTTGAAAGGTAATTTTATAAAGGAACACATGAAATTAATGCTCAATTAAATAATTCATGCTGTGAACTTCTACAAAACTAATCATGCAGGGGCAGACGCAGACTTTGGCTTAGGGCCAGGGAGGGGGGCCAAATTTTTATAAATAAATATTTATATATAATGTTTATTTTTTTATTTATAATATTTATTATTAATAGTAATTTAAAATAGTTTAGTAATATGAGATAATGGTTAGTGAGTTATTTTTTCACATTTTCTCTTCATTAAAACAAAGAAACATGATATATTACTTCATAATCTTATTACTTACACCCATTAGATTGGAGGATTTTGAAGAATAACATCTCTTCCAAGAGGTTTTTTGAGTGTAAAACTAACCCATTGATCTGTTGGAAAAATTGTGTGGGTGAGGGGATTAAGCTACTAATTTTTATGCAATGTGTAGGTTAAAAAAAAATTGGAGGGGCTAGGGCCCCTCAATCATAACCTGCATCCGCCCTGTAATCATGTGATCCCGGATTTGCCAGCTACTATCATCATGGAGTTCATTAAGCGAACATCATTTCCAACTCACCATTTTGTCAACATTATCCATTTTATTTCAATTAATTACTTTTAAACTGTGATTTGAGGTGTTATATATAATTTCCATAAAAAATGAGATCCAAAAATATCAAATAATGACAAAGAGAAAATTTTTTTGGGAAGCCCCACGGTAGTTCACAAGATATGAAGAGCGGAGTATAATTCATGATCTAAGATGAACCAAAAAAGAAAAAAGAAAAAGAAAAAGAAATAATTTTCTCACCTACCTTTGAAATTTCGGCGAATAGTGTTCATATGCTTTCTTTGTTTCTTTTATTGGGATCAAATGTATAGCAATTTAGACATTTGATTGGAGAATATTTGACATGTCATATTTTGTCTGAGTTAAACTTTAACCAGGGATTGAGACAAATTTGGAAAAAAAAATCCATCTTTCAGAATTCAGGTTGGATACGAAGTAAGATATAGGATGATTTCCAGAAAATAAAATGTCATATATTCCAAGATGATATAAATCTACACAATTATTTTTACCTGAAAAATCAACAAAATTATTGGTAATAACATTTAATTCAAAGATTAAAGAAAATTATTTCGAAACCAAAGCATTGACTTGTATATAATTTTATTAATTCAATATTTATAGCATGCAGATAAATTAAATAGATTGATTTAAAAGATTACTTTTATAGAAATTAAAAATTGTTATTTTTTTATGGTGTATTTCAAGACAAGAAAGGTGGATATCGACTAATCGAATACCCGGTTTCGAAATGTGATAAGAAAAACAAAAATAAAATATGAAGATCAAAACTTTTTTTGGGGGGGAGGGGGGAGGTTGAATTTAAAGTCCAACTTTCATGTTTAACTTAGCATGTTTTTTCATGCGTTAGGTGAAATTTGAAGTAAATTATATTATTTATAACTTTTCAATGACACAAGTTATTATAAATTTTATATTATAAAAAATTTAAATACTTAACATACTTTACTCTAATCAAATTAGGCAAAGTATAATTTTTCATGTACTATTTATTCTACAATTAATTTTTATTATTAATATTGTTAACCTATCTTTCTATCCAAATATTATAATTTAATTTGATAAAAGTACATTAAATATATAAGTTTTCTCTTTTTAAAAAATAGAGTAGAGATATTCTCATATCAATTTTCCCGTCAAATTGTGGTCAGGAAAATTTTTCCATCAAATTAAATGATCTCCTTAGATAATGTAAAATCTTCAAGGTGGTTTAATTTATAAGGGAAAAGAAAAAGGCATAACCACTTAGGACATATTTAGTAAAAAGAAGTCATTTTTCAAGAAAATAAAAAGGAAAAAGGAGAGGGAAAAGAGATTTCCATGAATAAATTAGTTTGAATTCCCATGAAAGTTGATTAATGTATAATAAATATGTCTTGTGTAGATTTCTCTCTCGTCCTTCCTTTTATAAAACTGGTTTCAAATCTACCAAACATAGAAATTTTATTTATTCCTAAAATAAAACTATTTTTTAATATAAAAAATTAATTGAATAGGATTAATTTTAATCTGATTAATTTACGCATCTATTCAGCTATGCTTTGTGAGGAGTTTTCTTCCTTGTCGGTCCTGTGTTTTTTTATGCTAGTGGGTCCAGCTAATTGAGTAGGATTGATGCCTGGGCGGTTTTTTTAATTATTTATCTTTAATTTATTATTTATATTTTTATGTGATTTATTATTTATATTTTAATTCATATTCCCCCATAATTTTTGTAATTTTTTTCTTTTTCTATCTTATGCTCGTAAGTATTTTTGTCTCATATTTATCTATCTCGTCTGTTCCAACATATACAACAAAATAATAACTTTTGATTTTTTAATCAAATATTAATTTATTTATCTATATGTTATAAATAATATACCGAAAAAACCAGTATGAAAAAAATATTTTCATTTGAAAATGAACTACCTATAAATAATAAAGCTTGTTGTAGCATTTTTATATGGAATAGAATCTTGTCAAAAGTTAATTTAGTTTACTTGAACCTAACAAATAGATAGATTTGTTCTACTCGAAAGGGTAAAGCTTGACATCTAAAAAGGTTATATTTGACTTAATTTTGATTTGATTAGTCTGGATCTTGATAAATTTTTTAATTAAAATATGATAAATACTAATTTTATATTTGGTTGGAGGGATTTGGAGGGGAGGATCATTTGGTTCAATAAGTAAGAGATGCCCTCCAAAACTAAGGGGATTTAAAGAGAAAATAAACAAATTCCTCATTTTCCCTCCCCTCCAACAAACCCAAACAAGTAAAAATTAAAATCACTTCTCTTCTCTCCCCTCCACTCTCCTCTCCTCCATTAAAATTACTTTCTTCGACTCCATTGAACCAAACATAGACTCCCTTCTTCTCCATTGAACCGAACATAGCCTATACACACAAAAGAAAAATAGGTAAATTTGTTCTTTTGGCCAACAAAGCTAGATATATTGAGTGCACATATATAGATTGAGTACACATGATCTGAGACTAAATTTTCATGCTTACCTGAGAATTAGTATAAGTGAATGCGATAACTTAATGGCAAAAAAAAAAAAAAGCGACAATTCTTGCTCGTAAAAAAAAAGGGTAAACTTGACTAAAATATTATTATACCAATTCACAAAAGAAACGTCATTTGACTAATTAATTCTTAAATTGAGGCAGGACACATTACACATAATAACAACAAATAGCTTTGCTCATGGTGGCCGGTAAAAAGTCAAAAGACCCAAACCTAGGGACCGACTAATTCTTATCTCTTAATATCCAAATAATATATTATTCTTATTAGTTTAAAAGTTCGTTAGACTTTTGGCAAATGCATATAATCCCATCCTTAATATAAGTCACCTTTATTATCTAATTGGTTGGTTCACAATGGGGGATAGGTGAGGGGTTCATCTTTGCATCACATCAGATGACCTGTTTGGTTGCTTCTAAACCATATGATGACCATTACTTAAGATGAACCTTTTCACCTCAATTGTTATAAAAAAAATTACATCCATTTTGTCAAGTGAAGGCCATTACACCACTGTTAAAAATATACAAAAGTCTAAATTACCCCTTATAACAATAAAAAGCGCACACCCCCCCCCCAACATCTTCTTCCTTCGTTATCCTTTGATATCATTAGCCTCCCCTCCTTACTCACCAGCATTGTTACCATCATCACCATCACTGGCATCCATCATTGACATCCTCAACCTTCTTCCTCGTTAGACCCACACTGCCTTGCATCATCTTTGTTGTAACACCTTAGCTTACTAGGCTTTTAATGATATTTTATATATCTAGCGGAAATAATTAAAAACTTAGAACAATTAAACTTTTAAACTTTTCAAAATTAGATTGCTTAAAAGACAATAACTTAACTAAAAGTTTACTTTAATTAATAAAAATTAAGCCAATCATACTGTAATTATCTGACTATTGTTCCAAAACATATCAACATAATTCAATACATTTATTCTAATATAAAATAATATCTTTCAGCCTACTTCCTCTTACTTAACCACCTCCTTACCTTTGCCTTTGCTTGTGCTTGGCCCTAACATTGTTAGTCATTTGGTGTGAGATTTGGGGAAATCTCAATAGTATATATATTCATTCATACAAATCATGCTCATAATTAGGTAGTTATGCAAACAACCAAATAACTCATATTTTATGCATCTATAAAAATCTTCAATAGAGTTTTCTCTTAATACTAGACATCCATAGCATTTCAAAACATTTATATTGAAACAACTCATATCACATACCATCCAGAATTAATTCACAGAAAATGCATGAAATAAATAATATACTACCTCCACCGAAAAGTATCCTGAGCTAAGCAACTTGTCTTCCTTCTTGAATTTTTTAAGTACTTTACTTGAAGCTAACCTTCCTTTCTTTTCCTTCTCTTTCACTCACACTCTCTTTCTCTCCCTCGGCTTTCTCTTTCTCTCACTTACTCCCAACTCTCACTTTCAACTAGTGATGTGTTGAAATGAAGAAATGGGACGGGTATTTATAGTGTTGATGTCTTGACCAACAAGTGACATCAATTCATCATAATTCAATGTAACTCATTGAAACTACTATTTATTGTATACATTCATTCAGTATATACTCATAAGAATTCAATGTAACTCATTGAAACCACTATTTATTGTATACCTTCATTCAGTGTATACTCATCTGAATTCAATGTAACTCATTGAACCCACTATTTATTGTATACCTTCATTCAGTGTATACTCATCTGAATTCAATGTAACTCATTGAACCCACTATTTATTGTATACCTTCATTCAGTGTATACTCATCAGAATTCAATGTAACTCATTGAAACCACTATTTATTGTATACATTCATTCAGTGTATACTCATAAGAATTCAATGTAACTCATTAAAACCACTATTTATTATATACCTTCATTCAGTGTATACTTATCCGAATTCAATATAACTCATTGAAACCACTATTTATTGTATACCTTCATTCAGTGTATACTCATCAGAATTCAATGTAACTCATTGAAATCACTATTCATTGTATATCTTCATTCAGTGTATGCTCATTAGAATTCAATGTAACTTATTGAAATCATAATTCATTGTATATCTTTATTCAGTGTATATCTTCATTCCTCATATTCTAAACATAAACCGTATGAAAATTTATGGATGTTACATTTCTATCCCCCTTAAACAAAATTTCGTCCTCGAAATTTAAAACATATCTTAGTACCTCTTATTTCCCAATTTTCCATGCCATTTTTTTTTTACTAGAGAAATACTTTTACTTCTTACTTGTTTGACTTATTAGTCAATATTTTACTCTGGTATCTTACTTATTTATGGTATTTGAAAGGTCTGGTTCATACTTTTTGAACTGGGAATTATAAGGACATCATAAACTATCTTTACTTTAGGGGTATAGAAAATTTCTATTCATAACATCCTCATTCTTACTTCCATAACTTTATCTTATCTTGTTCATACTATACTCTCTTCATTGGCACCAGACATCATTCATTTCTCTTCTTTCATAACTTTAGGCTATCTACATGAATAATCTTTCTACTAAGGTATAAGCTCATCTCATCAGCTTTGTCTAGATGACACTTGCATCTTTCTTTTTATTCTACTTTCTGTACCTCAAGTTTAACTTTTCTTTTATCTCATAATTACTTGAGGATATTGTGATCTCAAACACTTCTATGGTAATACCATAAATAACTTATGCTAGCTATAACAACTTTTAGTCACTTTATTTCTTGAAAGCATTACTTACCGCTGCTATAAGTGGAAACAGCCTTTTCATTAAAATTATCATATAAAACTTTGGCTATTACCTACCACTCAACCCTGTTACATTACTCGTACCATGATCCAACACTTACTTTCATCATTATAGACCCTTAGGGTCATTATTGGATCATGATTATTTATCTCAGGGGACGAGGTTTAACTTCTTTAGCTCATAAAAACTCATTTCATAATCCATTTCCCACAAAAGCTTTCTCTTCTAACTAAGCGGCAAGACAACTTGAGAGAAAATTTTTTCAGAACTTCTTGCTAAACTCAGAGACCTTTTGTCTCTATTAGTGTTCGGTCTCTCCCATTTCATAACTTTACTTGCTTTACTAGGATCTACTGCGATTCATATGGGAGATTCTATAACATACTAACCTTACTTCTTGGAGCCCAGCTCCCATCTATTAAGTTCAGCAAGTTTTTTTCTTTAATTATATTTAAAAAATTCTCAGTTGTCTTTCATGCTCCTCTAAATATTTAGAGTACTTTTAACACATCATCCCAGAGAATCACAATAAATTGCTCACACTTTTATCCATGTAGCCTAACAGGTACCTTAGTATGACTAATTGGTATTATCTTGATTCATAATGCCCAATTTTTAACTATCAGCACATCTTTCTTACTTTTTACATCTTTTCATACTTTCCAGTAGGTCACTCATTATAAAATTTCTCTCACCAGTAAACGCTTAAGTTTAAAGTGTTGATGGGTTTTGCTGCACTCTTGCCATTCTTTAGAGAATGTGGCATTGAGTTTCCTTTTAAGCCATAACTCATTTGTGTGACCTCTGGCTAACTTACAGCTTTTAACTCTAGGGCATTCAATCTCAATACTCATACTACTTCTTTTTACTTTAGTCTTCCCTAGTTTAGAGATTCATCTTACCAATATGCCTTTACGTATAAACATACCCTTGAACCTTGTACTCTATTCCTCCTATCATAGCCTTTAAGATCATTTGGTTCTTTGTGAGTCGAGGTCTAAATAATATTAAAGCAGTGGTTATTCACTCTTTGCTCTTCAACATTACTACTCTGTCTATTCTCATACATAACTTTTCTTAGCTATTTAGCCAAGGTTAATCAGTAGTCTAGCAATTAAAGGAAAACTTTTCTACCTTTCGAAAGTCTCTTGCTAGCTTAGTTAGGATCTAGTCTCGACCTCTCACCATTACTCATTCTTGCTCAATTGGGCATCACCTTAGGAGCCACTTTCCATTACTTTGCCTTAGCGACTCATCTGATGGAGGATTTCATCTCTTCACTCAATTGGGCTTCTCCCCAAGAGCTACCTCCCATCTGCCTTGCCTCGACTACTTTTATCATATGGAGGATTTCATCTCTTTGCTCAATTGGGCTTCTTCCCAAGAGCTACCTCCATTTTTCATCTCCTTGGCAACTAATGGAAGATTTCATTCATTGTGAGATCTTTTGGCCTAGAACTTTCTTTTTCTAGATTTCAAACTAAGCTTAGCAATCTACTATCTCAAGGTTTCATAGTTCTCTAACTGCATGCTACTATTTTCACCTTAGGCTAATACTTTATACCTTAGATTTATACCTCATGTCTTAAAAATAAAAAATCCATTACTAACTTTTCGTTTTAGAGGCATTGAATCCTTATCAAACTTTCATGTCTGTTCTTTACATCCTTTTTCAAGCATTTCTCAGCTTGAGCTGTCCAAAATAACATTTAACTTAATCTCAACACATGCAACATCTTCAAGGGGTAGGCAACATCATCATCTTGTTCTTACAATCTGGAAGGAGATTATCTGTAAAAACCTAATTCATGCCAACGCTCACATTACTACTAGGAAAAGGCATGCAACTTTTTTTTTTTGTATTGCCATAGTGCTTATTTAGATAGACAATGGAGATTATAGCCTTGTTTCTCATCAAGACATGCTCGTATAACTTATATAATAGTAGCTTCCAGACCCAACTTCTTAGCATAGCTATAGGATTCGGCTTGCACCTAAATCATACCTTTACTAAGGTCAAGTGACTTATAGGCCTTATACTGAGATTAGCACAAAGACTTTATCCTGTATGTATGGTCTAGAGTTAGCTACCTCCATAGTACTTTCACAGGTATAATATCCTAACTCTTTACACTTGAAGCACACATTTTTCATTGCTAAGCATAGCCTTTTGCAATGAGCCTTTCCGCATTCTTAAAAACAAGAGCTGGCTTACTCAATTGTCTCCTCTGTGCTTATTGCCTTGCTTCTTGAATCCCATGCTATTCCATGGCTTCTTATCATATTGATCGGATGTGTTGGAGTACATACTTGTGACTCAGACTATTTTTTAGTAATTCGATTCACTTCAATTACTGAACTAAAAGTCTGAAGCTGCATTGAGATAACTCTTCTTTTATGTCTAGCTTTAAGCCCCTTTCCAGTTTCTCTATCCTCCGTCACTTATCAACATATTGTTGAAGGAAGATTGGGTATCAAGCCAATTGATTGTACCTTGCTACATATTCAATGACTGACTCATTCACATCTTAGCGGATCCTTATAATTTTGCTTTCTCTTACAAACTAGGGAAAATACTTTTCATAAAATTATTTTTATAATACTTCCCCAGTCAATAGAGTGCCCTTTATTTGATCAACTTATTCCGTGTTCTGCTACCATTGGTTAGCCTCTTTTAGCATTAGGCTTCCATTTGCAATGTGCAGCCCATTATCTTGGAAATCTTTTCAGGGCTCACAATCTACTTTTTGGCAACTTGCATGTCCAACTTAGCATTAAGGGATGGAAGCTAATACTTTCTAAACTGTGCAATCACATGTTGATGGTTAGTGAACTCATCTGATTGCCTTCCAGCTTATCCTGTAGAACCTACTAATTTACTTGAGGCTACTGCGGTATAGGCAGAAACCTTAAGGGCTCTAGCTTTTCCCTTATTGTCTTGGAGCATTAACTATCTCTTGTAGTTACTCAATAATCCTCTACTGTTAATCCAGATGATAAAGGATCACTTGCAAGGGATCTAGACTAGGAGTACATTCATTTACTGCTACTAGAGTCATTTGAGAGGTTTATACTTGTACAGTCAGCCTTTGTTGAACACCTCTTCGCATCTTAATAACTCTTACCTTGCAATTAATAATTGCAATTGATAACAACTTGAACTCCATAATTACATTAACTACTACTTTCATTATATCCTTACTGGTCATGATACATCATCATGCCTCGACCCTTAGTCTCTTTCTTTTACTATCCTTAAGTCAACATCTTGCTACATATACACTATTATACTTTATTCATGCTTATTTTCATGACACTATCTTATAGGGATCAAGTACTATTGTCAAATCTAGCATTGCTATTTATTATCTCTATCGGATCTTCCTTTAGATCCTCATCAGAGACTTTTACTATCTCAACCTTTTTTTTCATGATAGCATTCTACTTGGAGTGTTTAGGCAATGACACAGTCTTTCAGAGTGTGAAACACTCAACCTTAAGGGAAACTTCTTGATACGGTTTCAGAACTCTTGACCTGATATGGCATCAAGTACTAGCTCAACCCATTCACTTGCAGGGAGCTTATAATCCTAATGCCCTTATAAGAATCTCTTTGACTTCTAGTACTATACCAAGGACATCTAGAATTAAACATATTTTCCCATATCCATCATGATATTTATTGTACATAGTTTTAACAATCATTTGGATTTGGAGTCCTTGGTTTAGCTCGAGAAAGCTACCTGCTTAATCCAAATAATACAGTTAGCCCAAACTTGCTTATTATAATTCATGAACTGACCTACCTCTTCCCTAGATGTGTGCTTTTTTACTCTTAGTAGGACTATACTTGAAGGGACTAGTACTATGGGTCGCTTCCTGGATTCAGGCAATATTTTCATTTAATGACTACTATATGGATGTTATTACTGGAAAATTTTGTTGGATCCTATGTCATCCCTTATAGGATCTTGATTAGGCTCAGGTCAAATTCCTGCACTTTGGATAATACTCATCTTTTTTTTTTTACTTAGCTTCTTTTATATATTAGTTTCCCCCATTGATTCTTTTCATAACTATCATTTATTCCTTATTGGCCTCTTACAATCATTACTAAAAATATCTTGCCACTTAATTCATTTTCTAGGTAGGATACTTGCTTTTATACTCATCAGCAACCTACCATCACGTCTCTAAGCTATATTCTAGCCAGTGGCTTGGCATTAGAGAAAAGCCTTAGGTAAACATTCATACTAGCTGCGGATTAATGAGGTTTTATATCTTTCTAAAATTATCCTAGGTCATCCTTTTTCAGAGAACTATTAGAACTGTAAGGCTCATCAATCTTTCTCATCATCTCATACTCTTTAGAGGTCTACTGCAACCTCACAATTGGTCTACTGCGACCATGAAATCTGCTGTAATCTTTGAGCCCTACTAGGATCCTCAGTGATCCTACATCATCTCTTTACTAATAGGATCTAACTACAATCAAACTCTGAAAAGATTCAAAACATAAGGATAATGCACTTTGTAAAATATCCTCAACTAATCCAACAACTATCATAAGCTATCCTTAAGTCTAATCTCATATGCCACTGAAACAATCTTAGGCTAGATTTCGCAAAGGAAATATATCTTATATTCAAGAGAAAAACTCTAATTAAAAGGATTACTTTCCTCTTGCATTGCAAAGATATGCCCAAATCTTTGCTCTGATACAAAAAATGTAACACCTTAGCTTACTAGGCTTTTAATGATATTTTATATATCTAGCGGAAATAATTAAAAACTTAGAACAATTAAACTTTTAAACTTTTCAAAATTAGATTGCTCAAAAGACAATAACTTAACTAAAAGTTTACTTTAATTAATAAAAATTAAGCCAATCATACTATAATTATCTGACTATTGTTCCAAAACATATCAACATAATTCAATACATTTATTCTAATATAAAATAATATCTTTCAGCCTGCTTCCTCTTACTTAACCACCTCCTTACCTTTGCCTTTGCTTGTGCTTGACCCTAACATTGTTAGTCATTTGGTGTGAGATTTGGGGAAATCTCAATAGTATATATATTCATTCATACAAATCATGCTCATAATTAGGTAGTTATGCAAACAACCAAATAACTCATATTTTATGCATCTATAAAAATCTTCAATAGAGTTTTCTCTTAATACTAGACATCCATAGCATTTCAAAACATTTATATTGAAACAACTCATATCACATAACATCCAGAATTAATTCACAGAAAATGCATGAAATAAATAATATACTACCTCCACCGAAAAGTATCCTGAGCTAAGCAACTTGTCTTCCTTCTTGAATTTTTTAAGTACTTTACTTGAAGCTAACCTTCCTTTCTTTTCCTTCTCTTTCACTCACACTCTCTTTCTCTCCCTCGGCTTTCTCTTTCTCTCACTTACTCCCAACTCTCACTTTCAACTAGTGATGTGTTGAAATGAAGAAATGGGACGGGTATTTATAGTGTTGATGTCTTGACCAACAAGTGACATCAATTCATCATAATTCAATGTAACTCATTGAAACTACTATTTATTGTATACATTCATTCAGTATATACTCATAAGAATTCAATGTAACTCATTGAAACCACTATTTATTGTATACCTTCATTCAGTGTATACTCATCTGAATTCAATGTAACTCATTGAACCCACTATTTATTGTATACCTTCATTCAGTGTATACTCATCTGAATTCAATGTAACTCATTGAAACCACTATTTATTGTATACATTCATTCAGTGTATACTCATAAGAATTCAATGTAACTCATTGAAACTACTATTTATTATATACCTTCATTCAGTGTATACTTATCCGAATTCAATGTAACTCATTGAAACCACTATTTATTGTATACCTTCATTCAGTGTATACTCATCAGAATTCAATGTAACTCATTGAAATCACTATTCATTGTATATCTTCATTCAGTGTATGCTCATTAGAATTCAATGTAACTTATTGAAATCATAATTCATTGCATATCTTTATTCAGTGTATATTTTCATTCCTCATATTCTAAACATAAACCGTATGGAAATTTATGGATGTTACAATTGTTCATCCAAATCAACCTTTACTGCCTTTGAATTTGCTCTTCTTAATGGAGGTCTATCTTCAAAATCGATCTACGAACTCGTACTGTCACCGTTCATTCAGATCTAGCATGCCGGCCAAATCATCGCATCCTCATCATTGCAGATCATCACTAGCCAAGTCATCACATCCTCATCATCATAGATCATCTTGCATCTCAAATCATCGTTCCTCATTGTCAATCAAATCACATTCATGATTTGAGCTCGTCACCGACTAAAACTCATCACTTGGCAGATGATGTGAACCAGATCATCATCGGCCAAGTAGTTTGAACTTGCAAATCATGCCTAGATCTAAATTGTTTGTTTTTTATTGTATTAATTGATGATGTTGTCTGTGATGCTAGCTGTTTGCCGCCGGGGATGGGGGAAGGAGAAAGGAGGGGGAGGAATTTTTTTTAGGCCAAGGGTAAAAGGGATATTTCACGTTTACTTATATTTTTCTTCCATAAAAATTAAACATCATTCCCTCACTTTTTTATATCATACCAAATAAATCCATATGTAATCATCATCTGATTATATCTCTTCACACCATTCACATCATATTAATTAATTTAAATTGTCTTTAAATCTAACCTCATCTGATCTTTACCCTTAATAAAAACAACAAACTCAAACAATTCACTCTCTTTTACTCATAAATAAGGGTATTTTGAGAATGAAGCAATTAATACTTCAAAAACTTATGAAATGTGACTTATATTTATGATCACAAAAAGCTTTAATAATGTACTTAATAAAAAGAACTGGAGGAAGTAATTTTTTGTGAGCATGCAAGTTTCCCTAAATTAATAGCTAAAAACTAATCTCTTAAAGGAGTGGAGATTAGTAAAGTAGGCTTTACCTTTCTCAACAAAATATTTTTCATACATAGATTAGGAATTGAACCGTGAATTTAACTATTTGTCAATTGTTGGTTCACAAAAGCATATATATTATTCATGTTTGATTCTTAATTCCTAATATAAATTAACTGAATTGCTTATACTCTTCTCTTTTCGGATAATCATAGAGTAATAGAATGTCTCTTCTTCCCTCACATAAAATAATCAAATTTGAATTATTTATATTCATAAACATAAATATATATATATATATATATCATATGGTCGAAAATAGATAAAGAGGAAAAAAAAAACAATGAGGACAATGATGAAATGTAGACTCCACATATATTCACATTTAAAAAAAAAATTTTATGAAAAACCATCCAATATCTGATACTATATTAACTAATTTAAATTCAAGATAAGTTAGAGTCAGGAAGGTTGCTCACCGTTTCATCAACTGTCTAATATATCACTTTTTTTTAATGAATGTATTGATGTTACTACCTAAGGATCTAATTTAAAAATAATCACCATTGATGTGCCGAACCCACTAGTATTATTTTTCTTTTTTTAAATGAATCCAACCTCAAGCACAAGTTTGTTAGACTTAATTAATTAATTAAAATAGATAAATGCTTTCCGACCCCTAAATTAACTACAAAAATATAAGTCGAGGTAAAGTACAAGAACCCTATAAATCGAGACAGATGGTCATGCATGTGCGTTGCTTATTATTTGTTTTAGAACAAAGAAAGAAACGAAAAAGGTACACTGAACTATATTAAATTAGATTAGGTCATAAGAGAATTTCATTAAGAGTATAAAATCTTTGTATGTATCAATACATGTATTTGTCGATTTTATTTTCTTATAGAGCGTGTTGTGTTCAATAAAATTTTTTTCTTAAAAAAAGAGCATGTTCTGCATATTACCAAGTCTATACCTGTTTGTCTATATATTGTCTAAACATTATAACAATATGCAATATTCATGAACCATTAACAATGTCAATTAACGTGGCTCATTAAAAAATTGAATTATTAATTTTTTCTTCATAGTGTAATGGTTTCTATCTAATTGTTTTTAAACCAGTTTCTCCCTTTTTGGGGGAAATTTTGGGTTTTTTTTTGGGAAAACAAAAATATTTAATTATTTATAATGTCGAGAATCATAAAATTCAGAAGTTAGGCTTGTAACATTCAAACATAGAGAGATTACAAAAATTGAAAAATTATTACAAAGTTAAATTGAAATATTTTGAAATACCAAATTAAAAAGTTGGTTTTGTTATAAACAAAGAAAAAAAGGGGGGGCTGGATAGGTGAATAATCTTCACACGTGGAAGATACGCAGAGCAAAATTGATTCCACGCACATTTAATACATGTCTCCTTCAATTGGAAATTGTTATGAAAAACTTATGGTTTTTTTTTTCAGAATGAGAAAATTATATTTTGATACTTATAATTTAACTTAATTTTTAATTTGATTATTATATTCAAATTTCATAATTAAATATTTATAATTCAAATAATTTTCAATTTAATTCATGTTATTATAATTTTATCAATATTTTGTCATAAATAAACTAATTTTATTTTATTATCTATATTTTTTATTGATGTCATTATAAATCATATAAATTCATGATATTAATATAATATATATAATTAGTTATATTAACAAAAATCGACAAATACTCACGAAATTTAAGATAAGTTAAATTAAAAAAAGTTTTTATTCTAAAATAAAGTAGTTTCACTACTTTGAATTTTGTGAATAAAAAATTAAATTGTATGAAATTAAATTGTGAATAAGCACAAAATACGCAGTTCAGTTTAGAATCTCTTGATTTGAAATTAAATTGTTTTTTATTCTTTGACATGATTTGAAATTAAAATGAGATGATCTTAGTTCAAAACACATCAGACCATAATGAATTCTACAAAGTAATGTTGCCAGAAATTGTGGCATGAAATTGTAATCTTAAACTGAAAAATGTCAAATTAAAACAAATTGGCAATCCTTTTTAAATGTAATAGGTTTATGTTGAAAAAAATAATGAAATAATTCTTTTTTTGTATTTCAAGAAAATTCTGATTTACCATATGAAATTCTGACACAAGAATTTATATGAAAAAAGAGCAAGACAATGGCTGAATTATTTAGCTACTTATTTTTAATAAATATATATTAATAAAAATAAATTATTTGGTAAACACATGTAACACAAAAGGATATATCTATTGTGCCACAAAATTTAAATGTAAAAATATTAAGGAGCTTGGCTTTAAAAATAATTGGGTAAAAAGATGCTAAAAAACTCATGTATATCAATATTTAAAAAAATTTGTACACATCATAATAAAAATATATGAAAAGAGGGTATTTGAATATGCAGGATTGCATATTGATGATATATTATTGATTAAAAATTTTTAGGATATTAAAATAAAGGGCAATTAAAATTTAAAAAAAATAATAAACAAAAAGCAATATTTTTTGTTTGAATTGAACAAAAAGCAATGATTTGAATATAATAAATTAATGCTGAGAAAGAAAAAACGTGATAACTTTTTTAACTGCAAGCATCCCCATTTATCATAAACGTGTTGCAGATGGTGGGCCCACCATAATTACCACAAATCTAGCAGTAATTGCAATAAACAATACTCATGAGTCCCTTATACATACGGTAAGACCTGCTACTTGGATTCTTAAAATTGCAGTATCCCCGGTGGCTTCTCAATATTTCAGCACTGATTTTATATTATATATAGATGGCTGAACGTCCTCTTCTGTGTCAGAACCTCCTCCCTAATCCCCACAAATACACCAAGAAAATGGAACCATCTTCTTCTTCTTCACCTTCCCCTCCAACCTCCCATCCTCTTTATCTCCTCCTTCTTTACCTTTAAGCCTGTTGGAATTTTTGGGCCGCCCATTAATGGGCTGACATTTTGATAAAAGCCCAAGTTATAATTTATTAATTAATTATTGGTGAATGAATTAATTAATTAACATTGATTTAATTAAAAGAAATGAGATTTATATTTTGAATTTTAAATTCAAAATATAAGGTAGTTGTGGGAAGTTTTTTTATCAGGATATACGCTTATTTCTCTTATCTCTAGAAAGTTACCGAGATAGGAAAAAAAACACTTCCTCTTCCATTGAGACTCTCTCAAAAATACAGAAAATATAATCTCTTGTGATTTTTTTGGTGCCTCTGTTGTGAACAGTGACTGGTTTCCTCTATGATTCCAGTCCAAACCGTGTGGTACAAAAGAAGAGAAGATTTCGCTTACAGGGAAGGAGTCAGTAGATAAATATGCCAAACAGGTATGTAATTCTTTCTACCTCCTTCTAAATTGACATTGGTATCAGAGCCAGGTTGGCTTGATTCTTTTGTTACCCAATAATTTCTAGTGAATTTTGTGCTTATTTATACGTACCAAATATGAATTTCTCAAAAAACCTCCATTTTATGAACCAAAACGCAATTAATTGGGGATTTTTCATATGTGCAAAATTAAGCCACGAAATTCATACCATAAGTAATATACAAGTGGAGAAACTTATGGTCAAAATTTGGAAGAAAACCGATTTATCAGTAGAGAAAATTTTGAGAAGAAAGTGTTTGGTTTTGTATGGATGAAAGGCAAACTTTCGGGGTCTAGCGTTTTTTTTGTAGACAACAAAATTATACATAATGTATACGGTTAGAAAGCTTGTAGAATAATCTTTAGAACGCCTCAAATTTCATTTCAATCGAAAGTGTAATGAAGAAGATATGGCTTCTTGAAGTAAGAGGTTAAAAATTGAAAATCTAGAAAAAGTAGCCAAACTGAAAAATTTTGAAGGCCTTTTCTCTGTCACTGGGTGATGGATCTGCAAATTCTATATGTCATTAGAAAGATCGTTTTACGAACTTTCCAATGACGTTAAATTTTCCTAGATAGGAGTTGAGATGAGGGAGATATGAGGATTCAAACTGAGCCCTGCAGAAATTGGCAGTGTTGTAATTTGTTGAAAAAGTTGCAGAAAAGCTTTTTCCTCCAGATGACGATGATGATTATAAAAAATAAAAAGGGAAGAAACTAAATGGACACGCGGAGAGAAAATTAGGACCCACGACCTCCCATTTCCATTAATAGACCCTTAACCATTGTGCCACGTGCCCCATAACTGTAATGCTTGAGGAGTGGGAAGAATATAAAATTTAGGCTTACAATCACAACATGCAACCTCCTCCCCTCTTAAGTTCACGTGCCTTTTATTAACCATTCTAATATTTCTTTTTTGCTAGGAATGGTCACCATTAAAATAAATTATGTATTATAATAATTAAAAAAATTGTTCCCACACCACCACCGAACACAGGGCGTGGAAGGGGGAGGTCATGCCTTGAACCTCCATGAACCGAACACAGGGCGCATGAAGGGAGAAGGTTAGGCATTGAAATAACCTCCTCCATGTGCTGCCCATCAACTGATTACACGTGGCCTACCACTACCTTGTGAGAAAAGAAGTAACGTTGTGATAAGGCTTATGTGTGTGTCTATATATTAAAAAATAATAATAATAAAAGACTTCTACAAAAAAAATAAATAAATAAAATAGAAAAGAGCCACGTGAGAGTTGAGATTAAAATATGAAAGCCCCTCCTCTCAACATAATATGCCATGTCATTATACCATGGCAACATTTATTTTTTGGATTTTTTAACCATTGTTATTAACAAAAAGAAAATTCTTTTGGCTAAATTAAACACGTGCCCTATCATGTACCTATGTTAGGTATTCCAATTTTGATTTGGCCAAATATGGGCTTGGGCCAAATTATTTTTTGAGATAAATTATAAGAAAAAATTAAAATTACCACTCTTAGAGAATAACACATTTCCACTAATCCTATACATTTTAGCCATGTGACATTAAAAAAAAGAAGATTTGATAAGTCACATATGGCAGTGTGTGACATGTAAAAACACTATTATGATGTATATAATAGACATGTCACCTAGGTTTGTAAAATGTAATAAAATATTATATTAATTAATTTCCTATCAGAAATTAATTTAAACAGATCCAAATGACATTAAAATAGTATATTTCTTTGAGAACCTACATAAAAAGACTTCATGAAGGTTATAATATATGATTTTTATGATAAATGTGTGAACTAAAAATATAAATTGCCATTATATTAAAATTTGTTATGGCAATGTGGGGCAATGCACATTATGATGCGCTCAAGATGATGTGTTCTTGGAGCTAATAAAGATTATTTTTTGCTTTACTTATAAATATTATGTGCATGAGTGCATAATGAAACTTATGCTCCAACAGGTTTGTATCAAAGAAAAATATGAGAAGCATATTCTTTTTGGAAATAATCTCATATATGAAAGTATACATGGCTCTGCCAAAGTATGAGGAAGGGGAAACTTTTGAAGAGTTCATCAAAAATAATGTTTAATTCGAACTAACATTAAAGGGATTAGATTTAAATCTTAACGATATATAAAAAAATATGTTCATGAGTATTTAAGAAATTTTTTGTTAAATTTCTGATTGGTAGTGAGATGAATTTGTATTTAATGATTGCTTCCATTATATTTGCATGTTTATGGGATATATAATGTGCTAGAATATATTCCTATGTTTTATGATTTTATTGACATGCATAATATTGTAAAATGAGAAATGCTCATTTGAGTGGGAGCTCTTAGAAACAAACAAGATGTCATCTAAGAGCTATAAATTTTGTGAGTAATATTTGCAAATAAATTCGATAGTAAAGTAATGATGTTCTTAGGATGCATGTGATGGAGGTTTTTAAATGCAGGCTTCCGATCATGAACCTACTAATATCATTATGGATCTAGTCGAAGTTTATTGCAAATAATAAAATAATGCATTGTATATATGTGTGCTGCTTCTATGCTCTGTCTATGTAATTGCATAATATTTGATTATGGCTGAAAAATATCCTAAGCAATGACGAAGGGATATAAAGAGAGATACATCCTTGAAAATTGAAAGGAACACTGGTTATAGATGTGTAAACTACGAAAGAAAATACAATTAGCATTATTGAATGGTCGAGATTTGTCAAGCCAAGGAAGGGAAATATGCACACTCACATTGTGATGTTGAGTTGTGTGGCTTTGACAAAATCTTATCTTGCTAGTTGAGTACATTAAAAGTTCTTGCCCTAGAGACTATTAGAATAAAAAAAAAACCAAGAAACATTTAATTAAAATTGTGAGACCATCTGGATCACCTAATATGTTTATGATTTTTTCCCATGAGGTTAGGAAATTAAGCTCTAGAAGTTGTAAGAGTGTCTTTTTTAAGGACTAAAAATGACTAATGTTTTTTATTGGTGAAAACAAAGGAGAGTGACTGAATTCACATATTATTTCTTTAAGAGAATTGTCTTCTTAGCAAGGAAAGGATCAGTAAAAGTGTATTTCTTTATAAGATACATGTGCAAGATAATGAAAGATTGGAAATCGCACTTTAACTATTGATTAAATAGAGAGTTGCTGATCCTAGTGAGAGCTCCTAATTCAAGTGGGAGTTTCTAATTTGAGTGGGAGTTCTATGATAAATTAAGTTAAAGTACACATAAATAGAATGTTGTACAATCCCACTAAAGGAGTAAAGAAAGAGCGCTCTTGGATATCATTTTAAAATGATGTCATTTATAATTACTCCTTGACTTGATGAAGAGACAAATATTATTTAGGGCACTCTATCATACCTTGCTAAGTTAATAAGGATGACAGCAATGAATACTTTGAGGATTGATGAGAACACATTTTAAA
The DNA here is from genome assembly GCA_026686845.1 of Adenanthera pavonina. NCBI lineage: Eukaryota > Viridiplantae > Streptophyta > Magnoliopsida > Fabales > Fabaceae > Adenanthera > Adenanthera pavonina. Next base: position 28,167,875 of record JAIVEN010000023.1, read on the forward strand.
AATGTGACTTACTCAACTATTAAGGGGTATGTATAGGTGGATATTGGTTAAGAAGAAAATCTTCACCTATTATGCATATTGATATGTTCATACTAATTCTGGCTATAGTTACATATTTGAATATTAAAATTACATCAAGTGGATGCAAAAGCCATATTTGCAATTGAGAAAAAGTTCAAAGAACTTTGTAAGTCTCTCTAAGGAGGCTGAAATGCATAGTGACATTTAAGGCTTCTTTGAAATGTGACTTCAAGTGAACCTTAAATGATAAATGTAAATCATTATGATTTCACAATATGTAGTTTGAGAATGATATTATCTCTTATGTAGATAATACACTTTAGCCTGAAATAATCTATGTTTGTGACTAGTCACTAAAGGCTAATTATCCTTAAAATTTTGAATTTAAGGACAAGGGTAGGATAAAGAGTATTCTTGGAAATTAAGATACAAGTGAATTGTTTTAGAAAATAATTTTTTTTAACAAGAGGACTATGTTGAGAAAGTTTCTAAGTTCCTCAATGTGAAAAGTCTACAAACTCTAAGATACGCTTTAAAAAAAAAGGAATTTGGGATGTGAGATAAATCTTCATATGGAATCTAAAAGGTGAAATTGTGTAAAAAGTTCCATAGATCCAGTATTATAAATAGCTAAATGCATGCAGAAAGCATGCATGATTGGAAAGTTGTTGAATAATTAAGCTTATAAGATGATCCTAATCAATTTACAATTATGAGAAATGTAAAGCTATCACATGAATATAAAAGAGAACTTAAATGCTTAATGAGGTACTACTGCATATGTGTGGTGAAGGCTGTGTGACACAAGCACCATAAAATACTCCGATTATGAAAAAACGGAGGTGTGAGTGAGCAGAAATAAGTTTCTTGATATATATATATATATATATTTGCTAAATGAATTGTCATGCAACATTATAGCAAGAAGTAGACATGGATTTATAACAAAATTCATGTTTGGCAGTAGTAAAACAGGCTAAACGATCAAAGTGATAAATGTAAAAATTTGGGGATCACTAGTGGGACCATTTTATTAAGTCAAAAAGTGAGTATAATATGATCGTCAAAAGCCATGGTCTTTACGAGAAAACTTAAGTATCATATAAAAGATGAATTACATAGACATACAATGTAAATCTTTGCTAAACGAAGCAATGGCACAGAAAGTGTTACTGTATACTGTATTTCTACCATAGTGATATTGAAGGATCCCATAATGGAGCCATAATACCTCGAGATATGAATATGGGATATACGAGATCTCTGGGTATGAGTACAATACAGAAAGTAACACATGGAATATGATATTTTTTAGAAATTTTGCTACAAAAGCCATAATCATGTGAGACATATATACAATGCATAGTATGTCGTACAGGTTAATGAGGTTGACTCTCTCACACGAGAAACCGCCTTTGACGCTTACAAGAAGCGTGCAAAGATGAGACATTTGTGTTCACCAACAAAGTAATGAGAGTAATGATATGGTAGAGAAGAAACACAAAATACTGTCACCTCGACAAGAGTGAAGAGTGATTCGAGATGAGATCCAATACGTATAAAATTTTGGATTGAATTATGGATACCCACTATCCATAATACCTGTAGCTAGATAACGAATTCTCCAAAATTGACGTCATAAAAGTGAGAGGATTGGTAGAATTCGGGTTAGACACTGTGTGTGTCTGAACTAAAATCTATATGGTGTTAATAGTAACTCAAATCGACATGCACTCTTATGAAATAAGAGGAACACCATAGCATGCAATTCATACTGCATGTGCTTAAAACCACAAACAGGAAGCAAGTAAATAAATCCCTACTTTATTGTTGTGTGAGTCCTAAAAAGGTAAAATCTTTTCATTAATGCCCTTATGACTTTGACATTATCATGGAGAGATGATTCAGTGTTTGTTACTTTAGCATACATCCTATGATCATGATAATTCGATTTAAAAGGTTATTGCTGGGAAAGCAACTGATTCTGATCAAAATGATATATGGGCGAAAGAAAGATCACCTAGAATATGCATAACTATGCTGGTGTTTGAAGCATGCTCCTTATGAAATCATTTAGGTGATATTATAAGTGTGGACACTAAGCATACAAGAAGGCAATCTGAGTAATGCTAAAACTCAAGAGGGATTAGATTTGCCAAGGAAATGTGTATATGGTGGATCTAGGGCATCTGAGGCACAAATCCGAGTACACGATACATATGTGAGGGTAGTTATCTTGTGCTGATTCTATCATAAGATTCTAGTACAAGATCTAATAAAAGGAGACGTCGTGCCCATGTGGTCACGGCAGAGCACCTAGTATGAAAGCCCAAGAGAAGTTGAAAAGTTCTGTGTTAGTCATCCCATCATGTGTGAGTGGGAGATGTTGGAATTTTTGGGCCGCCCATTAATGGGCTGACATTTTGATAAAAGCCCAAGTTATAATTTATTAATTAATTATTGGTGAATGAATTAATTAATTAACATTGATTTAATTAAAAGAAATGAGATTTATATTTTGAATTTTAAATTCAAAATATAAGGTAGTTGTGGGAAGTTTTTTTATCAGGATATACGCTTATTTCTCTTATCTCTAGAGAGTTACCGAGATAGGAAAAAAAACACTTCCTCTTCCATTGAGACTCTCTCAAAAACACAGAAAATATAATCTCTTGTGATTTTTTTGGTGCCTCTGTTGTGAACAGTGACTGGTTTCCTCTATGATTCCAGTCCAAACCGTGTGGTACAAAAGAAGAGAAGATTTCGCTTACAGGGAAGGAGTCAGTAGATAAATATGCCAAACAGGTATGTAATTCTTTCTACCTCCTTCTAAATTGACAAAGCCAATAATAATCATCCCTCTTTCACCATATATATATATATACACATACAACATCGACATATCCTCTTCTGTTCTTTGCCGTTCATGGGGTCTGCTATTTCTGCAGATAATGACGGCGGTGGAGGAGGAGGAGAAGGAAGCCGTCTTCTTCCACCACCACCATCGTCGTCAAGCCCGGGTCTTGGCGATATCCCAGAAAGCTGTATTTCATGTGTGCTTATGAACTTTGACCCACCAGATATCTGTAAATTGGCCCTAGTGAATAAGGCTTTTCACAGAGCTTCTTCTGCTGACTGTGTGTGGGAATCAAAGTTGCCTTCTGCCTACAAGTTTCTGCTCAACCATGTTCTTGATGGCGAACAAGACCTCCACTCCTTTACCAAGAAACATATTTATGCCGTTCTGTGTCGACCCAAGCTCTTTCATTCTGGTAACAAAGTAAGTGGATCCCCTTTTAATTTTCTTCTGATCTCTATATTAGGCTATACATATTGATTATAAAAAATAGGAAGGAGAGAAGATGCTTCCAGTTCCGGGGTCCATCCTATACCTTCGACTACTACTTAGGGTCTAGACACCTTGAGACTTGAATCGAATTAACTACCAGATCACTATACACTAATAGGTTACAGCTTAGCTGGGTTCGTGACCCATTAGGGGGGGATCTCCCCACGATCGGGTGTTTGAACTCTCAATTCGGAAGTTGCAAAAACAGTCCTCTTGCCACTTGCGCCAACCTCTTAGAATACATAATCCTATCTTTGGTGATGGTTAGATGATATTCACGATGCTAATGTTCAATACTTCAGTTCATTGGTATATATCTAACTTGACTGGTGTTATCTTATGTTGGAAAGAATGATATACTAATTTGATTGGAATGATATATAAACATTGATTTGAATTATATTTCAAACATCTAGTATCATACTATTTTACTATGAGAATTGGGCTGGACTGATTGATTCAACTAAAAGCTTGGAGTATCGAACGAATTCATGAAGGATCAGTTGAATCGATTGAAATCGTATAGGTTAAATCACTTTGACTTTTAATTATTTTTTAATTTTGAAACTCTATGTTCTTATAATTAGTTAACTATTTTAAACATATAATCACTTTTCTTTGGTTAAAATTTAAAAATGACTCTTAATTTTTTTCTTCATAGTAGTTGATATATTTTTATATTATATAAATACAAAACTAATACACACACCACAAGTTCGACTATTGTACAATTTTATAAAAGAGCACTTGTGTCCTTCTCGCGATAACTTTCGAAGTAATTAACAATTTTCTTTTTTCATGACAATTTTATAATGGTAGAAAACTGATAGATGTCTGAAACAGATTTTCTTCTTCCTTCACTACTGGAATATTGGTGTTGAATTAGATTCTGATGTGTTGTTTTTTTATTTTTAAACGTACGTAGGAAGTGTGGTTGGATAAATGTACTGGTCAGGTTTGTTTGTTCATGTCATCAAAGTCCATGAAGATTACTGGAATCGATGACAGAAGATACTGGAATTATATTCCTACTGAAGAATCCAGGTGAGACCTCATACCTCTCCTTTCTTTGTTTTTGTTTTATTTTTTTTTGGAAAAATATAATTTCATGAAAGATGGGAAAATATTTATGTTTTCATGACTACGAAAAAATTATAACCTGAAGTTGAAAAATTTTAACTAAAATGTTATAATATCTAATAAAGAATAAAAAATTTCATGTAAACAAATATCCATCTTGAACTTTAAAATTTTGGATTTACATAAAATTTTTTAGCTTTTTATTGGATATTTTCATGTCTTAATTGAAATTTTTCAGATCATAAAAACATAGATATTTTCCTCCATTGTTATGAAATTGTAATTTCTCCTTTTCTCAATCAAACAAGAATGATTGAGTTATTTTCCAAAAAATTTAACTTTTTCCCTTTTTGATTTTTCTGATGCCAAACAACACCTTAATGATTGGAACTCTCTATTAAGCTTTAAGCACTTCAAAAAATGAAAGCTTAAATTAGGTGGAGTGAATAGGGTGACACATATTGTGTGGTCCAAATTTTAGTTTATAATTTTTTTCGTTTTCTCAATCTTTCCGTATCTTCCAAAAAAATTGAAACATCATTTGATTGATGGGAACGATGATATTTCTTTTTTTTTTTTTATAGAAAATTTTATTATAAGGGACTGAATTATCAAATTGCAGCATGTGGGGTTGAAAGGGAAAGGCCAAACGCACACCTTTTTACTTTTGACATTTTCGAATAATCACGTTGAAAGATTGAATAAGTAATATCGCTTGCTATCATCAAACGTTTAGGTTAGAAATTATTATTATTATTATTATTATTATTATTATTATTATTATTATTATTATTATTATTATTATATATTCATTTGGTTTCTTAAAGGTTGAACTTTTCGAATATTAAAAGCCGAAAGTTGTTCTCTTTTTCTGTCCTTGCCCTTTCACCACCTTCCAAATTGATCATTGTAAAGATTTGCAAATCTATTAAACCAAAATGTTTCGTTTTCCTATTCTTTATTAAATTAAAGATTTCAGCTAATTAATTTATTGACTCTCAATGGTTTAATTTTTTTTATTTTTCCCAAGAAAAGAATGGTATTCGGCATTCTTTTTTTTTTTTGATACAGTAATCGGCATTCTACCATTTATATTTATCAATAAAATACAATATTATGTCTTATATGTGAGTTGGAGACAGATTTTTTTTTAGACAAAAAATTGCAATACATAAACACACTCACTCATTTATATTATAATTTCTCTTGTGATAACATGTACATAATCCTAACCACATAAAAATTTAATGTTCAAATAATAATTAGAAAATTATTAATTTGCTTCTTGAATCATTAATACATCATGCGTATTTTATTGCAATCTACATAAATTAGTGAGTACCTAAATCAATATTCAAAACTAAAATAATTTCTTATATTCTAGTTTTTCTGGTTGGCCAGAAGAAAAAAACATTCTTTCCAACATCTCTAGCTTTTTTTTCTTTCATGTGTACCTGGTATACAGGAACTACCTCATTTTAAGTGGAAGATTTATTGGGGTCCAACATTTCTAACTTTCAGAAGTCATTTGGTAAATAAAATAGGGAATAGGATAAAAACTAAGATGAAATTAGAGAAAAATTAGATTTGTAATTTTAATATATATATATATATATTGTGTCAACAACAACAATAATAATAAAGACATTTACTGTTAATTAATAATAATATAAATATAATAAATGTTGTACATCTTATTTTTATGCAATAAAACTTCTATTCTTTCTTTGAACAAAAAATAATGCCCTGCTAACTCAAGTTGGTCCAATTGGTATGAATAAGATTTATATCCTATAAGAGCATAAATTCAAATCTTACTACTAATATGAAAACCTCATTGATAGATAATTTATAAATAAGCATATTAATTTTGATGAATTAGTATGTTAAATGTGTGAATACACTTCACTAATCAAATTATCAAATTACCATTTTAATACTTATTTCTTTTACCAACAATGAGGAAAAAAATGGGAATTCTTTTTGGCTACATTAATGGGAATTTTTTATTGTGCAGATTTAAAACTATTGCATATCTTCAGCAAATGTGGTGGGTGGAAGTTGTGGGAGAGGTGGAATTTGAATTCCCAAAGGGAAGATATGGCCTATTTTTCAGACTCCAATTGGGCCGAACCTCAAAAAAATTGGGCCGGTGGGTTTGTAATATGGATCAAGTACATGGGTGGAACATCAAGCCTGTCCGATTTGAGCTATCCACATCGGACGGCCAGCATGCGCTCTCAGAGTGTTATCTTAATGGGTCTGGAGAATGGGCCCACTACCACATTGGAGACTTTGTTATTGGGCCCTCCGATGGGGCCATAAATATCAAGTTTTCGTTGGCCCAAATTGATTGCACACACACGAAGGGTGGTCTCTCCGTAGACTGTGCCTTCATATGCCCCACCGAGTTTTCCCCAATGTATAACTAAACTAAATATTATAGTTTTTTTATTAGCAAAAGAAAACTAAATATTTCAGTTACATATGTATATATATATATATATATTTTTTTTTTTTTGCAGTTGTACAAGGATTGTAGGTTGGTTGTTATTTAAAATATTTGTTGTGTTTGTAATGAGTGCTCTGAGGCGAGCTTTTTTCAATTTTCACGGAGGGTTAGAGTGTTGTTTCAAGAACTTATCATATAGATGTGAGAGATTAAAGCTATATCTTGATCTAAGTTTTTCCTTCTAATTTCGTAATCTTGCCATAGAAAATTCATGAAAAAAGGGCGAGAAAGTGGGAGAGGGGAGACGATGTTCATCGGTTTTGAATTTGCAATTTTACATTACCAATTGTAGTATAGAAAATCTCAAAGTATTCCAAGAATTGTATCTAAGAAAGGTTACGATTCCTACTCCAAAGAGTTTTAATCTGAACAAAATTAAAAATGTTTTGAGAGAAAATTATTTGAAAGGTAACAAGCGACAATACATAAGTGAGGTTGAATCAATCTTTAATAATATCAAATGATTGTGATTTACGTTATGAGATAACTCAAGTATACTCTTTAATTAGACATTTTGCAATTATAATAATAATAATTTCTAAAATATCATAATTACCTCTTACTTAATTAATTTGTACTGAATTAGAATTAAATTTGTTTTTGCACAATTAATTAAACCAAGTAAGACTTAAATCACAACAAACTCCTAAATATATCTCTAGTTACATTTATCTTTATTAAGTTTAGGCTTACTTTTCATTTCTCAGTTCTTCAAGTTTACTCACAAGAAACACAGCAAATTTATATATAAAATTTAAGAATAGATCCAAGAGTTAAAATCAAAAAGCAAAATCTAGTGAGTTTCAGTCTAGTTACATCCTTACTCTTGATTAAAAAATTTAGCAATAGAAAAATATAAGAGTAAAATACCATAACTTCCTTTCTGTTTTACCTTAATTATAAAGACATCTCTACTATTTTGAAAACATATATAGACCTCCTTTAAAATCAAATGTTATATTCTATAGACCTCCCATATATTTTAAATATTTTATTTCCATTCACTCAATCATTAATTGACCATTAAATTAAATTAATGAACTTTTTGTTAGACCAAAATACCCTTATTTAGCATAAATAATTAATATTTAAGAATCATTTAAATATTTATGTTAGTCAAAAATATTTTTAAGACATATTTTTATTACATTATAAAATTGATTAATTTTATAATTTTAAAACTTTTAACTACATTTATTTAAACTTACTTATAAAAAAAGAATAACTTTTAATTATTATGATTTAATATAATCAGAAATAAACTAGTAAATATGATTTTTAATTAATCAATAATTTTTTAGGAATATTCCTAGTACGTGGTGGTGTTAACCACTGTTATCATAATCGGACTAGATTAGCTGGTTCAACCAATTCAACTAGGAACCAGCACCAAGTCTGGTCTGAATGAAGGAAAAAACTGAGGAACATTGGTGGAAAATTGGTGAATTCAATATTAAATAAGTGAAAATCGGCAATCAAATTAGGTTAGGCAGTCCAACTTTTTCAGTGATGAAATGAGGGGCAGAAGAAAAAGAGAATGGAGAAAGAAAAGAAAATCCTACCACCAAGCAACAGAAAAGGAGAAGGTGGCGAAGACTTGAAATGGCTTATGAGAAGAGAAAGATATTGAGGTGAGAGGGCAAAAAGAGAGGACCAACTTTATATTTCTTCTTCTATGTGGCCAAAGAACCTTGCATCGTTGGTTTCTCCTGTTAGTTAGGCTGGCTTCCCAAGAGGGGGTGAATTGGGAAGATTAAAAATTTTCTGCAAAATATCAAAGAGGTGAAGAATGCAATATATGATGATAAAACAGAGTATAAATAAATAATAGTGAAAGTAGCATAAATGAGAAGAAGACTCAGAAATTTATCCTGGTTCGGTCTCTCCACTTGACCTACGTCCAGTCCCCAAGTCACCACTTGAGATTTTTCACTATTTCTGTAAGAATTCAGTGGGTTTCTTGCAAATGCCACAGTACAACTTTTGTGCTCTATTTTCTAGAACCTCTCTCAATCCCTTTCTGCACTTTCACAAAGTGCTTCCTAATCCCTTGTAATATCCCCTCACAAGAAAATTTATCTTCCAGATGAAGATTAGATTATTTACAAAGATTAAACTCTCTTAATCAGAGTAAATATGAAAGTTGAAGTACAGACTATTGAAGTGTGAGTGTATGAAGCTTTGAGTAAATGATTTGGCAGAGTTTCAGTATATACACAGTTAAAATCGTTACCCACAACTTCAAATGATGTTATATTTATAGATTTAGGTCTCAAATGTCCATTAGAGACAAAATCTATCCGTTGGAAAAGTTATCCAACGGTTACTCTGAAAAACTATCCGTTAACCAACCGCATTTAATGCTTCTGACATACTGAAATTTGAATTTTGGTTGGTCAACAGACGAATTTCGCAGATACCAAAGGTTAACAGCTTCAACGTTGGAAGACTGAAGTTCGACTGTCATGAAGTGAAATTTGAATTTTGATATTTTGAAAATGTTTCTAAGTAGTGACATACGAATTTTCAAGTGGAAAGTTTTTCTGTTAAGTGTGAACAGTACTTTCAATTTGCTACAGTGCCTTCAAAATTCGAATTTTGGAACCCCAAAATTCGTCTGTCCGCAGCAGGCTCAAAGAGCACAGTAGCTCATTTACTTCGAAATTCAAATTTTCAAAGAGTAAAGTTCGTCTGTCAGAGAGAGCTCTTTTCAGACTTACTTTAACATTCAAATTTATAAACACCGTCATTCGTATGTCAACATATCATTGTAACACGTTTGGCTCACACTCAGCAGATTGTGGTTGAGGCCTATCACAAACAGTACCTCTTCAATGAAAGTTTCAGGATTCTTGTCCACAATGCCAATACCAACTATTCTGTCATACTGATTACCTCCAAAGGTCATCTTTCCTCCTTTCTTGTCTCTAAAGGTGATGAACTTCTCCTTGTCACCGGTTATGTGGCTTGAGCAGGCACTGTCCATATACCATTTATTGTTCTTTTTAGCTTTGAGACAGACCTACAAAATAAAGTTCAAGTTTTGTTCCTAGGTACCCAAATCTGCTTGGGTCCTTTTTTGTCAGTAGTGTTTTCCCTAGATACAGATGTACCTTTGGGAACCTATTTAGCCTTCCTGTCAAGTCCATTTTTCTTTAAGGCATATGAACTAGAAATATGCCCCTTTTTGTTACAGAAGTGACAGGTGGTAAAGGGACTGCTAGATTGAGAGGCAGGAAGAAAACAATGCAGATAATATTTTTGTTTTGCATGCCTTGGTTGATTATATGATTCAATCTGATGTGATATATTATCTTTCTTTCTATTTCCATCAGTATGCACAGAATGTCTCATGTATACATTCTGATTTTTCTTCCTAATCTTTTCTTTAACAGCACATGGATCATAGCCAAGTCCAGCTTTTCCTTGTGATCTTCTTTGGCTTCCCATTAAAGTAAACAACATGTCTTTACCTCTAGTAAGCCTAGACATGCTTTTCACTAGATATTCATTGGTTTGCCTCAGTTCAATGCATGTTTTACAGCATACAGATTCAGCAACAGGTAGAGAAACAGTTTCAGAAATATTATGTTGGGATTCTAGTTTGTTAATCTTTTTCTTGACTTGCTTCATTTCTTTAGCAACTTTAACAAACTCATCATGCAGCTCATGAAAAGCTTCCAGTAATTTGGAATAGAAAGGTTCAGATTCATATACCTCATCCTCTTGGTCACTGCTGCATGGGATTTCAGCTTCTTCAGATGCAAGTGCCATGAGACAGATGTTGGCAATTTCATCATCATCATCTTCTTCTTCATCTGAGCTGTTGCCCCATATTGATGAGATGTAAGCTCTCTTCTTCTTGCATTTGTCTGCAGCTTTCTTTTCTTTCTCTTGCTTCTTCAGGAACTGTGGACAATCCCATTTGATATGTCCTTGCTTTTTGCACTCATAGCAAGTCACAGGCTCTTTTTGTTCCCTCTTGCTATCTCCAGCAGCTCATTTCTTGAAGATTTTCTTATTTATCTTCTTGATGTAGAATCTACCGAATTTTCTGACCATCATAGCCAGAGTTTCTTCGTCAATTTCCTCTCCATCGTCAGATTCTTCTTCCTTTTCTTCAGCAACTTTGAGAGCAAGGCCTTTCTTCTTTCTGTCTTGTCCAACTTCCTTGAGAGCTTTCAGTTTTCCTTCATACTCCTCAAGGCTGCCAAAGAGAGTTGTGACAGAGGCCATTGATTCTCCTATAGCTTCCTCTATTGCTGTTACTTTGAGTTGCCATTCCAGAGGGAGAGCTCTGAGGATCTTTCTGACTTTCTTTGTTTGAGTGTACTCCTTTCCCAGGCTCTTTAGTTGATTCACAATGAGGGTAAATCTTTTCTGCAGCTCTTTAACACTCTCTCCTTCTGCCATTCTGAAACTTTCATATTCTCCTATGTATGTATTTAATTTGTTTTCCCTGACTCCAGTTGTTCCTTCATGAGCAATTTGCAGGGTGTCCCACATTTCCTCGGCAGTGGAGCATTGGGAGACTCTGTAGAATTCGTCCTGATTCAAAGCACTGACCAGACAGTGTTTTGCCTTGAAATTTAGTAGGACTCTTCTTCTATCTTCCTCATTCCATTAGCTTCTGGCTTCTCTCTGTATTTTCCATCATCTTCCAGAGCCATTGGGACAAAATCTCCCTTCTGAATGACTGACCAAATGTCCAGATCAATTGACTAGTGATAGATTTGCATCCTCATCTTCCAGTACCCATAATGTTCTCCACTGAAGCGAGGTGGTCTATTTGTGTTGTTGCTTTCTGGTAATATACTTTCTCCAAAACCAGCCATTTTAATTCCCGAACTGTGAGATCCTTTGATTGGGAAACCGGGCTCTGATACCACTTGTTAGTTAGGCTGACTTCCCAAGGGGGGGTGAATTGAAAAGATTAAAAATTTTCTGTAAAATATCAAAGAGGTGAAGAATGCAATATATGATGGTAAAACAGAGTATAAATAAATAACAGTGAAAGTAGCAGAAATGAGAAGAAGACTCAGAAATTTATCCTGGTTCGGTCTCTCCATTTGACCTACGTCTAGTCCCCAAGTCACCACTTGAGATTTTTCACTATTCTGCAAGAATTCAGTGGACTTCTTGCAAATGCCACAGTACAACTTTTATGCTCTATTTTCTAGAGCCTCTCTCAATCCCTTTCTGCACTTTCACAAAGTGCTTCCTAATCCCTTGTGATATCCCCTCACAAGAAAATCTATCTTCCAGATGAAGATTAGATTGTTTACAAAGATTAAACTCTCTTAATCAGAGTAAATATGAAAGTTGAAGTACAGACTATTGAAGTGTGAGTGTATGAAGCTTTGAGTAAATGATTTGGCAGAGTTTCAGTATATACACAGTTAAAATCATTACCCACAACTTCAAATGATGTTATATTTATAGATTTAGGTCTCAAATGTCCGTTAGAGACAAAATCTATCCGTTGGAGAAGTTATCCAACGGTTACTCTGAAAAACTATCCGTTAACCAACCGCATTTAATACTTCTGACATACTGAAATTTGAATTTTGGTTGGTCAACAGACGAATTTCGCAGATACCAAAGGTTAATAGCTTCAACGTTGGAAGACTGAAGTTCGACTGTCATGAAGTGAAATTTGAATTTTGATATTTTGAAAATGTTTCTAAGTAGTGACATACGAATTTTCAAGTGGAAAGTTTTTCTGTTAAGTGTGAACAGTACTTTCAATTTGCTACAGTGCCTTCGAAATTCGAATTTTGGAACCCCAAAATTCGTCTGTCCGCAGCAGGCTCAAAGAGCACAGTAGCTCATTTACTTCGAAATTCAAATTTTCAAAGAGTAAAGTTCGTCTGTCAGAGAGAGCTCTTTTCAGACTTACTTTAACATTCGAATTTATAAACACTGTCATTCGTAATATCATTGTAACAGACTCACCTTAGCTTCTGAAATTCAAATTTTTATGTTCAAAGTTCATCTGTCAGTGAGCAATTTTGAAACTCAATATAATCTTGGTTTCAGATGAACTTTGACATTATTTCAGACGGATTTCTTTAGTTTTCATAAGTTACATTTTGTCTGAAATTTGAATTTTCAAAACCCAAAGTTCATCTGTTGCTTAAAGCTTCTTTCAGATACTTATGAAAATTTAAATTTTGGAAAATCAAAATTCATCTGTCGGAGAAGCATCTCTTCAGACTTATTCAGTTTTAACTCGAAATTCGAATTTCCAAAGGCAAAGTTCGAATTTCCAACATGACAGTTCAATGTAAACCTTTCAAACTTCGTCTGTTGATGGGTGTTTTTCAAATATTTCATGATTTAACATAAAATCAAGGTTTTAAAACTTCTTTCCACCAAATCAAAGCCTTGTACTCAAAATAAAACAAAACTAAATATCCTACAATAAGCTTTGCACAGATTTCTCCAGGATTTCTTCACCTGAACTCTTTGTGCACCTTTGATATCTTTTATTCCAAGCTCTTGAGAGTTGAATTGGAATCATCAAAACTTCTTGATTCAACATCTCCATCTTTAGTAGAACCAATAAAATGGGTTGGAGCCCGCGAGCCAGTCCGCTTAGCCCGCCAAAAATGTCAGGGCGGGTTGAAAAAATTGAGATACTTTATATTGGGGGTCAAAAACTTAGCCCGCCACGCCAGCGTGCCACTTTAAGCGGACCAGCCAGCCTAGCTCACGGGCTGACCCGTTTTTTTTTTAAATATTTTTATATTTTTTTACTCTATATAAATTTAAAAAAATAAAAACTAAAAAAAAAAGGGTTTAAGCATCATTTTCTTTCTCAATCTTTCCTATATTTTGACTTTAGTTGTATTTTATTTTGTTGAACTAAATGTTACTTGTGGTATTACCATATTAATGTATTAATATATTATGCTTTAAGACTTTATGCACCAAACCGATAAAAGATTTCATGAATATAGTTATTTTATTCATGATAATGAATAAGAAATTAATAATTTAACCAAGCAGGGGCAAAATGGGGCTAACCAAACAAAAAGAATAAAAAAAATAGGAGGAATTTTATGATTTAACAAAAAAATATAAAAAATAGAAAAAAAAAATGGGTTGTCCCGTTTGGCCTGCTAGCCCGTGTATGGCGGGACGGGCTGGGATTTCCAGGCCCACCCTCATGGGTGCCTCAGCTCGCCCCGCCCCACCCAAAAGACAGGCCTATGACGGGCCGACCCGTTTAAGGCGGACCAGCCCGTTTACCACCTCTAATCTATAGCAAGGTTGTTGTTAATGGACAATTCCATGGCTTTCGAAAGACCAAGGTAGAGAACAGCCGAACTTTTCCAAGCAAAAGAAAATGACATAACCCGAGATATATTTCTCTTAGTCATTTTGGTTTACCATATTTCTATTTCTAATTGACACATTTTTCAATAAAAAAAATTAAAAACTCACATTCCTTAAGTAATAAAAAGCAAACTCACATCCTCCCATAAAGTTGACTCATTCTCTAATGTTTAGAAAATTGATTCAAAAGTTGCTGTAAAGCTCATAATCCCTTCAAATTTCGTGTTATTTCCCTCTTTTTTTTTCCTTGATATTAAATTGCTGTATGGTGGAAAATTGTAAATGGAGATTAACATTTTTATATTATTATAATCATTTCCAAAAAGAGGAGAACCATATATACGAGAGAGAAAAAATTGAGGGCCTAATAAAAGTTTTTCCAATGTTAATAAATAATAATTAATAAATATCATATGAGCAATAAAAAATATTATTCTCATTATTAGTTATGCATTCCTTAATAAAAATCAAACCCTCCATCAATGATTTGAATTGAAAAATCCCACAAATTTAAACTTTTAATGACTAATAAATCATTAGATAAAAAATATCATAAATTCATTTTTATTATTATTTTATTATGATTTTTTAAAATGTCTCTTCCATGTATTTTTAAATAATAGTATATACTTCTCTTTTAAATAATAATATCATAATTTTTTGTGTTGATGATATTTTACTTCAATAATTTGCTTAAACAATTGTAATTAATATGTTGTAGATATGTCTATTTTCAATTTATTTTATATCTTACTCATTATTTTTAATATATAGTTTTATTTCATTTTATACTCACATTGAGAACTTCAATGGTAGAAAAATTAGGAAACCTTTACGGTGAGTAGTCTAAATTCTTTTATTTTTCATATGTATTATTTAAAATATATTATTTTAATTATTATCAGTCCAACTCCGATTGCATCATAGTTGAACCATTAAACTTTAAATCAACATCTCATCCAATTTAATGTTCAATTCGGTTCTGATAACATTGATATTAACATATTAGAATAAAGTTTAAGTTTTCAAAATAAAGGAGAGGTCTCTTTAATTAAAATGAAACATAAGAGAGGTAATAATATTTTACTCAAAATGTAAATCATTTTCACAAGACAACTAAACTCTCAAATCATAAGGGAAAATCACAAGAATAACGAGTTTATAATGAAAAGAAACAAGTTTCACTTCAATACTCTCTCAATTCCTTCCTCTCCCACTTTCATAATGCTCTTGAACCTCCTCAATTAAAAGATGTCGACTTTGAGACTATTGGCACCAAATGAGCCCGTGACATGTCTCTTTTTGTTAGGTGTACTAAATCCATGTCGGTTGATTATCTACTCAACATTGGTGAACCTCAATTTCCTTGTCTTTTCAACCGTGAATTGGCAAGATGCCTTGAAGTGGACCAGTTGAGCTTATAGAACTTCGTATTTTATGCCTTATTTCATCCAAATGACTATAAAATACTGTAGCAGCACTTACACACATAAAATACAGTCTTACAAAGTCAAAATTGGAATTAATGAGTCAAAATAGAAACCAAAATAATATATGGCACCTTATACCAACACAAAATAGGTCTTTTAAATCAAGAGTCTAGCAGCAATTAAAATTATCTAGTGGCAATTAAAATTATCTGCTGACTAAGCCTTATTTAATTAAATTTACGTATCAATATTATCAATATGATGAACTAACAAATTACTTCTCTTTGTTACTCTGTGTAGGCAATTTTTTTTCAAAGAAAACATTTTGCTAAACTCCAATTAATGATATAAAATATAATAACATATTTCTGAAGTGATTATAGGATATTAAATGTATTGATTACAGAAGTGCATAACCAAACATTAAGTTAAACAATTAATTAATCATTAATTAATCAATTAAACAAAATGTGATTAATTAATTATTTTATTACAATTCTGTTTTAAAATTAAATCCATATGTGCTGCAAAAGTTGCCTTTATATATTTATTATTCAAAATAAGACGTAACTTAATTGGCAACAACAAGAATAATTTTTGTTTTACAATGGTTTTGATATTACCAAAATTAATTTAAGTAAAGAAACAGAGAACATTTTTTTTTTGTACAACTTAAATGACCAAATATAATCTTGAAACAAATTGATGGTCAATAAATAATTTAAAACCAACTAGGGCTGTCAACCAGCGAATTGCGCAGTCTTTTTTTTCTTTGGTTCTCCAAGATTGTCAAAAGCGGTAATTGGTGCATTTACTACAAAAAAAATTGACTTTCGATGAGGATAAAAGTTATCGCTGAAAGTCGAAATGTTGTCGCTGAAAACTTTCAGCGATGACATTTTTGTCGTTGGCATAAGTCCTGTTGCCGAAAGTTTTGGTGCCGACAAAAAATGTCGCTGCCAAAATTAGACAATTGGCTGCGAAAATAGTTGTTGCTGAAAATGTAAATTGTCATTATTGAAAGTTGACCTTTGATGACGACCCAAATGTCGTTACTGTTGGATCAAGAGTTTTGATGATTCCAAACCAACACTCAAGAGCTTGGATTGAAGATATCAAAGGAGATCAAAGCTGTTTCAAGTGAAGATTTTCTTAGTATTTGCTATTAGATCTTTTGTAGGATCTTTAGTTTTTGTTTAGATTGGGTAAAAGATTTTGATTTGAGAAAAAGACGTTTTCAAACCTTGATTTGAAGTTAAATCTTTACTTATTTGAAAAATACTCACAAACAGACGAAGTTTGAAAGTATAACTGAACTGTCAAGTTGGAAATTCGAACTTTGCTTTTGGAAATTCGAATTTCGAGCTAAAACTAAATAAGTCTGGAGAGGTGTCCCTCTGTCAGACGAATTTTGGTCATTCAAAATTTGAATTTTCATCAAGTCTGAAAGAAGCCTTTTTGTGACAGACGAACTTCACAGTTTCAAAATTCGAATTTCAGACAAAATGCAATTTGTAAAAACCAAAGAAATTCGTCTGAAACTATGCTAAAGTTCATCTGAAATCAAGAAGAAACTAAGTTTGAAAAATGCTCTCTGACAGACGAACTTTGACTTAGCAACATTCGAATTTTCATCTAAGTCAAAGGAGCTACTTTGTGACATTCGAATTTCACTCTTTCAAAATTTGAATTTCAGACAAAACAAAACTTGAGAAAATAGAAGAAATTCGTCTGAAAGTTTGATAAAGTTCATCTGAGATCAAGAATGATTTAAGTCTCAAAACTGGTCTCTGACAGACGAATTTCACTCTGCCAAAATTCGAATTTCAAAGAAAGTGAACTACTGCGCCTCTTTGAACGTTCAATGGACAGACGAATTTTGGGCATCCAAAATTCGAATTTTGAGGGTACTGTAGAAAATTGAAAACACTGTTCACGATTTACAGAAAAACTTTCTTCTTAAAAATTCGTATGTCACATTGTGAAAATATTTTATAAGTTTCAAAATTCAAATTTCACTCTATGGACAGACAAACTTCGTATTTTAACATTGGAAGCTTTAACCTTCGGTTCCCTCAAAATTCGTCTGTTGGCCAACCAAAATTCGAATTTCAGTATGTCAGAAACATTAAATGCGGTTGGTAAACGGATAGTTTTTCAGAGTAACCGTTGGATAACTTCCCCAACAGATAGATTTAGTCTCTAACGGATATTTGAGACCTAAATCTATAAATACAACATCATTTGAAGTTGTGGGTAACGAATCAAACTTATATATACCGAATTTCTGCTGAATCTTCATCTCAAAAGCTTTTACCCTTCCAACTTCATTATCTGTACTTAAACCTTCATATCTACTCTATTCAAGAGAGTTATTCATTTGTAAACAATCTACTCTTCATCTGGAAGATAGATTTACTTGTGAGGGGTATTCACAAGGGGATTGGGAAGCACATAGAGAAAGTGCTTAGAGAGTTTGAGAGAGCTCAGAACAGAGCATACTCGTGTACTGTGGCTTTAGCAAGAAGCCCGTTGAAATTCTTGCTGGATAGTGGATAAATCTCAAGAGGTGTCTTGGGGACTGGATGTAGGTCAAGTGGATAGACCGAACCAGGATAAATCACTGAGTTTTCTTCTCCTTATCTCTACTTTTCAGCTTGCTCTGTTTTACACGTTGTTTTCATTATACTGTGATATCTTCACTTGCTTTACTTTGTGCAGAAAAATTTCAATCTTCCCAATTCACCCCCCCTCTTGGGAAGTCAGCCTTGCTAACAGTTACTAAAAGTTGACCTTTGGTGATGACATTTAGTCACCGTCAAAAGTCTATTGAACATCATTGCCACATTATCATCAAGCCACGCCACGTCACCCCAGGCCCACACCACGTCATCGCCATATCATTAAAGGCGCCACATCATATAATGGTTTCAAATGTCTTCACTTAGATTTTGAACTTATGACCTCTTACTCCCAAAGCCTTCATAAACACTCTTTTACTAGTTGAACTGAAATGTATCTGCAGTCTTTATATAAAATATTAAATATATATTATTTATTTACACACTAATATACACATATATATTTATAAATCAATATATTATTAAAAAAATACACATATGTTTTATTTTCAATTATTAATTTCATAAAATATTTTATTTATATATATATTTATATTTTTAAATCTTAAATAATTTTCCTATAAATATATTTGTTTTTCTTTGGCATGAAAAAAATTGTTTTCTTAGCTGAATTTTAGATTTGATTTTTATATTTAAATAAAAATAATTATATATATATAATATTTATGATCCATATGTATTAATATTATATTATTTTATATTATTTTTTGCATAGTCATATCATATAATATATATCATATATTATATTATTTAATAAATTATATTATATATATGTTTTATATATATTAGAGGTGACAGGGGATTTGGTAAGAGTGTGTTTTATGTCAACTCGTGATATGACTCGAAGTTTTTGTTGAGCATTATATATATTCATTTTTTATTTTTTAAAAGAAAATTAGAAAATTGAACTTCTACTATTATGGTATTCCTAACAAAATATGTTTTATACTTTATGAACCTACATATAAATATAAAATAAAAAAACCCTTAAGCCGGGTTAAACCAAGTGATCTGAGAAAGTTGCTCAAAACTTAGCTTGACCAGGTCAAATGGCTCTGCTCGATACTCAAGTTTTGGTTTCTTGCTAAAATAACCGGATTTGCTTTTAGCTGGGCTGCTTCAAGTTGGACTAGATTAATTGGGTTCGGATTTTTCCCCCACTCTTATATATTATATATAATATAATAGAAATTTGGAAAAAAATCATTATTACAAATATTGTAATTTTGATTATCATAGGATTTAAAAGAAAATGTAATAAATTCAATCTATTATGATTGAAAGAATAAAAAAGATTAAAAAAGTTGAGATGGTGAGAAAGAGAATTTGCTAATACTTGTTTTCTAAATATTGTCATTATTTATTATTTAGGAAAGTAGATTAACAATCCATATTGTTTAAAAAAAATAAAATTTTGTAATAAAATTTGTTTATTTTGTAATGCTAATTTATTTCTTTAGAAGAAATAAAATATATTACAAAATAGGAATACAAGAAAACATATAGCAAATCAAGGGTGAAATCATGGAAGGTGGAAATTTATTTAATTTTCTAGAATGTGAAGAATTATCCAATTTAGTCTTCCTATGCTTCCTGAGAATCAAACCAATTTTACTTGTATTCTATATGACAATATTTTATTTGTAAACAGATTAGCAAAACTGGAAACATGAGAAATCAAAATAGTAGTTGCATATATGTTTTGATTTGGATAGTTGAGCACAAAAGTATAACTGAATTTTGGAGAAAAGACTTTGGTCAAGTGTAAATAGCCCCTTAATGTTGGTAGGTCTGCGAGCAAGTAGCTATGGTTGAGTGTTTGTTATTAATAGATATGAGATATAATAGTTATTGTTGCTCTATAGATGTTGCAACATAAAAGGAGGTCTATCTCTACTTCGTAGTCTTAGAAGATGGGAGAGTAAAGAGGATAATAGAAGCGGTATTAGATAGGATCATGAAAAGGGTTGAGAACATATTGTCAAATTAATCAGGTATGCCTTTGTGCATGATTGTATTAATTAAGAACATAGCGTCAAATGTGATACCTTTTTGGAAATGAATATTGAAGAAAGGATCTGACATAGGTACCTCATACTTATAGGACTGTGTTCTTTTTGTTTCAATGTCATAGTTAGAAGTAAGTAGTTAACAAACATTAATAAATCAACTGCATTTTTAACTCTTGAACTAAGATACATCTCAACAGGAATAAGTAGATGAAACATCCTTAGGTTCCTATGCAATATGGGAGGAATACAATGATTTTGATCAGAAACATATCTAATAGATACATGTTTGTCTATGAACCCAAATAAATGCCTCCTCGCCTCCGCTTTTCCATCATTTCAAGCATCCGAAAGGAAGGAGGGGCTTGGGAAAAAACTTATTACATCAAAGAAGGACATGCCTAATGATTTGAACTACTGAGCATTTACAAAACGATCAAAATTTTATATAAATACATATAATATGATATAAAATTACAAAATAAAATTGAAACATAAAAAAGGTATATCATATATATATATATATATGTGTTCATATTTTTCTGTTGTTCTCTTCTAAAATATATAAATATACAATTATTAAGAAAATCGAATTTAATAGGTAAGAGAGTAAATGAGAGTAGATATATGGCCGACACTAACACTCTAATTTCTTACTATTATTATTTTTCTATTTATCAAACTACCTCTATCCATTTATCACACTGGAGATCCATGTGAAGTTTTAGTTCCTTATATGTACGCGACGCCAGACTTCACTCCATTAATGAAAGATGTAAATCTACTGGAAAATAAAAAATACATATACCAGATGAAATGGTTATTGTTATCTGCTCAAATAACTAGTAAGACATTTCTTTCTCCACGTTAGCAAGGGGGTAAATATAAAGAAGTTCTCACATTAGAACCTAGTTCACGGGTAGAAATAAAAGTAGGTCTCATGTCAGAACCCAGCACAAATGTCAATTAAAAAAAAAAAAGATAGTAGGCACAAGCATTAATAAGAGAACATCATGGCACATTAAATTTCAACCATTAGTGTACAAAATCTGGATCAATCCTACACATATCACAGGTAGAATAAAGAAGTTCTCACATTAGAACCTGGTTCATAGGTTAAAAAAACAAAAAGGGTTCTCACCTTAGAGCCTGGCAGGCACAAGCATTAATAAGAGAACAACATAGCACATTAAATTTCAGCCACTAGTGTACAAAATCTGGATCAATCCTACATATCACATTGATATCTTAAACCATCATTTCATCTTCCCCCACGAGAAAGAGACGCTGCTTCAGTGGTGAAAAGAGCTAGGTAGGCGTGAGAGAGAGAGAGCATAAGGAAGAAGAGAAAATCACAAGATTTGTCCCAAAACTTCAAGGTATTATCTTACAACCCTTTTCTTGTGTCTCCTAGCAATTTTGAGAGATTTTAATGGTTATTTTCCCTCTATTTTCTTGCTGAAAGTTGCTACCTAGAGAGAGAGTAGAGAGAGAAAATGAAGGTATGGAAAAACTAAGCCATGAAAAGGGTTATATAGGCCATAAGGTGCAAGAATATATCATTGGATTACAAATTAATCGGTTAGTTATTTTTCTATAATTTATGATAATTTTCTGCCCAATTAGGGTTCATTATAGGAAGGGAATTTCAAGTTTTTGACCTCAAAAATGGATTCCTTGGGTCCAAAATAGGTTAGAACAAGTATGTTGTACAAGGAATGCATGATGGATAACAAAGTGCAAATTTTAGTTCAAGTGAACACTTTGTGAATGAAATTGGATAACTAGTGGTTAATGGCATTATTTGATTATGCTATAGGATCCAAAGGAGTGTTAGAAGATCAAGGAAAAGGTTTGCAAAGTTTGGAGATTAGTGGAAAGCCCAAAGGTAGTTAACTTACCTATCTATGCTTATGTATTATCATTGATGTTGCTTGGTTTGAATGATGTGTTTAATGTTTGGAATGTTGTCTTGTGATGATTTGGCATTGTTGGTTGGATTGTTTGAAGGGTAATGTGACCTTGGATATGTCTAAATACAAGGGGAAGTGCTGCCCAAATTTTTATAAAATGGTTATGCCAAAATGATTTGATTGCATGCTTAATGTGTTTTGAGATGAATACTTGCAATATATATGATGATATGTGTGCATGATGGTAGTTACTACTGAGATTCTTTGAATCTCACCCCTCTCCAAATGTCTAACCAATTTTAGGTTCCAGTTATGGCAAGATTACCCAAGAAAGGAAAGGCAAGGAGAAGCAAAGTAATATTCAAGCTAATGATACTTAGGTTGATACTATTATATGAGAGGTTATGTAAAACCTTATGGGATATGATCATGCTATGCTTCCATGTTGATATTTTCCTCTAAGTTCTTATGGAGTATCATGTAAGATAAAGGCAAGTCATGACTATTTATGTATATATGAGTGTGTATTTTGGAATGTTGGGAGAATGCAAGAGACCTTTCTGAACATGGTTGATAATTTGAAGTACTGTACTTATACCGATATGTTCAATGTATTAGTGTTTCATATGTATGAAAACTAGACATGTGTAGCTTTTCATAGACACAAAGATCACTCAATTTGGAGTTGTGTATGATTTATGGTGATTTTTCAAAGTTATGGTCAGAATCAGAAATTTTCAAAAATGACCATTGCTACAGTACATATAATGCGAACTTACTGTATAAGTTGGCCAAGTAAATTCCCTGTTCAACATTTTTCCCATGTATAGAATCTTTTAAGCTATATTTAGAGACTTGAATCATGTCACTATGATTTTTCTTGATTTAGTTATGAATTTTCAAAATTCACTGGGTAAAAAGAAGTTAACCAAGGGAATGTTACCTGAAATGAAATAAATTGGTTTAAGTTTGTTTTATATAAGCAAGTCTCTAATCAAGTATTAATGGACTTAAATATAGTTTAATACATGGGAAATGAGTCTAAGTACGAGGTGTTACAGTTATCATATAACTAAGTCATGCACTGCAGAGTATATATGTATGACAGGGAAAGGAGGAAGACAATTTTAAACAAACATATAGTAAGAGTTCTAATGTTTGGAACCTAAAAGGATCAAAGGTAACTGAGTTTAGACTTGTGAGATAGCCAAATCTAGTTCTAATCTATATTTCTCATATTAAGCCAAGTTTCTATGATGTTCAAGTCCAAAGAAATATGCACAAACCAAGAAAGTAGTAAGAAATCTACCTAACTCACTTATCATATCATAATCCAGAAGATGATAAAAAAACATATAATAGATATTACCTAAAAAGCACATGCTCAGAGTGCAAGCAATAAATGAAGAGAATAAAATTAGCATCTAAAAAGAAAAAAATAAAAATATATAAAACTTTTGCATAATCCTCTAAAAATTAAGTCCTTCAATTTAAACTACTATCAAACACATTTGAGAATTAAACATAACAAATAATATTAATATTAACCAATGTGCTGATGCGACTTCTCACATAAAATGGGTTCAAATGAAGAAGTGGAAGGACATATATCAACGAAGAAGAAAAACCAAGAATATGATCTTTTTCATTAAAAAATTGTCATAAAAATTTAATTAATCCAAAAAGTTGCCGTATTGCTTTCAAGTTGGCAGGAAGGCTTGTTATTAAATATTTAATCATTCAATCAATAACAAGCAAAGTATATAGGGTGACCAATAAGATGCACACACTATGGTCCTAACTGCCATCAACCATATAAAAACTTTTGCTGCATCAAATGCAGGTTGACGTGGAGAGTATAGTTGCACAAACACTACAGAAAGGAAAATACTTGTAAGAAAACTACCGTTGAATTATAGATATTATGATATGTTAGTAAATTGGAACAATTGCAAAACAACTAAAGGACAAACAATTGATGCTAAAAATATTATAAAGAACAGAAAAACCTTACCAGATGCAGAACTCTTCAGCATTCTCATCAACCTTTTTCCTACATCTTTTGTTAGCATGATAATAG
The DNA here is from genome assembly GCA_026686845.1 of Adenanthera pavonina. Taxonomy (NCBI): domain Eukaryota; kingdom Viridiplantae; phylum Streptophyta; class Magnoliopsida; order Fabales; family Fabaceae; genus Adenanthera; species Adenanthera pavonina. Next base: position 28,192,252 of record JAIVEN010000023.1, read on the forward strand.
GAATGTTTATATCCAAAAGGGTTTCATTAGCATTGCAGACCATCTTGAAAAGTTCTGCTAACAAAATATACAAGCTGTAAAAAAGCTGTAAAAATGAATAGTGGAAGGATTCCTCGCATTTTAGAGTTCTAATCTATCTTGAAATTTTATATTCAAAATGCTATATTAAACTATTCGTCTCAAATTTTGCATAATAAAATAAACGAGTCAAATCCTCATATACGTCCATAAAACCAACCAATAGTCTAGTTTCTAGATATGAACTATTCAGCATGCTTATGAAGCAGCTCCTTCAATGGGGTGCACCATCAAAGAACAAAAAACCTAGAAAAGATAAGAATTAATCTTGATCCCATGTCTGCTTAAACATGGGCACAATATAGTCACTGTACCATATGACATGATGCCTTCTTGTTAAAGTTTAGCCAGTAGATTAAGTTTACTTTTCCTATAATTTATGACGACGATAGCTGAAGCATTAATAGATTGTGCATTAGCTGCCTTTATATATTGGAAAAGAAAATGACATGAGAATATGATTATCATCAAACTGATCAATCCAAGCCATTCCTTCCACCATATATATGTCTATTTGTGTGTCTATATATATATATAAAGAAGTCATGAATATATATACAATTTTCGTTTGCATTGATTAGAGTTTTAGAAATTACAAATCCATTACTGCATTTCTTCATTGTATTTCTTGAAGAACAAATAGCATCTGAGCAAGATAACATCGAGAAAAAAAAAAAAAGAAAAGGCATTACCTCAAACAGAGCTAGACACACATAGGAAAGGCAAGTTCTGAAAATGATAGAATACTCCATCATCCCTGCAACATCAAACCTTAAATTTGAACTAGAAACCGCGAAAGAACCAAAACAGACCCACGAACCATGAACCATGAACCATGAACCCGAACCAAAACCCATGCTTGAACTCAAACCTCAAACTAGAACCCATGAGCCGAAGTTAGAGGGAACGCCAAATGTCGTTCAGAGTAAGCTTTAGGGGGTTGGGGCATCCAAAATCAAGCTGCTTTTGGTTACAAATAAAGGGTTTTGCCGGGGTAGGAAGAATGACGGATGTTAAGGGAAGCATTGAATGTCGAAGGGGTTGAGCTTTTAGGGGTTGGGGTGACAAAAATGAGTATTTCTGGTGACAGATGGAGGGAAGCGCCAAATGTCTTGTTGGAGAGGTCATCGGTGATGGTAACGGTGATAGGTGAGAGGGAAGGAAAATAGCTTCAAGTAGAAGGGATGGGTAGGAGCTTCTAACATAGATTCGATGCCTTTATGTTTGGTTCAAAATTAAAAAACAAAAAAATGGAAACCGGGAACATTTAAATGAGATGAACGTCCGACATAGAGGCTAGTCTTTGAGAATGTTTATTCGAGTAAACGTTTTCAAAGGTCTTTAACCAAAACAGTATATAGAATGGTAAACTTTTGGGAACGTTTTGTTAAACAAAATGTTCTCCAAGGTCAATTTTCTGGCACATGTTTTGAAAACACATTCCCAAAATCCTTTTCTAGCACGTTTTTTTCAATAAACGTTCTAGAATATGCGTTCCTAAAACCCAAATCTGTAGTAGTGTTATTTAATTAGCTTTGAGAGGCCTAAGATCAAGAACAATTTACCAATCATTAAGTAAGCAAAGCATTGTTGTTGACAAAAAATAAAGCGTCATTGAAAGAAAATACTAAGAAAATAAAAGCCAATAAGTGGCAAACAAACTTAATTACAAACCCCATTAAAATTCTTAAGGTGATCCACTTGTTATTTTCAATAGCTTTACTTCTCTATTAGCATATTAGCTCTACATTCCATTTATTCCATCAATAACAAAGAAATTACACAGATTGAATACATTGCCCTTTCATTTAAAAAAAAATAATATATTCTATTATTAATGTCCTCAATAGACATATTTCACAAGTCAATAGAAACAATTTGTAAGATAAATAAAAAAGTATATCCACATCATGCTACCAATAAGTAGAGGTGATCAATAATTAAATTAAGAAAATGATAGTTTTTTTAACCTAGAGCTTCCAAGCAAGTTATCTTGCTTGGTGAGCTTAGCATTAAAATAATGCTTCCATGATCTTTTCAACCCTATTTGTAATGTTATACAGGGCTATAGCTTTCTAACCTACTTATATCTCTCATTTACGATGAGCAAAGGCATACAATTTCTATGGTTTATGTAATGACCATGAATCAATTCTTCCAAACATATAAGTGGACTCATGAAAGGGTATCCTTGGGATTTGTTAGGATTGGAGGAAACGAGGAAAGGTGGAACGAGTGAAGGTTGGAAACAAAAATGATCCACGTTGCAAAGGCCTCACTACATGTCGTGGCCGACTCAATATATGCCACAATGAGAGATGTAATATCCTAAAATTTTTAGATAACGTAAAATATAATGGAATATTAGAAAAACTGATATATGTGAATAGATATGAAAAAAAGCAAAAAGGTCAAATTTCAGGTCAAGGAAATAGAATATAAAAATTATATTTTAGCCCCTAGAGAAAGAATTTATTGCATTTTAGTCCCTAGAAAAACTACAGTTAAGACCCAAAAGTTTCAAAAGTTACATTTTTGAAAATTAAAGGTAATTTCAAAATCATGCAAATTTTATGTCAAAACAAAGTTCGTAATAAGTCAAACCCAATGATATTATGTATTAAGGTTAACAAAATTTATGTGAAGAAAAATTCCGTGGTAAGCGCAAAAAAAGGCCACTGTGGGCCCCAAAAAAGATGGATAAAGTAACAAAAATGTATGTGGGCCCACATTTTGACCAATTGGGATAGCATATTATGGTAATTTTATATTCTAATATAGTTATAACTAGTATCCTAATAATAATAAAATATTCCATTAAAGTAGTTTTATTTGTTCAGACTGATCCAAGATATATCTGGATGAATAAAAGTACAATATTTTTGGACAAAAATATACTCAATTTCATGCAAACCAAGCTGCACATGGGGATCTCCATTGTTTAATTAATTATGTCATTTTCTTAAGAGAAATCAAGAAATTTCAAGAATTTTTTGTGTCAAGTTGTCATTGGTTGCAATTTTTATATATACTCCCTCTTGCTTCCATATTTTGGCCAACCTAAAGAGTAAGGAAAGAGAGAGGGAGAGCAGCAAAATAACACCAAGAGGGAACAGGAAGCCGTGGAGAAGGAGAAGGAAGAAAAGAGAGAAGAAAAAAAGGTAAAATCTTCTCTCAACTTTTAAAGATATTTCCTTCAAGTTTTGAGTAGTTTAACGAGATTTTCAAGTTCTCTTCTTCTCCCATGTTGTTTAAATTTCACCATTAACATAGACTTGAGAAAGAGAGTGGTTTTATGCCATAAAGTTTAGAGAAAGTATGAGATTAAGTGAAAAAAACAAGTTTTCGAAGGTTTGGAAGCAAGAAAATGAAAAAACCATTTTTCCCCTCAAACCCCTAATTTTGGTCAGCTTAGTATGATGGGAAGGAGTTGGATTTTCAAAGTTTTGATGTTAAAAATGGATTCCTTTAGTCCAAATTAGCTAAGAATAAGTGTTAGACTAAAAAAAAAACTCAAATATAAAGAATGAGTTTTAGAGTGTGAGAAGTACTTTGTAAAGTAGCCCCTTCCTTTAGTTGATTTAGTGCATGTTTAACGATGTTTTAGGACTTGTGGGAGTTCAAGAAAGTTAGTGGAAGCTTTGGTTCTAAGTGGAAAAGTAAAGAATTTCATAAAAGATAGCTTGGTTCATTTACTTGTTTTATGTTTTTCTATAACGTTTCTTTCATGCAAATTATATGCCATATTGTTCTTGTGTTTATTTGTGATTGGTTTTGGTTATAAAATGAAGGGAGTTTTCCTTGGGATGTCCATTTTCAAAGGGGAGATTTTGCCAAAATTTTTATTTGACAATATGTTTTTTGGTGATTATATGTGAATTTTTGTGAAACTTGAATAATATAAATGCATTGAATGAATTAGCTGCTAAAATTCCTAAATCTCACACCCAAAGCATTAACATTATAGGTTCAAGTGATGGCAAGATCTCCAAGAAGACTAATGATGATCAGATTGATAGTTGACTTAATTACTTACTTTCTTGTAATTTTATGTAAAATTATATATGATTTTATGAAGTTGTGCCTAGGTACCATTATGTTCCTCTAGAAAAGTTGTAATGGTAGGAACCTATTTTGGATGAATTTGGATCATGTAAGCATGCTATGTAATTAGTTTTGATGGTTAGTATATAAAACTATCCATTTTGAGCACTAGATTTTCATATGAGTATTGTTCATTCAAAATTTAATTTCTTATACAAGTATTATATATTTCTAGAAAATAGACACATATATATTTTCAAAGAGTTAAAGATCACTTGATTTGGATGTGGATACTAGAAATTATGAACTTTTGAAGATGGGTTAGAAAACCTGGAAAAATAATTGTGACCAAATGAACAGTAGCAATTGGACGAATTTACTATATGAATTGGCTCAGTTAAATTTTAATTACATATTTTTCTCATGTAGGAAATATTTTTAGCTATTTTATAAGACTTGAATCATCCTCATACAATTTTTTGAAATTTAGTTATGATTTTTCAAATTTTAGCGAGAAAATTGGGTTACCAAATGAATAGTATTTTAAAATTATTGAATTTTTCTCATTTGATTTTTTTAATGATTCAAGCTTCTAAATTAACTCATTTTAGCATCATATACGCTATTATATATGGGAAATAATATAAGAAAGTAAGGTATGACAAAAGATGAATTAGAGCATTGGATTTTCAAGATAAAGGCAACCAGCACCGTGGTGCTAAATAAGCTCACCACAGTACCAATCACAAATTTTGTATAAAATAGAATGGAAAACAAATGCTAAAATAGTAGAGAAATGAAGAGAAAATTGTGAGCTTCACTAGGGTTTCTATGTTTGGGCTTGTGGGTGTGAATCCTTGGCCTTGGGAGGCATGATTCTCCAAGGTAATATGGTTTCTAACTCTCCCCCTCCTAATTTCTCAAATTTCATATTTGAATTCATGGGTTTTGGTGGATGTCCAAGTTCTCTAATGTTTTAATCAAAATTTATGAGTTGAAATATTTCAATGGGTTATTGTAAAGGGTTATTAAGTATGGGGGGTTGAGTATCTTGAGTTTTGAAGTTGCTCTTGTTAAACCCTAGCCTCTACCACATGGGGTTTCTTGGTGCATGAATTTTTTTGGGTCATGGCAGGTTTGAAGAGTTGTTTTGAGTTCAAACATGAGTAGATATGGTGTTGGTCATTTGATTTTATGGGTTAAAGGCCTTGAATTCAAATTTATGGTTAATTGGAGGCTATGTACTCACTTGATGTGTGGTTAAATTAATGGTGTAGGGTGTAAGCTTGCTTGATGGAAGTCTCTATACTTTGGGAAGCCTTCAAGAAATGTTAGATTCGTTGGTAAGTAGCTACCTAGTTGTATGAAGAAATTAAGCCCTTTTAGGCACCAAATGGCTTGGATAGTTTGAATGGTTCAATTAGGTTTTGTTGAATGTTTAGGTTTTGATTTATGCTTCGAATATCGTATGTTAACTTGGTTACATCTCTCTTGTACACAAGTAGTTGGTGCTCTAATGGCCTTCCATAGTTGTGTGTATGTGTGGGCAACTTGAGGTAACCAAGGTGTAATTATTATTATTTTATATATATATACATATATACTTATAACTTTTCATATCATGATATATGGTTGACACAGCTAGTAAGATTTTTGCAACATTTTTCCACTTGTATATATATGTATATTCACACCATGTAATCGCTAAAGATAATGAATGCATGTATGATTACAAGGAAGCATATGACTAGTAGCTTGATATATGATTATTGTACATTGCTTTATTCTTTTCTTGTATAAGGACACTATACTAGTATGATAATATGATGATGATGATGAGAATGACAATAATGATGAATAAAACATGAAAGTTTGGTAGCATAATATACGTATATGTGATTTGTAGTACATCCCATGACTATTTCTTGTATGTTGTTATTGTGTTAGCATGATGATGATGATGTATAATGTGAGATGACATGTTAGCATGGCATATTGGCATTATCACTTAGTATTATGCATGCTTGAGCATATGTTGATTAGGTGATAATGCCATTGAAATGCCACGTGGTATGCCAATCCTCTAAATGGTACATGAGACATTGTGTCTAGGTGATGAGACGTGACATATCCATGTTACTAAATCATTGTCCTTTAGCTAGGAGACCCAAGTAGCTGTGGATTAAGGATGCATCTTCTTTAAATCACCACCAATTTGGGTGATCTAAGGGAATAAGAGCCATAGTCCAACCACTAGTATAATGGCTTTTGGCTGAGCCATGATTGGTGAGAAGTGAGCTTAATAGTTGCCCCAGAATCAACCTTCATCAGTTGTTGGAAGGGGACCACTTATTGGGTTTAACTAATAATGGTAAGTATCTGTTGGTTCTAGCCGTGATTGTTGTGGGAACTCATTGTATATCATGTGCATTGCATTATTACTTCTCATACTTGCCATGTAGAAATGTAATTTGAAATGATATTTTTGTTTTTGAGTTGCTCAGTGGTTATTAAGACTTTTGTCTCACCCTGATAGATAACATTTTCATAAAATGACTCTAGTTCTAGCAAGGAGAAAGCTAAGGAGGGTTAGCTCCCCTTGGTGGCAAGTGGGACATTTGAATACCATTGATTGGTATGTGTTTATTTGGTAACACATGTTACATCTATTTAGTACTATGTCAAGTGTAGAGAATTAATTGATACCATATGTAATATTGTATGTTTGAGTTCCTAAGGAGTGTCTTTAGGTTCTTGACTTTCATGCATGGCCTATGTTACCTAAATCCTCAAGATTGTTTTAAACTTCATTGATGCCTACGTATTGTTGGTAATTGTGGTTGTTGGGTATTCCAAAGTAACTGGCCCATTCATGGTTGAAGCAAATTCGGGTTCAGGGTACTAACTATCCCATGTGTATTTTGATAAGTTTGGGTAGTTTATAAGGATGTTTAGGGTCTTGGTGAGCTTGGTGGAAAACGGGTATGTCACCTATTGGTAGAGTTTAGGGTTCAAGCAGATTAAATCCTAAGGAAGTGGTTTCCTTGAGGTGCAATTGCCTTGAACTGTGTCCTTGTACCATTTGTGACTTGTGAGTACAGGTGTAGTAATCAAATTGATTGTGGTTAAATTGGTTGTGATTTGGTTTTTGGAGATATTAGAGCCAAAACTTGCCTAAAAGTAACCATTTCAGTCCTGGGATACAAAATCTCCATACGGAGGAATTTTGAGATAATAGGTATGTCACCCATTGGTGAAGTTTGGAGTCCAAGCAAGTCAAATCCTGAGAAAGTGGTTTTCGTTGAGGTGCAACTACCTTGAACAGTGTCCTTGTACCATTTGTCACTTGTGAGTGCAAGTATAATGGTCAAATTGGTTGTGGTTTGGTTTTTGGAGGTATTAAAGTCACAACTAGGCTAAAAGCGACCATTTTAGTCCTGGGGTGCAAAATCTCCACACGAAAGAATTTTGAGGTACAGTCTACACCCATAATTAGAGGGGATTGTATGTGACTTATAGATTTTGGAATTACATAAATCATACATCCGGGCAAGAAGTTGTGCAAGTCTAAAATTCGACTAGAATACCAAAAAACCATTGTCATAGATAACAGGTATCAATGTCATGGCACCACAATAGAGCTTGCCCCTTTTGGGTCCTTTTACTTCCCAATTTCAATACTCGATCATTTGATCATGTCTTTATCAGTTTCCTAAGCCTTTTTTCTCATTTTTTTCATCCTAATGTGTCCTTTTCAAAGTGTTTTTGGTCAAGGTTTAGTCCCAAACTCTTAGGATGTTAGAATTTATATGTGGAAATCTTTTGCGTTGAGTCTACATACATATTATTTGATGTTAGAAAGATAGGAATGAAGAAAATTTATAAAATAAATTTGTAACGTATAAGACAACAATATTTAATTATAATACAATGTAGGACCATTTTAGAGGACAACAACGAACTATAATACAAAACTCACAATGTAAAAGATACAGTAAATCCTCATAACACATGTAAATATACTAACAAGACCATATGGATGACCTATTGGCATCCAAAAAAAAATGCATCACATTCTAAGTTTTCTACAAATGGTGTTTGGAAAACAAAATTTCTATGAACCTACCACAAATCCAACCATAAGCATTTCAATTGACTTTCCCAACGAAAGTGAGAAACCACCGGTTACAATAAGTAGAGTAAGCTTTCCATGTCAATGCAAATAGCTAAAGCTGTCATCTACCCTATGAAGCAAAGACAATTTAGGACTTGATGATAGCACCTTGTGCTTTGCCAGGATGCTAATTTTCAAAACTTCATGTAAGACGATAGCTGAAATATCCGGAATTTCAAAGACACATGGCAATCCCCTATTATCTTAACTATTGTTTATAATCTTGCTTTAGAAAAATTGCTAGAGACCCTCCTTCTATTGCAACGATCTTGAAGATGGATTTTGGTTATGGGAGTCTACAGACAAGGTAAAACACCACCAAATTTATTGACTCCTTTCGAGTCGACTCTCCTCTTTTTTCTACGCTAAGCACTGAAAGGAAACAAAAAACGTCATCACTAATCCATAAGGCACCAAACAATCAATCCGCAAAATCATCATCAATCGGCAAAAAATTGTTTAAATCTGCAAAAAAAAATGCCAACCCCATCACCAACCATCATAAATCAAAAAAAGAAAAAGCAAGACTTTGTAAATCAAAGGTAAGAGGAAGAGGAAGGACAAGCCGAGGAGTAATAAAACTAATGGAACGTGAAGTTATCTGAGGAGGGAAATCATCAAATGTGAAACTTAAAGTGTAAATAGGATGCGGTAGTGACTTGGGGCACAATCATGCACTCCAAAAGTTAAAGAGCAAGTCATCCAAAATGATCTTTATCTTGCAAGCCACGCATAAACCCATCCAACAAACAATAGTCCATTGACAATGGAACAGATAAATGAATTTAGATAAGAAAGTTCAAGAGCGATTGAACAATGTTATGAATAGTGTTATGTATCTTGGTGAATAGTGCTCCCAAATCTAGTTGGATTCTACAAAACATGAAATTATCTAAGGAGGGAAATCATCAAATGCAAAACTTAAAGTGCAAGCAAGATGCGGTAGCAACTTGGGCACACTCATGCAATCCAAAACTTAAAAGAGTAAGTCATCCAAAACGATCCTTGCCTTGCAAGCCATGCACAAACCCACCCAACAAACAATAGTCCATTTGCAATGGGATAGATAAACAAATTTGGAGAAGAAAGTTCGAGAGGAATCAAACAACGTTATTAATAGTATTATGTGTCTTGGTGAACGGTGCTCCCAGACCTAGTTAGATTATGCTTTTATTGATAATAATAATAATAATAATAATAATAATAATGCTTTTATTGATAATAATAATAACTATTATTAATAATAATAATAACTATTATTATTATTATTATTCTTTTTCTTCTTCTTCTTGGTACAAAATTTAATTTGCTTGCCCAAAAAATTAAATTTCTGGCCTACTGAGTATTATGTCCAAAACTTGCTCAAATTTATATGTTGACCAAAACCTAGCCAATCAAGTCCATTAAAGAACCTACCCTTTAATGGTCCAATACATTTCTACAGAAAAAATGCCAAAATACCAAATAAAAAAGGCCCAAGAAAATGCTGAGAAAAAACCAATTAAACATGACCAATGATGAAAGGCACATCGTCCATAAAATTTTGCCTCTCGTATTTAATCTATCCAATAAAACGGCTCCGAGAGAGCCCAATGACGAAACCCAGCCTTAATGAGTCAAAAAATTCCGAATCGTGGGGCCCAAACACTAGACCCAAACAAACTCAATCCAGTACAGACGTTCCGGCCCCAAAGAAGTCCAGTACAAATGTATTCTGATCGTCTCCTGTGCAAAAGACTCATGATGGCTCATGTGCAGAAAAAATGACGCCGTTGTAGCACAATGAGACAATCATAGCCGTTCATGAGATCCACGGAAAGAAAATGACGTCGTTTTGGTTCTGAAACACAAGAAGCCCATTTCCTTGCTTCATTGCAGCAAAGTTAATAAGGGTCCTTTGGCACGCAAAATGCAATCAAAATAAAAATAGAACAAAATTAGAGTGAAATAAAAAAAAAAATTATGAATGAAGAATATTTCTTATCCTCCTGTATATAAAAGATAATAAAAAGTTATAATTAATTAAATAATAATATAATAAATTTTGTATATTATATATATAAAGAAAATGCTTTTTTCATATTCTAACCAAATGGGCAAATGGGGTATATGATGTAATTTTACACTTTAATATTCCATTTCCGTCTTGGTGAATTTATATAAATGCTTATAAATGCACGAATTAAATTGTTTGTAACGTGTTGGGTCCAAGTTTACTAAAACAGATTGTATCACGTGGAGCTCTTGGCCTATAGTATAAAATATGCAGCTAACTATAGATTTATTAAGATACGTAGTTAAAGATATGTAGATTTACTTTATTGCAATAACTAATGTGTAAATTTCAAAATTCTTTAAATTTTGAATAGAAAATCTATAGTTTTCATCCTTTAATTTGGTGTGCTTCCGAAGTCGTGATTGGTTATTTACTTTTATAAAGTTTCTTTTTTAAAATCTTTAACTTTTAAAATTCAGTAAAAAACTTCCATTAAAAATTCTTATGTTCATGGGGCTGTCCAAAAATTTTAATCATCACTCATTAGAAATGGACAATACCAATCAACCGTGAAGCAATGGAAAACAAAGAGTTTAAATTGGTTTGGTTCCAGGAATTCATTAAGGCCAAGAAAGATATCAGAGCTCAAAAAGTACTTATGAAGGTACTTATAAATTACTTATTAATAAAATTCTCCCTTCAGTAATATGATTCAAACTCATATTCTTATGAGATATGAGTCGCACTTTTACCAATTGGATCAACCTTTATTGGTAGTTCTAATGTGCACATTTTGTATGTGCACTCTTATGTTTAGAGATTTTTGCTTTTTGTTTTTTTTAAAATCACCAGTAATAAAATAGACTCTTGGAATTAGAATTATGCATGCAACTTACATGTTTTCCTTCCTCTTGTGAATTTTTCTTTTTTCTGTCTTTTTTCTTTTAACAATGATGCACTTTTCTTTTGTCCAAATAGATATTAAAAAAAAAGAAAAAAATGGTCCAAATGAAAGGATCCATGGCCAATACTAAGTCTAATTTTTTTAACTACAAAAATCTAGGAGTTAAAAGAAACAGAAAAGAAATATTTTTTATCTGTTATAAACTTATATTAGCATGATAGGTGGATTTTTTTCAACCAAGGCATGATAAATGGTTTAAATTATTAAAAGTAAATTAATTAATCTAAATCAATGTGTGTTTTTTTTTCATTTAGTAAATCAATAGTGTTAAGAAATAAACTTTAATGATATTTTTAAAGTTAAAATATTAAAAAGAAACTTAACAAATTTGAATGACCAAATTAATACCTTTTTGCCCACAAATCAAATTAAAACTTAGAGTTTTTCTTTTTTTTTTTTTTGTGAAAGAAGGGATTAAAAATCCAACAAAAGGAAAATAAAATAAGACAAATAAAACTAAGAACCCATTTGGTTCAATTCCCGAATATTTCTGGAGTGAAAATCTAAATTTTATTCCTAGTGATGAATCATTTGGTTACACTTTGAGGTGAGAATTTAAATTTCCATAAGAATGAAGATGCTCTAAAAATTGGGAATGAGGATTATCACTAGGACCCTTGTCTTTTCTAACTCCTACTACTAGGATTGAGGTAAATGACATAAAATGCACTCAACTCCATCACTCACATCCCACGATCGTCTTTGTCATTGTCATCATGCATTAGATAGGAATCAACTTCAACCTCCAACCTCCACAATTATCATCATCATCGTGGTCACCTTCTTTGTCATTGTCCGATGTGGTCATCGTTAGCGTCAATGACTATGTACGACGTCATGGTCATTAGCAATGTCCAACTCAACTTAGATTTGGTCACCGACTCACTGTCTTCACTGTGAACTACATCTTGGTTGTTGCTTGTGGAAGAAGAAAAATTGCAGTTGCTCACAAGCCCTAGGTTTGAGTTAGCAGCAATCAGATCTCCATTCGCGGATTTTTGCATTGCAACCCACAGATCTCATGGTCGTCATATTGGATTGCTTTATCTAGGTTGCTTGGTGTTGTATTTGATTATGATTGTATTTTAATTTTGATTGGATTATTGTTCACATTGCCGTTGGTGAAGATGAAATCCAATACTAAGAAGGGAAGATGGGAAGATTGAATGGGGAAGGGGGGAATTATAAGGATAATTTGGCCTTTTCAATTTAATTTTTACCTTAATAAGTATGAAAAATAAATTTCATTCCAACATTTTAAATATGATACCAAAAAAATTTATTACAATCACAATTCCATTATATTCCATTCTCAATCACTTCATTCTAATTCATTCTTATTTATTCTAGTAACCAAATAGACTCTAAAATCTAAGGACTATTTTCATGTGGTGTAATCACACCCGTTACATCTCTCATTATAAGTAACTCTTATCCTTTTGGAGCATAACCCAATATGTAATCAAACTTTTAGCTGTAATATATATAACTGGTAAGCCAATCAATACAAGAATTATCTTTGTGATTAGTATAGTAGAATTGAACCACTCAATCCATACCAAGTAACCCCTTTATGTGAACAAGAATGTGATTCGTGAATTGCTTGTCCTCTTGGTTATTCAGTATTCACCACCAAGGGAGAATAGAGTAAAATTAAAAAAAATCCAAGGCCCTGAAATTTTTAATGTCATAATAAATATGTGCATCCTTATCATTATTGTCAAACTCACCCTTGTTAACTCGGGGTGTGAATACTCGTAGCCCTTCAAACTTGTACGAACACGGTGATATTTCCTGTCTTATATTCAGCAAAAAGATCCACCTCAAGATTCGAATGCATCACATCACGTGAACAAGATACCGGTATGACCATTGAAGCCAAATGCATATGTCCTAAATGGCGGCAATTTTTTTATAAATAAAGTTTTATTTCACAATGAGATTAGACGACAATGATAATCTTCACCCCCCTTAACGAATCCAAACTGCAATGGTGGCCCCAAAAGAAAGAAATAAGAAATACAGCATATCTTGTAAAAAATTTTTGTAAATAGATACAAAAAGTTATTATAACATAAAAATATTCAGATAAAATTATTTTTATTAAAATTAAATTATAAATATTTATTTAAATATATAAATTCTTAGGTTGAGTACTATGAATTATGAGGTATAGATAAATTTGTTTCAAAATCATTATGATTTCAAATATATTTATTCTTAGATATTTCCTTTCAATTATAAAAATCTATATTTTAAAGCTTATTTTTTAATATAGTTAAATTCTTACGAGTTTACAATACAATTTTACATTAAGAATTTATATTTACATTATGAGTTTGCTTAAACTTGTAAGTTTGTCAACAATGATCCTAATTTCTATGTAATTTCTGAAATAGAGAGTCTGTCCTAAACTATGGTATCCTATGTTTCTTAACATAACCTTCTGTAGATTTGATTTTTAAAGATTTTCTATTATATCAATGATAAAAAGGTAAATATCTAAGGGCAAATAAAATGCCAATTTATTGTGGCTTTGATAAACATTTGTTAAGAAATGGAGTTAAAAATATTTTTATAAAATTTTTAAGTTTAAAATAAATTGTAAAAGATCATTAATAATAAACAACTTTAATTGTACATAAAGCTATAATTTACGATTTCATATTAAAAATTTATTTTTTGTGTCATTTAAAATAATTTTTAAATAAATATTTTTATTTTCATATCTCTCAACATACTTTTCATTAAAAGAAGTATTTTTTTTTCTAAGTGGGTCACACTCTTTTTCCCCCCAATTTTTGTTACATTCTCTTGTTATCTGTGTATAATATATATATGTATGTATGTATGTATGTATGTATGTATATGTGAACTTGTGTATCACATGAGATTTGAAAATTGAGAAATGAGTCAAATGGCTCACAATTTATGAATAATTCAATTTATTATAAATATATATTTTATATCAATATTGATTAATATTAATATATTTGATATAAATATATTTCTATTGATATATTGTTTGGTATTTTTTAATTGAAAAAGTATAAATTAAAAAAATAACAAGAGAGACAAGATTGAAAGACTAAAAAATATCAAGGTTAAGAAAGCTAGATTAAACATATCTGTTCCACTAAAATATTGGTGAACCAAGATTTTGTCAGATCTGAAATGAATTTTTAATAAAAATGAGTTTTCTTGGTAAAAAACAATCCGAAATGGGGGAAATTGGAATAAAAGGTGAAAATCAATCAATAATTGATGAAAATGTGGGTATGGGCTATCCAACTAATTCAAAATTTGTATTTTTTTTAAATTTCCAAGCAATGATATTATACCTCTTAGAGACTCATATTTTAAAAATTATAAATAATTTATGTTACTAATGAAGGTTGGGTTGAGTAATAAAAACTTCAACACCTCTTAATATAAGATTTTAAGTTTGAGTATTGTGAATGGAAAAAATTATATTAAAAGACCTATTTTCATTTAAACCCAATAATACTCAAATATAATCCAGTTAGATAATTATATATATATATATATATATAAACAATTTGCATTGCCCCAAAATGCAGCTTTGAGACTTTATTTGTCTCATGAAATATGGCTTCCATAATATATATAAATCATATATATATATTTATTTAAAAAAATAAACAATAAGCTTTAAATATTAACAGGTACAAATTTATGAGTCTAATTTTTAATTCAATTTTAAAAAAATTGTAAGTTACTTTGACCATTTGTAAACAGTGTTATTATTTTTTTAATACATGTAAACAGTGTTATTTACTATAAAATTAACTAAATATATTTTGATATATTACTATTGAATTGATTTAAATATTTTATCATAAAAAAGTTTAAATAACCGAAAATAGCAAAAATATGTAATAATATCTTGCACAGCAAGCAGGCATTGGATTCAGATTCTGTGAAAAATAATATTAAAAGAAGGTAGAAAGCCATTGACTTTCTGGTTACTCGGTCTCGTCGCATTGCAAGTCAGCTCCGCAATTTTTTAACCATTGTCTCCAAAACCCTTCCATGTACTATATTATATAATATATATCCTGTGTCTCTTTCGCTACCACAGATCTGAGAGAGAGAAAGTGCAACTTTTCTTGTGTTCGTAGCCAAAGAGACGATTTTGGCCTTTTACCTTGATCGCTGTCAAATTAAAGGTATCCTTTTCGCCGTACCTGGGTTGGTTTCTATTCCATCTGCCTTTTCTCCGTTTCTCGCATATATCACCACGGAAGAGAGAGAGAGAGAGAGAGAGAGAAAGAAAATGGCCCTGAAGTGTCGTGTTTTTGGCTTGGATTTGATATGATTCACTTGAAAAGTCAAGTGAGGTGGGGGAGTGTGAACAGAGGATTTTGTAAGATAAACTATATTTCAATCCCTTCCCTTTCCCTCATCAGTTTTTATATATT
Source organism: Adenanthera pavonina (assembly GCA_026686845.1). Taxonomy (NCBI): domain Eukaryota; kingdom Viridiplantae; phylum Streptophyta; class Magnoliopsida; order Fabales; family Fabaceae; genus Adenanthera; species Adenanthera pavonina. The sequence goes on from JAIVEN010000023.1 coordinate 28,207,950, forward strand.
CCTTCTCTTTCGAAATCTTCAATACTGACAAGGTATTGGTCAATTGTGCCACATACTTTCAAACAAACCAAAAATATATATATATTATGGCTTCTTTTCTTTCTTAATTCCTCCATTGTTTCTAACTGTTCAGCTTTCATAAAGTTGGGAGGCAGGTGTGAACACAGGATCAGAATTATGGGGCTTCTCTTGTCCTCTTCTTTTTTTCTAGAGATAAGAGAGTCGAGTTAATTTGGAGTCATGCATGGCTTTGACAAGCAAACGCCTTTTTGGTTCTGTTTATACCTGAGAAGAAGGAAAAAGAACCCCATTCGTCAGTTTTAGCTGAATCTGGTTTTAAGGTCAAAATAGCGACAGTGACAATTTCGAAACAAAACCTAAGAAGAAGAAGAAGAAGAAGAAGCGGTCAGAGGGAAAACACCGAGATTTTGATATTCAGAGACGCATTGGGAGACAAGGGTCCTTCCATTTTTTTTTTCCTTTTTCATTTAGATTTTTCTTTTATGGGCTTTGAGGGTTTAACTAGGAGCAATAGTAGTAACTACAGCTGTGGGAGTGCAAGAGTTGTGGCTGATATTTCTCCACACAACCGCTATATCCCCAGTAGTTCCATTGTTGAGCCACCTCTTCATTCTTCTCTTATTTTCACTGTATGCTGCTTCATCTATTTCGATCTCCCTATTAGTTTGGCCACTAAATAGAAATTTGATTTGATTTGGTTTAATTTGTTCCATTTAATATCCATTATTGTTGTTTTTGTTGTTACTGATGATTTGATTCTGCAGCAACAGAAAATGGAGGGCCATGGTGACATGGGTCTTATAGGGGAATTTGATCATGGTTTGATGAGTAGGATGAGGGATGATGAGTATGAAAGTCGGTCTGGGAGCGATAATTTCGAAGGAGCTTCGGGTGATGATCAGGATGCCGGTGATGATCAGCGGCAGAGAAGAAAGAAATATCATAGACACACCCCTCATCAAATCCAAGAGCTTGAAGCGTATGTTTTCATGAATTTCTGCAATCTGTATTCAGAAGTTGGTGTTTCATAAGTTTAACATTAACTGATGTTGTGGTTTACATTGTTTTAGATTTTTCAAGGAGTGTCCTCATCCTGACGAGAAGCAAAGGATGGAACTCAGTAAGAGACTGGGCTTGGAGCATAAACAGGTCAAGTTCTGGTTTCAAAATAGACGAACTCAAATGAAGGTAATTAACTATGCTGGATATGGCATTGTTATTGTCTGTTATGTTGGTATGCTTTTTAGATATTGTACTGATATGGAATTGTTTCTTGAATTAGACTCAACTGGAACGCCATGAAAATATAATTCTCAAACAAGAAAATGATAAACTCCGAGCCGAGAATAGTATGATAAGGGAAGCCATGGCAAACCCCATGTGTAACAGATGTGGTGGCCCGGCTATTCCAGGCCAAATTTCATTTCAGGAGCACCATCTCAAAATTGAAAATGCTCGGCTTAAGGATGAATTGAATCGAATATGTGCCTTGGCGAACAAGTTCCTTGGTAGGCCACTCTCGTCCTTGGCCAGTCCCAGCACTCTTCTGGGCTCAGATTCTGGTCTTGAACTTGCTATTGGAAGGAGTGAAATTGGCGGCTCAAGCACCCTGGGTACTTCCTTGCCAATGGGGCTAGACTTTGGAGAAGGTGTTCTGGGCACACCTTATCCAATGCCACAACTTAGATCACCAATGGGAATGATGGGAGGTGAAGTTCAGTTTGATAAGTCTATGCTCTTCAATCTTGCACTGTCTTCCATGGAGGAACTAATGAAGATGGCTCAGGCAGATAGCCCTCTCTGGATTAAGAGTTTGGATGGTGAGAAAGAAGTACTGGACCATGAGGAATATTGCAGGATGATTTCTCCTTGCATTGGCCCAAAACCAGCTGGTTTTGTAACTGAAGCTACAAGGGAAACTGGGATAGTCATCATAAACAGTCTAGCCCTCATGGAGACGTTGATGGATGCGGTATGGCAAAATATATCTTTACTAAACAAATCAATTGAATTTATGCAATTATTGATGAAGGTTCAAACTGCATGTTCCCATATTCAGACTATTTACCTCTGTGGTTGAGCTGTACTGCATTGCATAGTGATACTATACTTATCTTCTCGTAGAACAATTTGATTTGGTCTAGAGATTGAAGTTAGTTCAATATATTATTTAATTAATTGATCACTTGTATCAACAGAATCGGTGGGCGGAGATGTTTCCATCCTTGATAGCTAGAGCTGCTATGGTTAATGTTATATCGAATGGTATGGGTGGAACCAGAAATGGTGCTTCGCAAGTGGTATGTTTTCTGCCCTATTATTTCTGTACTTGGCCATATATGGCTGGAACTGACAGGACCATTCCTTGTTAGATGCATGCTGAGGTACAATTGCTTTCGCCGCTTGTCCCTGTGCGTCAATTGAGATTCCTCCGGTTTTGCAAGCAGCATACGGAAGGTGTATGGGCTGTAGTTGATGTTTCCCTTGACATTGGTCATGATGCTGTCAATGGCCACCCACCTGTGAGCTGTAGGAGGCTTCCTTCTGGCTGTGTTGTGCAGGATATGCCCAATGGTTACTCTAAGGTAACTGATGTTCTTAAGTCTCTTTAGATACTTCATTTCTTTGTATGCTGTCTATCCTTGCTTGCTTAAGTGTGCAAATGTTTTTTACGTTGTTATTAATCACTATTGTGATCACTGGCCAAAAAAAAAAAAAAAGGATAACGATTGTGAACGATGGGTCAGTTTGATTTTATTGATGTTTTAGTTTTTCTGTGAAGTGATTGATTGCAGTTCCACTACTCAGTTTTACATGTAGTTTGGATATATTATCATAGAACTTTACCCAAGGGTCTGACTTGTATTATATTGGAAAAGATGAATCCTTAGTTAGACTATATTATAATTTTCTAACTTCAAAGTTTGGGTTGCTTACTGTCTGTACTTAAGTTTTCTAGCCTTATTTGGTTTAGAAGTATTTTAAAACTACAATTCTGTCTCAGCATTTAAAAGTGCATAGAAATTAAAAAGTCTTGGGTTCTTCAATCTTTCTTTCATAAACAATATAATTGATGCTTCTAAACCTACCTCTTATTTGTTATCTTGTACCATTTTTCACTGTGGACGAGGCTACAATGACCTGAATCCGGTAACCATGTGCTGTAATATAATACTGCCAGGTGATATTTATATTACAATCTGTGCCCCGTTAAGATAATCAAAACTTATAATCGTGTTAATCAATTTCCTTAAAATACTCAAATTAAGCTTTTTTAATAATTAGTCTGTCAACTTTGTTTGGAATCAATAAGCTGTATCACTTTTTGACCTCTGCTTTAGTTTTGACTTTGCATTTTGATTTCTCAACTGACTTCTGAGTTGGGGTATTAATTATAGTGAGCTTACGGTTTCACGGCTACAGTTTCCGATGTAGTTAGGTGTGGATTTAGTTCCATCATCTCTTTACCTCCAATACCATCTCTTTCATTGCAGCAATTTGTCTTTTACTCGAACATCTTTTTACATGAATTTTTCAACTTGTGTTGCTTTCTATTTGTTGAATTTGCAATAATAATAACCATCTCAATGGCAAATCTGCTTCTCTCCATTGCATTCTTCCTCCTCTTCAATTCTACTGCAAATTTGGATGGTCAGATTAATTTTGAACAGTTCAGATTTAATATTTTATAAAAGGATTATTAAAATATAATAATAAATAAATAAACCTAGAATGTTAGAATTTGATTTTGACGGTCCAAAATTGCAGTGGAGAACAAGTGAGAGAAACCTGGTTGGTGGTCAATACTCAATACTCTACAACTTATAATGAAAATGTTCATGGGCTTTCATTTAACAGTTTAAGCTTGAATTGAGTTAGCTTTAGACATGATAACTAAATCATATGCTTGCCACATGGATTTCTGAATAATACGCATTGTATATCTTTCTTTCTTTTTCTTTTTTTTTTTTTTTTTTTTTAGCAATAAAGAAGGAATCCTTTTTGGACCTTTTCTATAATTATACCCAACGAAGCTTGAACTTCATCATGTGGGAAAACTACATTTGCTCCGGTACATATCACCACAATTCACGATGACAGGAGAAAAGTTGTACTGTTGCAGGTTACATGGGTGGAGCATTCACAGTACGATGAAAGTGTTGTCCACCAACTCTACCGGCCATTAATTAATTCTGGCATCGGCTTTGGTGCTCAGAGGTGGATCACCACCCTTCAAAGGCAATGTGAATGCTTGGCAATCCTCATGTCCTCTTCTATACCTAGTGAGGATCACACAGGTAAATATGTAGTATGTGTTTCCTTAATTTCTTCTCCTTCTTCTCTGCAATAAATTTCATATCCTTTGACATGTTTATGGATCTTACCAGCTTTAAGCCAAGCCGGTCGGAGAAGCATGTTGAAGCTGGCCCAACGCATGACCAATAACTTCTGTTCTGGGGTTTGTTTATCGTCTGCACGCAAGTGGGACAGCCTTCATATTGGTAGTTTGGGTGATGACATGAAAGTGTTGACTCGGAAGAATGTGGATGACCCGGGTGAGCCTCCTGGGATTGTGCTGAGTGCCGCAACATCTGTATGGATGCCGGTGCCCCGGGAGACCCTGTTTGATTTTCTGCGGGATGAACGGCTGAGAAGCGAGTGGGACATCTTGTCGAATGGTGGACCCATGCAGGAGATGGTGCATATTGCCAAAGGTCAAAGATCTGGAAATTGTGTTTCTCTCCTTCGTGCCAGTGTAAGTGCTGTTTTTTACCTGCTAATTTTTCTTGGCATGTTGACTTTTGCATGAGAAAAAGCAGAATTCTCCACACCCTCTTTTATTGCTTTGTCTCGGCATATTATTGAGACTATATTAAAAACTATATTTAGGTTTAAACGTTGGTGTCTTTTGGTACACAAAATGATATGAAGAGAAATAAAAAAATAAAATATAAACAAGTGATTTTGAAGATAAAAAACAAGAGAAAGAGATGGAAGTTATTGAACGATAATTATGAAAAACAAATTGTAAAACATTTAAGAATGGAATTACATTTCCTTGCCTAAACCAAACAGGACTTTGGCCTTTTGATATAATTCCAGAGGCGCTTGAGTTTAAATATTTGTAGTTTGACCCCGGTGAGAAAACCCAATTTATTAGAAGAGAGATTTATTTGCTCTCATCAACCTAGTTTAGATTCCTCATTCCTTAGACGATCATTTTGGGTGTAAAATCTCAAGTATGAGAGGAAGGATCTTTAAGATCATTTGATGAAGTCCAAGAACATGGTAAAGATTATATCAGGTTATACAATTTTTTTATTTTTAAACTATACAAGAATGTCTTTTAAAACAATTAGTTGCGTTAACATTAATCTAATTTTAAATTTTTGTACTGAAATATCTTTCTTGACTAAGTTTTGTTTTTTGGTTGAATTTTATTGAAACTAAAGTCTGCGTGTTTTATCTATTGCATATTTGAAAATAAAATATACTCTTACTTTCATTTATTCATATTTGGATATAAAACATATTTATATGTTTAGGCTGTGAATGCAAACGCGAGCAACATGGTAATTTTGCAAGAGACATGGATGGACGCATCATGCTCGGTGGTGGTGTATGCGCCGGTTGACGTGCAATCCCTGAATGTAGTAATGAGTGGCGGAGACTCCGCCTACGTCGCTCTCTTGCCTTCAGGTTTCGCCATCCTTCCAGATGGCCAATCCAGCTATGGTGGCAGTGGAACTCCACTCAAGGGCAGCGGCAGCAGCAGCAGCGACGGCAGAGCTGGTGACCACCGTGGAGGAAGCCTACTCACAGTGGGGTTCCAGATTCTGGTGAACAGCCTCCCAACAGCAAAGCTCACAGTGGAGTCTGTGGAGACAGTGAACAACCTCATCTCCTGCACCATTCAGAAGATCAAAAGAGCCCTACAAATCGCATGATGATGATTTCGAATTCGAAATGCTCCTTACATAACTTTTGTTTCTATCTCCATTTTGTCTGAAACATGAAGAAATTAACTGGAAGGGCTCCTGACAGAACTTTTGTTTTTTGTATCTCCTTTTTCGGTGAAATGGTGTATAGGGTAATATAGAATAGTGAAGAAGGAGGGTCGCGAAAGGGAGGTTTGGAGTCAAGAACGAACCGCGAAAAGAGCGCTCGTACCCTCTCGTACGTACGTAGTGATGTTCCTGAGTGATTGGAATACAGTGTGAGTGTGATTATGGTGGTTCGGGTATTGACTCATTGACCTGCGACTTTGTCTTGCCTCATCTGGATTCAATTTGTCCACACGTCTTTGTTTTGTGTGTACGATAAAAAGATGCATAGTGAAAGTGGAGGCAGGACTCTTGCTTTTTGTTGTCACCTTGAAGTCGGTGTAAAGACAAATTGTTGCATTTACTTTGAAAAAAGTCTTTAAATACTCTAAAAACATGATTTTTTTTGGCTCTTATTTGCTTCTCTGGGATTTTGTTTTGGGTAACTGTTTTCCAAAAAGCTCCAGAGAAAATCGTACGGCAAGGTGGGGACTAGGGGTGGTGGGATGGAATTTGGATTTTTGGTTAAGATGTTAGTAATAAAGAGTAGAATTTGATTTGTTTATGTTTGACTGGTGAAAAGTGTTTTTACTCCGTGAGAGTAGTGTAACTACAAATTTTATACTCTTTTCCTAATAAATTTTGTTTGCCTCCTAACTCAATTTCCTGCCTTACAATGAATGGCAATTAGTCTAAGGTCTGGATTTCCCTTTGAGGAGGAATGACAATGGGACAAGACAAAGCAATTTTTTTTAAAATATCTATTCTTGTTTAATTATTTCTCGTAATTTATGTCATATTCACTCGTAATTTTGTGAATTTCTTTTTTTCCGTGTCTCATGTTTATAGGTAAAGTACTGAGCAACCTCCTTTTTCTTTGCATAAGTGACAGATCGACCTAAAACCAGATGACTTTTATGAAAATTAAACTTCTGACCAGAAATTGCACAATAAGAATCAAGAATAGATTTAACCATCTCAATTTGTTTATCAACGGCCTTGAAAAAAAAGTGTCATCAGCATACATAATATGAGAAACAAGCAAGGAGTCTTTTACTAGTTTAATTCCATCCCAAATAGTATCATACATAAAAATATTTGCTTTAAGCAAGAATAAGTAGAGATAGAGGACCACCTTGCCTGAGATTTTGCAATCGATAAAAAGTAGAAGAATTACCATTAATATCAACCTAATATCTGACAGAATTACCGCATCCTATGATCATTCCAATCCAGTTAAGAGGAAATTCCATTCAAGTAAGAATTTCTTTTAAGGAATACCCAAGAAACCTTATCAAAAACCTTAGCCACATCAAGTTGTGCTGAATTTTATGCATAAGTTGTGCTGCTATAGCAATGTTATTAGAAATAAGTCGACCTTCAATGAATCCATTTTGGAAAGAGAAGTGATAACCATCTTCATAATATTAGACAGACGAGCACAAATAGCACTGGAAATAATCTTTTGAAAAAAATTATAAAGGCTGATAGATCAAAAGTTAGAAGGAGATTGCGGCACACCTGTCTCCTTAACAAGGACAATAAAAGAATAATTTAAAGATGGAGCTAAATATCCAGTAGATAGAAAATCATTAACAATATTCACAATGTCTTCTTTCAAGATATCCCAAAATTGCTCATACACTACCAAAAAAAAAAAACAGTCTTTAATTGCACTTATTATTATTATTATTATTATTTTACTTTCATGGCGTTTTTAACCCCCTTTAAAAACATTACCAATGTTTATAAAAAAAAAACCACTAAAATAGATGTCACAAAATTTTAGTAACACTTTTTCAAAGCGGGAAAAGCATAAAAATTGCCACCTGCAGTGGTATTTTCGAACTTTACTGGCGGCTTTTTAGAGGTGTCACCATTAAAGACACCACCAATAAAACGAGGGCCCACCAATGGTGGCATTTACAAAAAAAAAAAAAAGCCACCAACGCCACCTACGTTTTTTTTTCCCAATAAGTATGCTGAAATTTATAATTAACACTTATTTTTTTATCACTTTCTGGAATAACCAAATTTTTTATTTTGTATATTTTTTCAGTTGATAAATATATTAGTCAATTTTTATTTTAACTAGAGTATTTTAAAAAATTTTCTTAATTAATTTAGAGTAATAATGTAATATTTTGTTAAATTAAGATATTAAAATTGAAATATAATGAGAGATGAATCGAATGAAGATTGTGTTTGGAAATTAAGCATAAAAAGAAAGAAGAATTGTAATCGTAAAGGAGAAGGTGATGAGGAATGGCGTAGAAGGAGAAATAAATTAATTGTTAAATAAGTATAAGTAAATAAAAAATATGTTGAGAATGATAGAAAAAGGAAGAAAATGATAACTTACAACAAAAGAGCAAAAGAGTAGTAGTGAGAAAGAGAGTGTGAAAAATAATGGGAAGCAGCTGTTGGGGGGATGTAATACCTTACTTTTAAATTCATTTCCCATAAATTAGAATCTTTTAAGCCTGATTATACTTGATCCTAAGCTTGAATCACATAAGAATAAAAATCAGAATTTCCAAAATTTTCGATTACTGTTCATATAGTAGTTTCCATTTGCCGACTGAACTTTGAAAATTCATAACTAATTCTAGAAAAATCATTTTATAGTGATTCAAGTCTTTAAAAATAGACATAAACCTTGTATACATGGAAAAAATATGAAATAGAGTATTCTATTGACCAATTTATACAGTTTATTTCTCAAATATTTACTATACATTTGGTCATTTTCTCTTTCCTAGGATTTTGGCCTTATATTGAAAAATTCATATCTCATTATATCCTGAGCCAAATCATAAATTTTTTATGTCATTGGAAAGCCCTGTGAGTCTACTCTCTAAAAATATTTTCTTATATATTTATTCAACTTGTATAGGGAATAACATTAACTTAACTATTATGGGTTAGAACACTACCTCTACTGGAACAGTTTTAGGAGAAATTACATAACTCCTTTTTTATAACTTCAAATGGTTTCAAACTATTGGCATTCGTTTCCTAAGACTTGGAGCTTTCCATAAATGTAAATCACTAAATTTTTGGAGCTATACTCGATTTTATAGTGCCTTTTGAAAAATCCAATATTCATAGTGTAAGTTCCAATTTTTCCAATACTATCTAGTTTTGGATCCTAAATTCAAAATTTCATTATAAATCATACACTTGTCCAATTTAGGTGTTCTTTAGCTCTATGAAAAGCTTGTTCTGTCTACTTTAAGAGCATATATAACACTTATATAGGATGCTCTATTTTGAATAGAGTTCCCTTACTCAAATCAATACTAGTCATCTCAAACAAACTTATGCCATAATTCATATAGTAAACTTCATAAACCTCATACATCAACATTTATTGTTCCAAATCCATACATAACATCATAAGAGGACTTGAAGGAACATAATCATGTATAATTATAGAATTTGATCTCATACATACATGATACATATTTTCTCAACTTAATATTATAACTTGCAAAATCAAGTAATTCTCCATCATCTTCTTCATTTCCCTTGCATTTGTTTGAATACTTCCATGTCCTTGCCATAGTATAGTTAATATTTGGAAAGCAATGAGATTCAAAGAATCTCAGTAGTTACACCTAATTATGCATTCACATCATCATATCAATTCATAAAATCATCAATGAAAATCATAACTTCATATTATGCCATACAATTCCATAAAAATTTTGGCACGATAACACTTTGTAAAATGGATATCCTAGGGTCATAAAACCCTTCAAACATTCATCCAACAATGAAAATACATCATAAAGCATTCAAACAACTATATGGTATAGTCATATTATCATGGAAATAAAGTATGACAATATTAAGCATAATAAGGAAAATAACTACCTTCTTACTTTCCAATGATCTCTAAACTTTATGGACACTTTCATTGATCTTAAAACACTTCTTGGAACCCTATTACATCATAAAACAAGGTCTCAAGTCATTGATTGCATGACATCCTTCATAAAGAGCTCACTTTAACTCTCATTTTTCACTTTGCTTTCCTTTTGCATTTTGTTGTACAACATAATTGTTTTAACCTATTTTGGACCCAAGGAATCCATTTTTTGGGTCAAAATTATGAAATTTCCTTTCCTTTTCAAACCCTAAATAGGTAGAAAATTTCAGAAATTTGTAGAAAAATATCCACCTGATTAATTTCCAATCTAATGGCATATTCTTAATCCTTGAAGCCTATACATCACTTTTCATGGATCACTTTCTTCATGGCTTCATTTTCTCTCTCTACTCTCTCTCTAGGAAGAATTTTTCAGAGATAAAATGGAGAAAAATAATCCATAAAACTTCTCAAAACTCAAGTATACACAATAAAATAGCCATAAGATTTTACCTTGAGTTTTTTAGACCTTAACTTTGCCTTTCTCTTCTTCCTTTTTTTTTTGTAGGGTCTTCACGCTTTCTCCTCTCATTCTATTGCTGCAGATGTCGTGAATGAAATGAGGAAGATGAAGCTTAATGACTTGCTAAGATATTTTTGTAATAAACTCACTTAATCAACTTTTCTTTTTGACTTTATTGCTTTTCTTCTTAAAAAAGCTTTTGGAAAATTCCACATGTGTCCCTCAACTGATTCAGACGTGGCTCACCTTATTTTTTAGCCAAAAATTGTATCATAAACTTTAATGGATTAAAATACTCTTTACCGATTAAATTTACCCGTACCAATTAAGTATTTTTGCTAAAATGATCCTTAAATTGGTACAGGACTATCCAAATATTACTTTTGATCCAAAATCATTATCTTGACCCAAAATATATTTTAGCAAGGTCTAATCATTATCCTTGAATTAATACTATCTTTTTCTGCAATCTAAAATGCCCTTTATCGGGTAAAATATTAATATTAAACCCTAATTACTCAATAATCATTATTTTGATCTCAATAGATTCCTTGCTATATTCCATTGGGTCACACTCAGTGAGAGCTTCATTTTGACTATAATTTTTCATATTTATAAAAATGCTCTTGACCCAGAGCTAAGTTATAATTCTTGAAACTTTCAAGTCATTTTTCGTAACTTTCCCCAAAGACTAATTTACAATAAAATTTCTTCAATTGGGGACTAAATTGCAACGTATTTTCATTTATGTGGGTAAAATTATGATTGTCTCAATTTTGACCCGTTTGCCTTTTTCATTTCTTTGTGTCACTCGGTTTTAGTTGTTTATCTGTATATTGTATGATATCAACATTTTTCTCTTGGGGTTAAAATGAAAATTTCACATTTTATTCCCTTACCAGCCCTTAAGCTAGGTCAAAAATATAATTATTCATTCTTTTGGGCACTTTCTTATAATTTTACCCAAAGATTAATTTTTTATTATTTTTTTACTATTCACATTAACTTCAAATTGGTCTATCTCTTAACTGGACCTCTCAGAAACGCAATATTTATACCGTTGCACTCAGCTTGAAACGGACTTTCATTCAAGTGGTATATTACATATTTTCCGGGGTAAGTTCTGGAATTAATTTATGCTAAGAATCTTATGAAAAATTAATTCAAATTAAGGACCGAACATAACTTCTTCAGAAAATTAGATAAGAAATTAATTCCTTCTAAAACCCGATTATATATAGTCTTTTCATCTCATTTCATTTCTTATCTTTTATTTAGTTTTTAATATTTCATAAAAATCGAAATATTACAGGGGAGGTTAATATATAGGAAGTAGGATGAATTGGTGGTAGTTTAGCTTGCTTTAGTGATTTTTTTAATTCCCACGAAATGCTGAAAATTTTAAATGAAGCACCAAAATTTTATGGATAAACCGTGATGTTTGTCTACTTTGGTGGCACTTTTAAAATGCCTCTAAAATTACTTTTATGCCATTTATAGAAAAACACTACAAATCCATCTTTAGAGGTGCTTACTTCAAAAAAGGCCATTAATGTAGCTTTAGTAGCATTTTTGAAGCCTACTATACTAACATTATATAATGCTTTGATAACATTTTCGCTATCTTACACCAAAATATAAGTTTTTTATTTTTTTTTTATTTTTTAAAATTAGTATTATAAAGTTATACTAATTAAGAAATTGCTGTAATAAACTTTAAATTAAAATAAAAAATTTCATATTAAAAAGAATATAATTTATTTTAGAATAGATTATCATATTTAAATTGATAATAAATACAAATTTAATTTATAATAACACACAAATGAAGAGGGAGGTTTCCATTTATAGAAGATAGATGATGCCACCAATGATGACAACTGTATAATCCATAAAAGTATCATCCCTCAATTACTATTCCTAACACTATTCTAACATTGTGCTACCGAAACTGTCCTTGCCCAGTTTCCCCCCACTGTCTGTCGACCTCATGTAGGTTATAAAAAAATGACTAATTGAGGTGCATCAGAGTTCTGCTTCCTTTTTTTTTTTTTATACTTAAATTAAATTAATGATAGATAAATATATAGAAAGGAGTAAATGCTTCTTTTGACAAGGAGACAATCGGCGTGGGGAATAAATGGTCCTTTTGACAATTGGACAATCTGCGTAGGCTATATTCCTTTTGGTTTAAAAAAAAAAAAAGAAGAGTTGACAAATAGGAAAAAAAAGTTAATGCCTTCAAACACTATTCATAGCACTGTGCTCGGAGTCACTTTCCTTTCTGTTTCTTTTTTTTTCCCCCTTCCCCTGTAAAAATAATAGCAAAGGACTGGACATGATACCAATTACCCCAAAAGGCCAAGGTTACTTTTGATTTTTGTAAATAATAATAACAGAGAAAGATCAAATTAACTATTATGCTTGTTCCTTAATATAAGGAATAAAGAACAAAAACACACAGATAAAAAAATAATTAAAATTATTAAATTTGTCAATACATATTAAAAAATGCTAAAGGGCTCAACTTGATCTTAATAAGTCATGATCACAATAAATTCTCTTGAAGTAAGGTAATTACAATACACCAAGTACACACAAAAAATGTGAATTCAGAATTTTGTGAAAATTGTAATTATGAACTTTTATGGCCAAAATGCACTTTTTTAAAAAATGGAACTTTAAATAATTTTTCCATTTTTAAAAGTCCAGATTTATTCCTTAATTTTCAAAATGAAAGAATAGTTAGTAATATAAAAAAAGGTGGAAAGTTTACTAACATCATAATAAATTAAATATTTTCTAAATGATATTGTTATTGAGATTAATTTGAATCTGGGCTTTTTTTTGTCATTTTTGTATATGAATATTTTCAAATTTACTCTACTCTAAATCTTTAACTTCTTGTACCTTCATGCATTTTCTATGTTCACTCTGTAGTGACCTCTTTTTTTCTTTTCCTTTTTCACGCATTTTCTGCATTACAGTAAATATGATGTTAGAAGCTTTGTTAATTTGGTTTATAGTTGGGACGTTTCTCTCTCTATCTCTCCCCCTTTTCTTGATCCTTCTACTCCTTCCTTTATTCTTCTTCTTTCATTGTAAGAAACCGCACCACCTCCTTTCTCCTACCCTCTTACCCACACAACATCATCCTATCTAGATCCATCATTAGAATACTCACTATAACAATCCTCATTATACTATCTTGGACTTAGTTTCGAGCTAACAAAGAGTATGTTTGATGACATGTGCGGGACTGGAGGGACCAAGACCAGAGAAAGGATCAAAACGGGATAAATATGAAATTTGAAACAGAGAAGGGTTGTGCCGCGGCGAGATGCAGGCCACTGCTGTGAGACACTTGTGGCAACTTAAAAAATATTAGGACCGAGAGTACTCGCACCGCGGTGAACTTATTGGCGCCGTAGCAAGAGTCATGAAATTTCTTTAAATCAAACGAGAAACAATCGGATGAAAGAAAGAAAAATGGAGGGAGACGGAGGATTCTCTACTATGGCAACGGATCTTCAACCTTGAGAAGCAGTTTTGAGACCCTAAAAGCTTGATGCTTGGTTGGTATGTGGATCTACACCCTTCTTCTTCCTTTTTCTCTTCAATTTTTAGTTGATTTTCATGGGTATACGTGGGAGTCCATTTTTGGTTGACTCCCACTGATTGAAATGTGTATAAAAGGATTATCGAAATGTGATTTAGTGTTATTGAAGCTTGGGTATGCGTTTTGGTTGGATTGTGATGAGTTTGAGTAAACCCTATGTTGATCCTAGTTAAGGTAGTTGGCAATCCGAGATGTATGAGGATGATTGTGATATGGATGATTAATTAGAACCCATTAGTGTGTAATTATGTTGTTGGAACTATGAGTTAAGCTTGAATGGTAAAATTATGAGTTATGGATCGTTATGTGTTTTATGTTAATTAAATGTATTATAATGTTGTAGTAGTTGATTGGCTAATTGGAGGCGTATAGTTCGCGATGGGTGCTCCGGAGGCTTGCCTAAACCCCTATGTGCGTGGTGTCAGTAATCTGAGGTAACTGGGTATTTGTATATATGTTATATATTGATATATACATGCATGTCTCCGTTCATACCATGATATCATTATGTATATTTGTATGGTTTTTCTATATATCGTGATATGCATATAGCTAGACGAGGTATTGATATATGATGATGATGAATGTGATTTTGTATATGTGCATATGTAATTGTAGTATCCACACATGATTGCATGCTAGCATGACTATGATGATGACTATGATGATGATTATATATATTGTTAGAGGCATGTTAGCATGACATGTATTCACCAACCCATGAGCATAGTTGATTAGGAGATAGTGATAAGATGAGATATAATTATGTAATGAAAGATTCCTACCACTAAATCCTCTCTTGTGGTCAGGTGGTAGTGGATTGTGATATGATATGATGATGATATGATTTGGTGATAAGATGAAAAATCCCTGCCACTAAATTCTCTCCTTTGGCCAGGAGAACCAGGTGGCAGTGGATTGCATCTTCTCAAAATCACTACTGATTTGTAGTAGTCTAGAGAAAGGAGAGCCATGGTCCAATCACTAGTGTGACCTTTGGCTAGATTCACTAGTGTGAGGTGAGCTTGGTGATGTCCCAAAATCAGTCTCCATTGGCTGTTGGAAGGGAATCACCTCTTTGAAATGTCTTGTGATGACACCAATTCATGGTTCTACCCGTGTTTCAGGGATACATGCATTGCATGACACTTGGCATTGCACAACATTATTTGCATATATGTGTGATATTGATGGTATTATATATGTGTGTGTTTGTCCCTATTACTGAGACATTGTCTCACAACTCCTCCCATGCCTAACATTTCAAATGAAGACTTTGTTACTAGTTTGGAGAAGACCATGGAGCCGTAGGACTCTCTCCATTTTGGAATCTTAAATATAATTGGTAGTTTATAATTTAGTTTATGTAATATTGTGCCAAGTATGTTGAGATGTTCTGGTTGCCTGTATATTCATCCTGGGGTATTGGTTAGCATGTGATGTGATAATGTTTGGATGACATAGATGATTATGTGATAATAGTAATGATGATGGATGATGTGAGAGATGTAGATATGTATCAAGGATGATTTATATGTGCGTGATGATGATTTGAACCTCGGTATGGGTTACTATTATTGGAGTGGGTTAATGAGTCAGAAGGGTCATATGTGGGAGTCCAAAGGTGGTTTTGGGCCTTATATGTGTGTTTTGGGCATGTAACCCATTGTGTGATTTTGAGGTTTAAGGGGGTCAATTCTTAGAGGAGAGGTTTCTCTAGGATAAAATCTTCTTGGACAAGTTAATTAAGCTAAATGGGACTTGTGTGGATAGTCCATGGTGGCCAAATTGCCTTGGTGGCAATTGGAACACTTTAGGTTTGAGTTTTGGCCAAAAAGTGGTCAAAACGGTGAGGAACGTTCAGAATCTCCATACGAAGTTGGATTTGAATGAAATTAGTGTCTATGATTAGATTGGGATAAAAGTGATTTATAGGAGTTGAAATCAGGTCAATCACAAGTTGGAGTAAGAAATTATGTGCATTTGAAGTTCGGTTGGAAAATTAATATTTTGCTTATATGAAATTTGATGTGGGTGCCGCAACGCTAGTAACCTCCATTTGAAAAATTTTTTAACCCAAGAGCATTCAGCCCATGGCAGCACTGTTGAGGCTACGGCACCATGACCTGATTTGCCTGTTTTGGCTCCATTTAGCTAGTATTTTGGAGTGAAAGCAATTGGTGAAGGTTTGTTTTGGTAGGGTGTTACACTCACCACCTCACCACCTCCTTCCTTCCACCCATTCTAAGGTTTAGATATGTGGAAGTCTCCAAATTTGTTTGAGTTTCAAATGTGCCTCCACACAGTGACTGATGCTGATAGGGGAACATTGCTAATGACCAGTGTCCGATGGGAGTTTGTTGTAGCTATATGGTGGTGACGGTGGCTAGGTTGTCCGGTGATGGTGGTGACCAATGTCTGGTGTCGGCGACTGTCAAAGGAACGGATCTGCAACATCAGTGACAAGAACGGATCTACAACACCAATGACAGGAACGGATCTGTAAAGGTCACAATCCCACTAGTGAGTTTCTTTCTCATTCAATACCCTCTCCCTCCCTCTCTCTCTCTCTTCTCCCTTTTGTGTATAATTCTGGGAGATGATATTTGTTTTTTCAAGGCAAATTACTTTGAGGGCTTATGATGGGGATTCTTTCCCACTGGATCTTATTATGATGGTGTTTCTCTGCAAATTACTTTCAGGGCTTATGGGTTAACTTTGCAAATGGTCAGTTGCTACCTTCCCTTAATTAACAAACAATCTTTCCCCACAACATAAATGCATGAAATTTAAAAAGACAAGGTATATTATATGTGGAATTGTTTCTTAGAGAAATTTCATTCCAAGTTCGATAACCTATGAAAGTCTATGCTGCTATTAAGTATTTGAAATATAGTGTACGAGGGGAATGGCATGTCTTCCTAAGAAGAAAACATTATGGGGGTCACTCAATTAGAGAATAATAATAATAATGTGCTTTTACTTCAATCCATACAATTAAAATTAAATTGAAATAAAATTTCAATCACAATAAGTATACAAAAAACACCAAACAAAATTGATAATTTGATATTGATAGTCATATAATTTCTGGTCGTGATGAAATAAGTGTAACTGCAAATTAATTCTTGTAGAACTAAAATATGTCACACGTATTCATTCTCCAACAATGCATATTTATTCTTTTTTGGTGAAAACATCAAATTATAAATTAATTAATAATGCAATTTGTTACATGTTTATACTTGACGTTAATATTTTTTTTCCAGATCCCCTTATTCAAATCGAAAAAATAACATAAAAAAACCCATATAAAAATTTTAAATACATAAAAACTTCACTTATTAAAAAAATGTTTATATTTGACGTTAATATTTTTTTCTAGATCGGCTTATACGGAGTGAAAACATAACATTAAAAAATCCAAATAAAAATCCATCTTTAAATACATTAATAAAACTTTGGCTTTTGAATATTTAATTTTTATAATGTAATCGGACAAACATAAATATACACATATATTATTTACTATTATCCCAAATTGCCACCACATACAACAAACGACTTAAAATAAAAACGGACCCACACACAACTCCTCTCTCTCTCTCTCTCTCACATATTTTCTTTCTCTTTATAATTTTAGCTTAAGTCTTTGTATTTTATTTTTTGTTCTTCTTGTTTCACTTATTAATTTTTAATTAAATCTCCCTTCCTTCTCATATTTCTCTTTTTAAACTAAAATGTAACCTCTCTCCCTCTCCCTTCCTTAAAACGTCCAAAATTTCAAAACTTGTACTATTAATCTTTCAGATAATTATTTAACGCAAAATTTTCAAAATTATTCCTGCTAACAAATATGCTTTCAAAATTTCCTTCAATTTACAGTGCAATAAGTCGATTTATTTTTTTTCCCGTTGTTAACAAAAAAAAAAAAAAGCAATATTGCAAAACCACTTCCTTTCAAAAGTCAAACCTCATTTAATGCTTCCATGGCTATGAAGCGGATGAAGAAAAAAAATGCAGACAGCATTGAATTCAATCACAAGGCAACCATTTTCCACATATAGACAAAACTTTTGATATCGTATATTCTAAATTCAACCAAGCAGTTTCGGCTATGGTCAGATATAGTTGATACATCTTAAGACCGACTCCACTAAAAAATTAGTGTATTGAAAATAATAGAGGAACTAAATATTTGTAAAATATATTAAAAAATGTAAATATCTCTAATGAACTAAAATTAATTTTTAAATTAATTTAAAATAAATATAAATATAATAATTTTCTATATTTAAAACTATTTCACCTGTAACCTTTTTTTATTGCTAAATTCCTTCAACTCTCATTCCTGCTACATTGGTCATAACTAGCTTTCTATTTTCTCAAAAAATGCTACCATTGGTGGCATCTCAAGAAACGCTACCAATGGTGGCATTTTTTTTTTTGATACAAATGAAAAGGGAAAAAGAAAACAACTACCCTGCCAAACTAGATAGTAAACTACCGTAATCTGTAGGTTGAATAAAATGCAAACCAAAAGGTTTATCAAGGGCATGCTTGGCCAGTCTATTAGCATCTTGATTCTCCTCCCTTTGAATATAGCCAAAGTCTACCGCCCAATCCCGCTGCATCATGCTGCGGCACTCCTGAATCAAAAGCCCATGCTCATGCAACTCCACGTCCCCTCCTTGTATCAGGCTAATAGCTTCAGAGCAGTCACTTTTGAGAAATATATTGCGGTGTCCTCTCTCCCACGCTCTCTTGAGTCCAAGAAGACAAGTCCATAACTCTGTAACTAAAGAATCTCCTCCTTCAAGACGTAGCATAAAAGCCTCCAATACCCCACCTCGGTCATCTCTATCAACACCTGCACAACTCGCCCCACCATTATAAAGAGCATAAGCCCCATCCACATGCACCGATACCCATCCTGTAATAAGGACGGTCATTGCTCCTCCTTCCTCATTCCCCTTAGATTCACATTCTTCAAGACCTGCTTCGCTTCAAGGAAGCTATTAACTATGGCACAGTCCTTCATAAGAACTTCCAGAATACTGATATTTACACCTTCGAATAAAAACATAACAAGGAATGTCAATCTTAATTTTTTACTTGAATATTAAATTATAAATACCTATATCAGTGTCCACTTATATAATTGTGAAAATTTTGTTGTTTGCTTCTTGCTAGGTTTATTATTTTTGTCATTCAACTCACAGTTTGAGCGAAACATTTTCACGGCTCTATTAAAAATGAGAAAAGAAAATTAACATAGAAAAACATTGAATTCAAATAGGGTAATGTAACATTGTACATTGAGAAAAAAAAAACTTATTCTTACTAATTGACAATCTCCATCATCTGCTCGTGGGTTTCTAGCCTTGGTACATGTACAAAGTCAAAATAATATATTGCTGGCTCTAAT
Organism: Adenanthera pavonina; assembly: GCA_026686845.1. Taxonomy (NCBI): domain Eukaryota; kingdom Viridiplantae; phylum Streptophyta; class Magnoliopsida; order Fabales; family Fabaceae; genus Adenanthera; species Adenanthera pavonina. The sequence goes on from JAIVEN010000023.1 coordinate 28,227,459, forward strand.
GGGTTGATCACAATTAACATCGTCTAATAAAAAAAACCATTGTTAGCAAATTATGATTAAATAGGTAACATGAAATAAGTCATCATTCAAAATTTTAGTGTTAAGTTATTCACCCCATGATAGAAAGGTGCCAAGAATAACACATCCTCATTGGCCCTAGCCATGGACATATTGGCAACCTCTTGGGATTGTTCTATGATTCTCTTTTGGGGCATCACAGCTTGAAAAGATGATATCTCAAGGATGAAGGAACACAAATCTATCTATTAGATTGTTAGGGACCAAGAACTTCTCAAACAACAACCTAACATGGAAATACAAATGTATTAATAATCCATACTAAAATGAAAGGTCAATTGGATTGCAGTTCATGTGCCTAATATATATGTTAATATTCACAGTCTCAAACTTTTGATGGTCCACTATAATGCTGATGATATCTATAGTTATCGCTTCAAAGACTTCCTTATTATACACCCTCATGTCATACTTAGCCCTTATATCCTCCATTGACCTCCTTCTGCTAATCTTCGCAAGATTTTGTAGTTTTTGTCAGAAGAATTAGGTCAAGATAATCCCTTTGCTTGGTGAACATTTGACTCCTTTGATTGCCCCGTCCTTATGACTTGCTTCTCTTTTCCCTTTGTAGCAAAGTTGGACAACAATAGCAAATTATAATAAAGTGTAAGATGAACAAGAGATTACACAATAGCAAATTATAATAAAGTGTCAATTGCCATGCCTTTATAAATGGACCCGATTGTTTGGCTCGCTTCTCTTTCGCCTATGCAACAAGGTTGGTCAATATGGGATGAACCGGGGAATACATAATAGCATATTATAATGAAGTGTCAATTGACATACCAAGGTAGTGAGGTTTGCTGGCCACACTACGTAGCTACTCACTACCCAACGGCGGAGTTAGGACCTTAGACCAGTGGGGGCAGATTAATTCAAAAATTAATAATTAAAAAAGTAATATTGTAATAATTTAAAAAATAGTTACATACCTTATAATTGTCCTCCGCGTGATTTCATATGTTGAAATCACTGGACAATCGGCTCATTATCAATGTTATTGAAAATATCTCTTTCAATATATGTCACTAGACAATCATTCATCCATGCATCTCCCATTCGATTAAGCAACCGAGTTTTCACAGTCTTCATGGCAGAAAAGGCTCTTTCTACAGTTGCTGTAGCAATAGGCAAAATCATTGCTAACTTCAAAAGAAGATAAATAAGTGGATAAACAATATGCCTTCTAGTTTCAACTAGTTTTTCCACAAGACTTCCAATTCCTTTCAAAGATTCAAATCCAGCATTGCTTCACATATCAATGATGTAAGTCTCAAGTTGATTATCAAGCATCACTAGATCAGTTAAAGAAAACTCACATGGATAAAACTTGGCAAATTCAATCAACATTGTATTATCAAAAGCAGAGAATGAATTGGCGGGATTCAAGCAAGCCATACAAAGGAGCAACTAAGTATTTGTCTTAGTGAAATGATCATTAAGTTCTTGAAGTTGCATGTCCACAACAGTATAAAATAATTCAACACGATAATGATGATCAACTATGACTTCTTGGGCTCTATTTCCACAAGGTGATCTCTCTTTAGACAAAAAAATATCTTCCATATTAGGAATGTCAACATCATGCTTATTGCAAAATAAAGTTACTTCATCTAATAAAGACTCACATCCACTATCTCTCATAACTTGTAATTGCTGCTTTGAGATGTTAACTAAGTTCATGACATCAATGATATCTTGATCTTTCCATTGCAATGCTTGTGACAATTCGCTTGAGATGGCTAAAACATTCTTCATCAAATGTAATGTAAATGCAAAATAAAAATTCTCTACTAGACATGAAAGACCATGGGCTTCAGCTTTCTGATTTGCATTTGATCCATCTTCTTTTATTATTTCAAGAACATCAATTACAATAGATAACATCAATATTAAATTGACCAAAGTTCCATAATATGAACCCCAATGAGTATCAACACTCCGTTTAAGACTAGTTTCTTAATTCAAGCTCGCCCACTTGAAATTTCTCCATTTTCCAATGCTTCTTTAATATTGGCAATTTGTTTTTCATGAAGCATGTCATGTCATTTACAAGATCCCCCAACAACATTTAACAATGTTGACACAAGATTGAAAAGAGAGGCAACTTGAATATGATTTTTGGCAATGGCAACTAAAGTGAGTTGTAGCTTATGAGAAAAGCAATGCACATATAGAATGTAGATGGATTCCTTTTAAGATTAAACTTTTGAGACCACAAAATTCACATTGCATATTGCTAGCACCATCATAACCTTGCCCATAAATTATTGATAGAATTAACCCATACTTACAAAATAATTCATCTATTGCCATTTTCAATGATAAAGCATTAGTCTCTTTAACATGCACAATACCAAGAAAGCGCTCAACAATGCGTCCTCTTTAATTAACATAACACAAAGCAATAGTCATTTGTTATTTATTTGATATGTCACGTGACTTATCAACAATAATGGCAAATAGTTTATCTCCAAGATCACTAATAATAGCATTACTGGTTTCCAATGTACCAGCATGAACAATATCTTTTTGGGTTTCAGGAGCAGTTAATCGATGATTTTCAGGAGCATTTTCCAAAACAATCTAATTTATTGATTCATTATGACCAGCAAGAAACTTAATAAGTTCAAGAAAATTACCCTGATTAGTAGAATTGGCTTATTCACCATGAGCACGAAAAGCTAATCATTGCTTTAACAAAAAGCGAATACAATCAATTGACACAATCAAACGTCTTCGATACAAGTCACGAAGTTGTTCAAATTACATAGAAATTGCAACTTCAATATGTTGATTTTGATTTAACAAATCTTGACACTTCTTCACAGCAATATTGTGAGCACTATTAGGACCTCCAACATAAGATGCAAGCCTTTCTTTTTTGTTCCAATTTGTAAATCCCTTTGTCACAAATGCATCACCTCCTGATTGCTTTTCAAAATCTGGCTTAAAAAGGTAACAACATAAACAAAATGGTGCATCCTTTTCTATATTATACACCAGCCAATTACCAAATTCTTTAAACCAAGAAGGACAAATCTTCTTAAGGAATTCCCAACTTTTCTTGGAGGAAAATTATGCTAAATAGGTTGACAAGGTCCTTTTTGTAAATATGTTCTTCATATCTTATCTCGATTATTAGGATGATATGATGGAATTTTAATTCTTCTTCCTGGATCTGATGGCAAATCTTCTAAGTCAATTTTATTTTGTTGTTGGAGATTTGACTTACAAAATTTTGATGCAGATTGTTGCTAATTTGATGATAATCTCCTCTTCAAAAATCTTTCCATCATCTTAACAAAATTAGAGAGTGTGCAATTAATTAATTAAAAATATCTAAAAATATCACTAATAAGGGAAAAAAATCAAAGATAAAAAAATCACACAAATAAGGAATACACTTTAAACATTTTCAGAACTGCTTTTATTTGAAAAAAAAAGAAAGAAAGAGAAGTCATGTGTGCCACAATTTGTGATACATGACAATATATATGACAAAGAGAGAAGCTTGGTTTAAGCTCCATCCCACAGTTATGGAAAAAGGTTGAGTTGAAAACTTTCTAATTTCTAAGAATATTAATAAAGCCATGGGAGGGACCACATGCTACAGCTACAATCTACTAGTGGGAAGGGGTTTTTCGATTTTAAATTGCTGACAATGAAGATAAAGACAAAAGTTCTAAATCAAACTCACATTTCTACTTCCTTCTTCAATTTCTTCAGCGTTTTCCCTCAAGCTTTGGAGTTTTGTTTGCTTAGTAGTCAATTTTCCGAGTTCCTCATGCACGGGCCACAACTATTTTGTAGACTCCTTTCGTCCTTGGAGCTTCAGTATTTGTTTTGATTAGGTTAGGTTTAGTTTATTATTAAGAAATTTTATTTTAAAAATATAAAGTAAATAATGATATATTAGTATTTGGATTTAATGAGTGTAAAATTCTTGATCAAAATTATTAGGCTTACATATAGATATAAAAATTTTTGAATTCATAAATTTTTGGATTTAGGTAAAAAAAATATATGGGTTCAAAATATCTAGGGATAGGAGTGCAAAATTCTCAAACTTCCATACCCCCCCTATAATTTTCCCTATTTGAGTGGGGGCATATACACACACTGAGCACAATGTAGCTCCGCCTCTGTCACTGCCTTTATTACTATATCCACCTCTTCAATAGGAACATGCAACAAGGCATTCTCCTCCTTTGGAACTTCAATGGATACTCTCAAATGGCTTGCAAGTAAGGGTGTGTTATGCAACATTCCTCCTTGACTATTATCCACATGCCCTTCTGTAACCACATGATGAGTCGGGGTATCCAACCATAGTTGGCAATATGATACACCATAAACCAATCATAACATCATAAATTTATATATGCAAAAAAAAAATATGGATTTCATTAATAAGGAGAGGAATTACCTCAGGGAGATGCGCAGAATGAAGAGTACAACTATCTTTGACACTAGGGCTGACTTCCTCTACTTAAACCATACACAATGATTGCATTTTATCAATTACCTTCGCTTGTTTATATACTAACTCTTTCAATGTACATATTTCTTTGTTCATCCGTTTCTCCATTTCCTTAAGTGCCATAGCTGCAGCGTCTGAGGATGAACGGCGTTTGATTCCAAAAATAGCTTTCTTACTAACGCTAAACCCAAAACCCCTAACATGACCAGGGTGCTCAAGCTACCCTAATGCCTTGCCTAACACATCTAACCTTATGGCTTCATCAATATTGTTGGGCATGGACTGTGAAAGTTCATCCTATCAATTTAGAAAAATAAATGATTATTAAATTATTTTATAAAGACAATAATACATACTTACAATCCAAAAAAATAGTAATTTTTTTTAAAATATAGATAATAAAGTAATAGATACTTACAAATTGGTCACAAACTTTCTTAACCTCTTCATTATCGATCATCCCTTCCTTGTTTTTCCTTACTTCTGCCCAAAGCTCATAACGGGTAATTGTGCTGCCCTTTAATCTCTCCTGAGTAACCTATGTATTAATACAAATAATGAATGTATAAGCATTTTTATGGAAAATATATTTACACAAATAAAACTAAAATCATTTACCATTCTATCTTCGATTCTGGAGTATCCTAGACGGCTGCCTCTATAAGAGTATTGTTGAAGCTTAGCCCTCTCACTATTTTGCTAATTTAATATCTATATAAAACATAATACTCAAATGAAATAACTTGAAACATAGATTAATAAAATAAAATTAATTAAAATGGTTTACCTTGAAAGACTCCTCACGACATCTATTGGTAAAAATATCCCAAACTTCTTGTTGTATATATATTTCAAATAATTTTGGAGGATGCTCGAGGATATTACCATCTTCATCCTTCATATAATGTTTTGTCATGATATAATGAAAAGCTCGCATTGCCACTTTGGCCTTCTTGTATATGTAATCTCGACAAGTCTCATCGATGTCAAATGCTAACTACAAAACAATTATAATAAGTATGAATATATGAAAAAAAGAAGAAGAAGGGAAAACATCATAAGGGGAAGCAATTTACAGCTATATCCTAGAAAACCAAGTCCTTTACACCCCAAGGGACTTTCTTCCGATCCTTCCAACTCCAATCATTAATTGCTATGGGCACCTTCAACTTAACAGCTATCTCGATATAGCTACTTAATTTTTTTTCCACCTTTTCTTATGGGATGGATTTTATAATTCCAATCCACATGGATTTTATGGCCACTATCTCTTCCTCGTGTGACCTCTTTTAGTACGGTCAATCTACGACTGTACTTCTCTAATTCTTTCCTCAACTTCTTTTTAGCAGGGTCATCCTGTGCATCACGATGACTTGGATATATATCATGTCTAGAAAGGGAAGCCATTCACCTATAATATAAATCAAACAAACAAGTTATATATGATCCAAGTAATATAAATCAAGTTAAGAGAACTCAAACATAACAGAAATTATATTTGTTAGAAAAAATAGTATAAATCAAGTTAAGCAAACTCAAACATAAGAGAAATTATATATGTTAAAAAAAAGTAATATAAATTAAGTCAAGAAAACTCAAAAATTATATATGTTAACAAAATAATAAATGAAGTTAAGAAAACTAAAATATAAGAGAAATTATATTTGCTAAAAAAAGTTAAACCTTTTCCTCTTTCTACTTTCTCCCTTCTTTATGATCCAAATACCCTCTTGATAATCATTTCTCATATACAGGGCATCATCTACAGTATAATCAGTATCAATTGATGTCCCTAAGAAAGGATTATCCTCAATATCTGCTTCTTGATGGTCTTCATCATTATCTGTTATTTTGTTCATTAACATAACAATGGACTAGTTCTTATTTGTAGAATCAGTGACAAAAAACACCTGTTGAGTTTAAGATGCTAAAATAAAAGGCTCATCTTTATATCACACCTTATTAAGATTCACCTGAATGAACCCCAATTCATTAACTCGAAGGCTAATCTTATTGTCAACCCACTTACAGCTAAAGACTAGCACTCAGAATAAGATGTAATCCAACTCCTATATGCGCTTAATCACCCCAAAGTACGACATATTTGCAAAAATATATCTTTGGCACTAGGAATATGAATTGATTGAGTTATGAAAGTTACCCCACCATTTTGCATTGTGCTCTGATCATCTTGCTCTTTCGTATAAAATGTGTAGCCATTGATGAGATAACTGGTGTAAGATAGGACACGCATGCTTAGACCATTACCTAACCATTTCAACCTTTCTGAAATTGAACAAGGATTCCTCTCAAACTCCAAAATAGTGTGATGTCTCAACCAATCTATAAAAAGTCATTACTACACTGAACACTTTCTAGATCGGTTAAAATAGATTTTCTAGATCGGTTCTGAAATTGATGTAAAAGTAGCCGATGTAGAAAGTATCACTTTCTAGATCGGATCTACAACCGATCTAGAAAATGATTAAAAAGCATATATGAAAAGACTTTCTAGATCGGTTTTTTACTTAGAACCAGTCTAGAAAGTCCTTAAAAAAAAATCAGCTATATATATGTGTGTAATCCTATCCTACTAAACCTGTTGACAAAGAAAAGACATTACAATAAGAAGTATATGTCCTAGCAATTCAATTACATTTAAGTTCCACGTCCTTGGTAAAAAAAAATCAGTTTATCTTATAATATACTAACACATTCCTAATACCTTTTAACAAATATGATGGTTCTAACATCAAAATCCAAGGCAATGCCTAATAATTATACGTAGATGTTCATCCACTAAAAAGCTATTTAGTTTTAACACAATGCTCATTTTCTTGTAGAATATTATTTTGGTTAAGATTCAGTTTTAGCTTCCAAAAAAAGTGGCCCAAAAGGCCGAAAATCTTTTTCTCTTTCCCAGAAGCTGAAATTTTCATCTTCCTTGCAACTATAGTAAAAAAATAGTACTTTCTTTTGCAAGAGAAGCTCATCCAAATGAACATGCTTACTAGGTCATGTGATGGTCCTTTCAATGCAAATAAAATAGAAGATGAAGCCAATCTAATATGACAATTAAATACCTAAAAATAAATGCATCCATTTAGCACAATGTCAATGAAAAGGAAAAACTCCTAAAATTAACTTTAAAAGAATCTATAAATAAGGTAATTCATTGCTTACCACAAATCTTGCAAAAGTAAGCCCACTCTCCACTATTGCCCTATCCAAGCTTCTAGCTTCACTGACCTTTATGTATTCAGCGAATTATAAGCAACAATTTAAAAATACATGCACATGTTGAAACACAGACTAAAATAGCATATATGGTAATCAAGGAACCCTTTTTGTCTCCTTTTGATACTTAAGAAATTGTTCCACTTTGCAACATCACATGGGATGGAGAAAGAGAGTTGGAAAGACTAAATGTCAATCAAGAGAATTCTTACTATCACGTCAGGAAGAGACTTATAAATAAGAGCAAGAACACAAGACCCCTAACATGTTTATTTTTTGTAGGTCTCAACATATGAAGGTAGTGTATCAGTAAGCCTATCTTGATGAACCTCTAGGGCACCCTAAAACAATTTGCAAAAGAATTGCTTAGTTAATATGAGAAAAAAAAGTTTCACCTAAAGGAAAAGACTAGCTTTAAGATAAGAACCTAAAAGATGCAAGTATATCAGCTTCTAATTCTGATTTGTTGAGTTTTTATATGGGCCTATGCTTAGGCTTGTCCATAGCACCAAAATAGCCTAAGCTACTTGGTTAGGCACAAAGAGAAACACAATGCAGAAAAATTTCATCCACAAACACCAACAATGCAACAATATAATGAAGTATAATCTTATCCCAAAGGGAGGGGGCATATATTGGTTCCAAATATTCTTGTATAGCACTCAATCAAGTATTGATAGTTGATATTGCAAACTTTCCAAACTTTGAAAAGCATTTTGTATTCCTTCTTTTCTTTCAAAATTCCAAAAGTAAGTTGACAACTCTCCAGATTAAGCCCACATCTAATACAAATGCAATCGGAGTGGCAACACTAAGCAAGATTGCCATGAAACTCTAAACCAATAAAACACATACATTATGAAAATAAAAAACTTATTTTAAAATAAAACTAGTTAAATTTAAAAATAATAAATATCTCCAATATTATTATATTCCCATTCTACATTACTATAATTTTGGACCTCACATTCCCCAAAATGCAAAATCTATCTAACAAATCACAAGTGCCCTTTGGTTCTATTGGATAGTTTTATAGAGAATTGAATAAAAATATTTGTATTCTCCTTTGTGCAGAAGTTGTTTAGAAGATAAGTCAAGAAAGAGAAAGATCGGTAATGATTATAAATTTAAAAATCACAATAAGTACATGACCATAAAATAATAACACTAAAATATGACTTTAATGTCAACAACTGTGAATATGGAAACTAGTGAACTGCCACCAATTTCATCTTATGCTAAAAGCCAAAGTTGATTAGTGGAGAAAAAGCCGCATACTGAAAAAAGAGGGAAACAAAAATATGACCAATACCATGCATCTAAGCATTAGACAAACCCAAAGGCCACTCCACCAGTTCCTCTCATCATTCAACTCGGCAACTTGCCAATTGTTATTAATCTTATTATCATATTGCTAAATTTGTCACCTTAAGTAAATCTGAAACAATAGTCAGTCAACTAAACTAAAGGAAGAGTACTTACTGTTCTCTCAGCTAGCTCAACAGATTCATGTTCAACAAATGCATGCAACTGGCACAGAATAGCTATATTAGATTCATTCAATTATCCTCTCTTCAGTAATAATCCAAAAGGGAAGGAGGAAAAGAATCTTGTTACTTAAACGTCTGAAGAACATATGTGCAATTTTGACATTATAAATTATAAATTTCTAATAATTCCAGTGGTCAGGCATGCCTATATTTCATAAAAATACTGATAGAAAGAACAACACGGCATTTGAAAATAGAAAACTAATATCAGGACTAGGAACAAGGAGACATCTTTAAATTGATAAGGCCAATACAGCAAAAAAGGACTGAAATCAGACAGATGCAAAGCCAAGCCCAAAGGACTGAAACAGAACACACAATGAACATCTTCAAAGGTGAATTCTGAATCTTGATCAAGATGATCCATATCTTATCATATAGCCCCTTACATTACTTCACAATAGCTCAAACAGAAAGAACGAACATATGAAATAGCAAACTAGTAATACGTGTTTTCATATTATGTATACCTTGTTCGATAGAGACATGCCATCAACTTTTGCCAGCCTTGATGCTGAAGAAGCTCCACCATTTGAGGATTGAGGTGGACAAGTCCAAATACTATTCACACTGCCAAATAACACAAATGACAACTAGAATTCAAGGTTGTGCCTTTTGACTAAAGATATCCAATTCACACCAGACACGTATTTTTTCTATCAGCAGAATCCTTGATAGTCCTATGGAATAAGCATGGTTCCAAGTAATCAAACAAACATGAATTAAGATAGTATGCATATTTCTTAATTTTAAATAATGACAAAAAATGTAATAAATGAGAGCAAGATTCCAACTAGTGCATACTTACTCAATCAAACTTATTGACTTATTTGAGTATGTATCAAATAGGTGATCTATTTTGTCAATTTTCTTTGTTCTTTGATTTCTTGGGTGCTGAATATCAACATGAAATAAAATCATTACTGCAGGGAAGTTAACAACTTAGGGGCAATTAAAACAAGATAGAAGAAAGATACAAAGAAACATTTCTACAGTGATGTCAAGCAATTAGAACTATCATGCAGAAATCAATAGTTTCAATTTACACATATACATAATCTTTGCTTAATTAATCAAGACTTAAAAGCTTGGCATGGTGAAATATTAAATCAAACTTATTGATAGAATAAATAAATTTTATCAATAATGCACTATCTTGATTATAAGCCTCCTAGTACAGACCAAACAAATATAAAAGCAATGTAAGCCCTTAATCCTCATTAGAAAACACTCTAGTAGAATCACAAAGCTAAAAATTCCTCTCAGATTGCCAAGTAACTACATTTAAATAACACCATTTCCTACGATAAGCAAATGTGCATTACTTTGAATGACCATCACAAGGTTAATTCATAGCAAACCAATATCAATTTCAGGGAACATACGACAATAGAAAACTATATTGGAATGCCTCATACTAGAAATCAATCTTCCTATAGATTCACTCAAAAATTTTCCATTTGATAGAAAAAGAGAATATCATGAGATTCCAAGGACACACATATACCCATATATATATATATATAGCCACAAAAATCACTCACTAACCCAAGGACGCATATACCCATTGTTAATATCTAGTGCAGGATTGATGTATTATCCCACACAACAACCCAATTTTGCCTTAACACTATACCAATGTTTATTAAGATCTTCTAATCCAAACACAGGATATATATATATATAGCTAATTAATGTAAGACCAGTCCAAGTCCAATATTAAGGAGTTCTGAACTTTTGCCACAAGAATCCTAAGAAATTCACGACCTTACCACACATAAGTAGCAATGAATCTATTTTCGACATTTAACAAATATTCTGTCACATTCATGCAACAATTTAAAAATCAGAATTTACAATATGAAATATAAACTATAAGGAAACTAGAAGAATCAATATTAGATATTAGATGAGGAAATTGGAACTTACTGCAACTCTGGGTAATTCATAATTCAGGTTGCTCACAATTCTTACTTCCTCTTCTTTCCTCTCGATTTTTCTCTCGTTTCTTCTCTGAATCATCCCTTGCTCTCTATTCTCTCCCAATCTTTGACTCCTGTCCAATTGCTCCCTTCACCCTCTTGATGCCTCTCTCAATTCATCCTCTCAAACACGCCAATGCCTCTGCATGAATGAAACTCACAGATTTATAAATGAAAGTAGTAACCAAAAGCGACAAAATAAAAATTGCAATATATAGATCTTTCCAAGTGTGGAAGCTACAATCATTGCGGTGAAGATTAAGCTTGGATTACACAAAGAAAAATCCAGAAGTAAGACCAACCGAGGACGTTGAGGTTCGAAGACAAAGGATGCGAAAGGTAGAGACTAAGGGAACAAGACCAACCAAGGGTGCTTGCTTGAGAAGGAGGGAGTAGAGCTGTGGAGGGAACAATGAAGGAATAACCAAGGAGGTGTGGTTGATCGAAGAAACAGAGGAATGGAGAGATTTAGGGGTTAGGGATCTAGAGAGCGTAATAAGGAAAATGGCTCGGGGGAGGTGAAAGTGAGGTCTAGGGAAGTGGAGGTGATTAGGGCAATTTCTAGATTTCTACATCAAATAATTAATCAACCGGTGTAGAAAGTTAACACTGAAGTTTTTATTTACAAAAATGCCACCGGTCATATTTTCTAGATTGGTTCTTTAAACAACCGATCTAGATTACCTATGTAAAATGGATATTTTGTACTAGTGAGTCGATTGTGTTCTTTTGATATCCAACTCTCATTCTTATTAGGATTTAAGCTTCTAAGTTCCTCCTTATGCATTTCCACATATGGCACAACATCCTCAGAGTTGTGTAAAACATACAAGTGAGCGTACTCCCACTATGTCCTAGAGATGCTAACTATTTCATTTCCATGAATCCCTACCCTAGCTATTCTTCCCATGTGACGAGACTTTGGAAGACCAATGTTATCAACATTGGATAAGTATTTAGTTCAGAACTCAATAGCTTTTTCAGCTATGTACCGTTCAACCATACAGCCCTATGGTCTACTTTAGTTTTTCACATACCCTTTTATCACCTTCATATAACACTCAATTGAACACATCCATCTAAGATTAGCTAGGCCACACATTTGTGTCTCTCTAACCAAGTGAATCGTTAGGTAAACCATCATGTCAAAGAATGAAAGTGGGAAATGCATCTCAAGCTCACATAGAGTAAGAACAATTTGTTTTTATAATGCTGGTAACTTTCTAGGGTCAATCATTTTACTGCAAATAGACTTGAAAAAGAAATATAGTTTCATGATTGTCCCTTGCACCTTTTTTGGGCAAAATGGATTGCATAGCCACCGGTATCATATGTTCCATTAGTACATGACAGTCATGAGACTTATGACCTTTTTAACTTCAAGTCTTTCATGGATACAAGTTTCTTGATATTTGAGCAGTTCCCCTCTGAAACTTTAACTCCGTTAAGAAATTCACAAAAAACAATTTTCTCCTTTCTAGATAAGGTGTAAGCTGCCGAAGGTAGGTAAGTACGGCGTTTCTCCTTCACTGGTGCTAATTCTCCTTTTATTCCCATAGCAACGATGTCTAACCTCACCTTGATGCCATCTTTGGTCTTTCCCGACACATTGAGTAATGTACTAATGATGCTATCACATACATCTTTTTTTTCTATATGCATCGCATCAAGGAAGTGCCTAACATTCAAATACTTCCAATACGGCAATTCAAAGAAAATTGACATTTTCTTCCAGCCACTCGTCCCAAGGTGTCTCGTGAAAGGATTTTTGAAGTTGTTAATCAAATCTTTTACCTTGTAAAACTGCTCCTCACCAGTTAATGGCAAAGGTTCTCTGCCTTGTTTTGTATTCCCATTGAAGGCTTCCTTTCATGACTTGTAACGATGTCCTCGAGGCAAAAATCTACAATGGTCAAGGAAAACAAATTTCCCACAATGTTCCAACCGTATGGAATGTGTATTTTCTTCACATATAGAGCATCAAAACTCTCCTTTAATACTGTAGCCTGACAAATTACCATATGTTGGAAAGTCGTTAAGTGTTCCAAACAGCATTGCTTTCAACTTGAATGTCTTTTTCCTATATCCATCATACACCTCCACACCTTTCTCCCAGAGTAGTTTCATGTCTTCAATTAGTGGAGTCAAGTATACATTTATATTATTTCCTTGTTGTTTGGATCTAGAAATTAACATAAAGAGCATCATAAACTGCCGTTTCATGCATAGTCATGACTATGAAGGGAATGACGAAAAAAATACAAATAGCATTGAATTAAATTGTAAGGCAACCATTTTCAACATATAGACAAAACTTCTGACGTCGTATATTCTAAATTCAACAAGGCAGGTTCTACTATCATCAGCTATAGCTTATACATGTTCAGGTTCTACTATTCTAAATCTAAAACTTGACCCCCATGCACGGGAAATGAGAAAAAATCCAGCTAGTGACCAGAAATGAAAAAACGGATCAATCAAAAGGGACACGCTCTGCAATAAAACTGGCACACTTAGAATTCGCTGTTTCCCATCTATTTTCCATTGATATTCATTAATGTCCTTGACGTTACAGTAAAACAGAAAAAATGACAGTGCAAATCGTCAATGTAGGTCCCCGAACAATTGATCTCGAAATAAGGCAAGAAATTTATAACTCATGGCCTTATTGTAAAATCCGCGTATCTTAGCGACCTTACTAATAATAAAACCTACTTCTTCCCCCTCAAAAAAAAACAAAAAAACTCACGGATTCCAGCTTATCAATATTGTTCGCCTTATCTCATCCAAAAGGAAAAATAAATCTCTTGGCCTAAATCTGGAGTCACAGCTAACTCAACCACCATCACCACCAACTTTATTGCCTTCTTCACCTTGCAACAAGCTGTACCGATACTTAGTTTACTTCGGCAATGAGAGGAAAAAAAACAAAGGAGGTAGAACTTATATTCATATGCATTAGTACAGTAATTTCATTTTTCTCTTCACATTGTCCCTTCATATTTATGGTACTTTGTCCAAAATTCTCTTAATGATCCACTAATAAATAATGAATAAACGGTCATGTGTTATATGCATGTGTGTTCGTAGTTCCAGTGCTTAGTCTCATTCATTTTTCTTTTTTTCTTTCTAATATGCATGTGAAAAAAATCCTCAAGTGTAAGTGCTTATAGAAAGAATTAATCAGCCTTTTGACTTATTGATTTTAGGTCAGCCCAATTAATTAATTTAACTTACATTCCATAGATAATGTCGCATATTTTCACTTTTTCTAGAATTCCCGCATTATCTTAATTATTTTAAATTAAATCTTGATTAATTAAAATTTTTAAAAATCTGCAACCCTTAATAAAATTAGATTATTTAAATTTTTAAAAAATCTACTCCGCAGAGAAACACAATTAAAAAGGCTTCAATTATTAAAATTTTCATAGATATATATTCTTGAATTTTTTTGGTCAATTTTATAATTTTAAACTTTAATCTATCTTTAAAAATATAATTCTTAAAATAAAAAATTGAGCAACATTTCTGTTTCATTTTTAATCAAATTTACATATTAGTCACTACAAATGTTTTTGAAAACATTTTAATCAAAAAATTAAAATCCAATTTTAATATATATATATATATATACTAAAATAAAAAATCAAATTACCAAAAATAAAAATTTATTAAATTAATCAAAATTTAATTTAATTAAAATTCAATATATAAATATCTTTGATAGAAAGATATACAGTAAAAATTATCAGTGTCATTAATTAGTGCAATATATTTATAAAATTATTGCACTAATTAATGACTTGTGTCTTGATATTAATAAAAGTAATTCATGATATTTGTCAACTATTTGATAGAAACATTTTAAGACCGACTGCACTAAAAAATTAGTGTATTGAAAGCAATAGAGGAACCAAATATTTGTAAAATATATTAAAAAATGTAAACATCTCTAAGGAACCTATGGGTAAAGAAATTAAAATTAATTTTTAATTAATTTAAAATGAATATAAATATAATAATTTTCTATATCTAAAACTATTTCATCTATAACCTTTTTTATTTCATTTTCCTTCAACTCTCATTTCTGCTACATGGGTCATAACGAGCTTTCTAATTTTCTCAAAAAATGCGGCGTCTCAATAAACGCCACCAATAGTGGCATTTTTCATAAGACACAAAAGATGTTAATAATGCTACTACCATTGGTGGCATCTTTTTGAAAGGTGCCACCATAAAAGATGCTAGAAATGGTGGCAACTATATAAAGGCCAACAGTGCTGGCGTTCAAATTTTAAATTACCAGCATTGTAGGTAGCAACAAAAAAACACCCCCAAATTTTGTTTTAGTGGCGTTCCTAGAAAAAGCCACTAAAAAAAAGTCACCAATTTTTGCTTTTTTTTTTTGTAGTGATAGAACCTTACATTAAACTTATTAGGGCCTGGAATACTATCAGGTTTGAGATAAAAAACTACCCTCTTAATTTCAAGGACAGCGAAAGGTTTATTAATCATTTGTTGCAACAAGCAGGGTATGTCTAAAGCGTCAAACTTTCTCCATAAAATTAGTATCTAGATTAGATTCAAGAGTAAAGAGTCAAAAAGTGTTTTACAATGATGCTTTCAACACCTTGAGGCAAATTAGTCCAATCACCACCATGAGCCTTCAACGTTATAATTCTATTATTAACTCTTCTTTTATTCACAACCTTATGGAAATAGCTAATTATCCCCATTGATTGGCCAAGATTGTCCAGCCTTTTAAGCCAACAGAGATTCTTCACAAAACATTCCAAAATTCTAATTCTGAACGAATAAACTTCTCATCACCTGACAAATTGCTATTACTGAAATTTTGTTGAGCAATATTCAGTCTTTTTCCAGCTTCTCAATATTGTGTTGAATCTTCCCAATCACAAATTTGTTCCAATGAGATAAGCGTTGCGTCAATAAATTTAATTTATAAAGCATCTAATTAACCACAACTCAGCCCACTAATTCCCTCTAGGTATTTTCATGTAAAACTCTGCAGTTGTCAAATTTAACCCAGAAATTTTCAACTTTAAAGATTTTATACCTCTCCCAAGTCTGCCTTTCAAAATCAAAGAAGAGAGGTGCATGATCTGAAGCAGCTAAAGGTCGACAAATCAAATTTGAATCAGGAAAGGTGTTAAGGCAGAAGTGGTTGCATAGTGCTCTATCAATTCTTTCCCAAACAACCCCAAGGGAGAGCCTGAGAATTGAATAATTGCATCAATTACCTCATCTCTTCGGACCACATTAATGGGCCTAAGAGGATTCTCATTTCTTTATCTCTTTCGACATTGAGCAACATGTTGACATGGCATTCCACAAACAAAACAACTTCATTCTCTTTTTACAGTTCTTATTATCATACCTCTTTCTGTGAGGCTTTTAATTTCTTGCACCAAATTCATTCCACGAATAAACTTATCATGAAGAATGATGTTCTCAGCCAGAAGATCCTCTAATAGCATATGGTATTTGTTGATTTATTGCACTCTAATGCTCTGCAAAGGACACATTAATTTTGCATTAATCAAGTCCTTCCAAATTTTGCTTGCTTAACTTCTTTGTATGTGCAATTAGACATAAAATTATTAGACAAAAGGTGTTAATATTTGTATGTCTCTACATCTCTTGTTTGGTATATATGTTCAAGCATCCACTTGGTTTTGATCAACAATTAACGAATGTCTCCAATCAGTGAGGCCACTATAGCGTTACTATGCATGCTTGTTAAGAATGAAGCTTTGCATTTTTTTTTTAATAAATTTTGACCTTTGAATATCTCAATCTTGGAGATATTCAATGTTCGCATCTCTAAGGATGGAATCTTGCGTATCCACGTACGGCACTGCAAGGGATGCAACCATTTTAAAGCTTGGATTTCCGTTGAAATTTGAAGTATGATAATCTCTATTATTATTATTATTATTATTATTATGTTTGGTAGGAAGGATCCATTTTGAGTGAAATAGGAAGAAAGAAAAAAAGTGAGACAATAATTCCATGAAAAGGGTATATTTTATTTATAAGAAGTTTGAATAGTGTGTACCAAACAAATTTTACAAGAATTTTTCTCTCAATCTCCTTTTCATAAAACCCCTCTCTCATGTGTACTAATCCAAACTTATATTTATATTCCCATGACAACCATCTTAAGTTACAAGATATATAGTCTGTCATTATTTTATGCATACACTTCGCCACCAAACCTGAGATGCATTAACAACCCTAAACACAAAAACAAACGAGCAAACAGAAAACCAAACATATTTATATATAAGGTAGTTGTACCATTTATATATATATATAAGGTAATTAAACGGGACATCGGTTCATATTTTCTCTAATCCTTGGGGATAAATCATCTTCTTCTTGGAGCAGTCTCTCTCTGGGCATTGATGTAAACAGCAGCAACAGGAAGGCCCAGACCATTCTCGTGGGAGAATGTCCTTGTGTTAAAATAGTCTCTTGAAGCTGGAGGCCTCACCGTCTGTCTCCCTCTCTGCTTGAACAAGACGAACACGTACCTGTGGATTCCCACCACTGGCTTTGGGCTTTCATACCCCACAACCTCTCTTCCTGTACGTATCAAAATTCAGTACTCTCTCAGAGATTCTTCACACTACACAGGCATCTTTGATGTTTTCGTGTGTGTACGTAAAGATTCAAATCTAGTTAATTGATGCTGACTCATGAGATAAGAGAAAAATAACTAACCAAAGGTAGCATCAGTGGTACCAGGAATATCTGTGACCATCCTGGAATTCAATACCAACTTTGTTCAGACTTGAGTGTGATATGTATACTACAAATTTAAAGATGTGTGTATCGTGTGTATTAAACAAACCAGTGTAGATGTTCCCTTAGATATGGATCGCTCGGACTTGGAGCATCTGGATCCGTCATAATCTTCAATTGATATCAAGAGGATAACTAGTGTTAAAAGTAGTTGTAAATATTTAAGTAACGACGTACATGATGGTTAAAGAGGGAGGAATTAACTTACTAAGGTATAAGAAGTCCTCATGTCATTGCCTCCAATCTCGACCCTCGGTTTGGAAATAGCAACGGAAGGCATTAGCTCTAGCCCACAGCGAACGGGATAGTTGGAATAGTATATCACATTCAGGCTCACACTTGGAGTGAAATTGTCTATGACTTCTCCTATCACTCTTTCCACAGCAAGTGACATCCTCACAATCACAAGGGAGAGTAAAGACGACTAAAGAGAGACTTAATTAATGTGAATACAAGTAGGGTGAGCTTTGGAAGGTATTTATATGGCCACGACCTCGAGGACTTAATTTTCAGGATCCAGATCGGTTCTTAAAAAGGGAGGAAAAAATATTCGAGAATGGACATTTGCTAAACAGATCGGTGATTTGTGCTTTTGGTTATCCTCAGAGATCCCATTAAAAAGTAGCTAGCTTGAAAGACATGCTTGGACTTCCGTGTCAGTATATAATTGGTGGATATATAATTGGTGGAATCAAACTTTGTCTCTGCCTCATTGGGCAGAACGAGAATGAAGAATCCTACTTTTCCCCACTAAATTTATCATTGGCGAATGGGAATTCAACTTTTCTATAAGAGGTTAAAGTCCACGCTCATGCGCTCTATCAATGGAAAAAAATCAGTATCATGTCGAGCTCCAATACCTGACATTTGATTCAGTGGAGGAA
The DNA here is from genome assembly GCA_026686845.1 of Adenanthera pavonina. Classification (NCBI taxonomy): domain Eukaryota; kingdom Viridiplantae; phylum Streptophyta; class Magnoliopsida; order Fabales; family Fabaceae; genus Adenanthera; species Adenanthera pavonina. The sequence goes on from JAIVEN010000023.1 coordinate 28,246,504, forward strand.
GACAACCAAAAATTGCTCCTTCGCTTGTGTTAATATGGCTAGAAAAAAAAGAAAACAAACATGAAGAATAGTACGTGGACCAACATACCCTTTTAAACATCGATAAACATAAAAGTAAAGCACAATCATTTCCCTACTATTTTACTTTAATTACATGTACCATCCTTCTATTTTAAAAACATACATAAATCTCATTTGAAATCAAAATTTACATGCTACACAAACTTTCTTTATATTATTAAGATTTAATTTTTATCCATCCAATTGCTAATTGATCGTTAAATTACATTAATAAACTTTTGGTTAAACCAAAATACCCTTTTAAACAAATATTAATATTTAAGAATCATTTAAATACATATGCAATTGTATATAACTTACCCGAACAAATATTAATACATATATTTTTATTTCTAGACTTCTTTATTATATCATATATTTCATTAATTTTGATCATATTATAGAGTTGATTAATTTTATGACTTTAAAAATTTTTAACACATTTTTTAAGCTTATTTATTTAGTAATTTATTCTAAACACATCCATTGGCTTACAATCTTTTAAACATGCATATTTTTAAATGTTTTCACTAAATTATAAAAATGATATAAGTTTGTATTACAAGTTTTAAACACACAAACATATATATATATATATATATATTTATGAAAAAAAATACTCAAAAATTTGAATCATTTTTTTATGTTTTCCTTTAAGTAAAAATTACTTAAGCTAAATAAAATTTTAGAATATAAAGTGTTAAATATTATTTTAGGGATATAAAATTTATGATTGATTGGTAAATTAGGAAATAATATTTAATTTAATATAGATTTTAATTAGTAAATATTATTTTTAGAATCTTATAAGAAAACTTCTAATGATGTTAACGAATTAAACTAAAGTGTACGTTTTCAAAATAGAAGAGAGGTCTTTGTAATTAGGATAAAAATGAAGAGTAGTTAAAATATTTTACTCTAAAATTAATTGATAGTAGATACCTACTTGTTCCCATGATACAGAAAATAAGGTGTCTTTAATTTGCATATGTACTCCACAGGGTGGAATAGCACAACTTGATCAAATACCCCAGCTTTTATTTCTGGAATGTTTTAATTGAGCTTCTTTCTAATAATGAAACTTTCCTGCTGGTTTCCACCCATTAGCATTGAAAGTAATTTATACGTCTTTCTCGAATCAATATATCAATATGTTCCCTCCATTCCTGTTTATAAGATCTCTTCAAGAAGTTTTTTATATTTCTTAATATAAAACAGTTTTCCAAAAACAATGAATTATTTCCTAGTTTTTTTTTTTCCCAAAAGAGCAGGGGCGGAAGCTGAAGAAAGATGTGAGGGGGGCCAAATTTCTTTTGAAGTTTTGGATATATATTAAAATATTCTATACTGAAGCATATATGCTATTAAGTTCAAGTGGTTTCAATGTTATAACGACATCATATTGGTCTTAAGTTCAATTGGATTCAAGGAGGGGCTGAATTGTTACATTTTTCTGTTTTGGCTAGGATTTTATGAAGAAAAATCTTTAAAAAAAATCTGGGATGGTTGGGCAATGCTCTTCGTAAAAGCTAGGAATACGGATCAGCTTAATTCATATGGGCTAGCTCATCATAGACTAAGCAGAAAATGATTTAGGTTGGATTAGCCCCGTTTTTTGATAGATTAGAATTTTCATAATTAAAATTCATCAAAGGCGACTAGGCAGGTTATATGGGGTAACGAATATTTTGTTGCTTGAGGAACTTTCTGTTTTTTAGGCAATGATGAAAAAGAGTATCATTTTTTTCTTTTAATTTCCTGCGTCATGGATGAGAGGTGGGTGGTTCATGTTAAAAGAGAAGTTGATACCAACACTGGAATAGTAACAGAATTCTGTGCCCATGATTTTCCAAATTTAGAGCATCCATATACTTACGAGTTACGACAAACGAGTAGGGAATAATATATATGATGACGAATTTTTTTTTCCCAAGAGAGTAAAAGAAAGGAAACCCATGCCATAAACACGAAATCACACCGCTTCCACATATCCATTGTCTGATATTATTCTCTTCCCCACTTCAACGTAAACACACTGCGATTCTTAAAACAAAGGAATATGGGGATAATAATATAAGCTCATATTGTCCATCATATGTTTAGTATATTTCTTTTGCGTACAAGGAATGAACAGCTCTTAAATCTCAATTATTATGATATAAAATTTATGGCAGATCAGATTTTCACAAATCATAAATAGGGGCCTCTGACATGCAAGGGCAGAGCCAGAAGTAACAATTTTTTTTTTAAGAATTAATATACTTTTATATATATTTTTTATTTTTATCTTACATATTTATTTTATTAATAATTATATTTGCAAATGTATTGAAAATAATTAATAATAGTAATACATATTAAAAATAAAAATAATAAATTATATAGATACAAACATAATACTATATTTTTTAATTTAGCTATATAGTTATATGATATTATGATTAATCACTATGTCAGAAATAACTTTTCTTGACATATAAAAGTTGGCAATTATAATTTATACAAATAAATGTTAAAAAAAGTGAAGCAGAGAAGCACATAAGGTTTTATTTGCAATTATTTAAAGAATCACAAAAAAAGTGTCAATATATATATACAAACATAATACTTTATTTTTTAATTTAGCTATACAGTTATATGACATCGAAAATGACTTTTCTTAGTGCATAAAAGATAGTGATTATACAAGTAAATGCTAAGAAAAATGAAATAGAAAAGTGGGTAAAGTTTTGTTTGTTGTGGTTCTTTAAACAACCACGAAGGATCGTGAAGAAAGGAACTACTTTTGCAGTTATTTTTTATTGTGTACAAAAATTTTAGCAATTTTATTTCCAAAATAAAACAGTAGCCATGTGAATCATCATTTATGACCATCGATAAAAAAAACATCCAACGGCCTCATATGATTTCTCTAACTTTTCTTTCTCCATCATCTTTTGACCACTTGTTCCCTCTTTCTCTCTCTCCCACATGATCTCTGATTTTTCTCTTGAACTCCCTCACCTCCCTCATTCATCTTTGCCTCTCTTCAACAGATTCTCCTCACACTCTCTCCAACTCCCTTACTCTTTTATATCTACACTCTGTTCTGGTGCGACTCAAGCAATGAAGGCAATGGTGATTACTACTCTAGGTAACCCAGAAGTGCTACAGGTGTAGGATGTTTTGGACCCATTAATCAAGGACGATGAGGTCCCCATAAGGGTTGCAACCTGTGCTTTGAACTGAGTCGACACTTTCCTGGGAAAAGGCGTATATAAGCCGCCCTCTAGTCCGACGTGATCACCGGTGTTGTCTATGTCCTCTCCACCCTTGTTTCCTTCAATGCCGTCGACAAGTTCGGTCACCGCCTTGAAGCCGGCGCCTAAATGTTCCACTCATAAGCCCACTGATCTCTAAAGACCTCGCCATCTACGCTAGCGATCAGCTTCGCATTTTTGTTTATGACCAAGAAGAGGAGACTGGGAGTGAAGGAGACTAGCTTTTTTCCTTTCCTTCTGCTTCATTATTATCAGCTTCGCGTTTTTTTCCTCATTTTTTTCTTTATTGTTGTATTATATATTAGTTGTCTCTAATTTTGCTTCACTAAGAAGTAAATACTATAGGATGTTTGTTTCTTTAGTATATTTTATGCTAAATCAATGTGTATATCTTGCTTTGGCGTTCTGGGTGGGATGAATCATCTCTATTTCTTCTTATTTAAAAAATAAAAGAAAAAAGTTGGCGGTTGTTGATACAACCACCTACAAAAGTCAATTTATCATTTTTTTTTTAAAAAAATGACTTTCCTTTGTGTTAGTGCAAACAACTGTAAAGGAAAAGTATACTTTCATTTGCCGTTATCAACCCCAAACTAACTACAAACGAAATTTCATTGACACTCAATTCCTTTATCGTTAAGAACCATAAAGAAACACTAAAGAAAACTGTTTTATGGCATAATGAATTATGGTTGGTTGTAATGAGTTCTATATATTACAATTTGTATGCATGATACTTGTTAGCAATTTGATAAGGAAGCTTTATATGTTGCCTTGCTATCATATTGTCCTGTGTTCAAATCTTGGGGAGGCCAATTTGTTAAAACATGGTTTTTTCAGCCACTATTCATACATACTCCCTCCGATCCATATTATAAGACATTTTATATGACAAGTTTTGGATCTAAAATATAAGACATTGGATATTTTTTTTTTCATTTTACCCATGTCTTTAATGCTTCATCTCTCCTCATTTATAACCTTACAATGATAATAGAATTGGGTATTTAATAAGGGTAGAATATGAAATGTAGATACTTTTTGCATTGATTTTAGTTGAAAGACCGAAGGGAGTATTATAAAGATAACCCAAAACATGGGGGACCATGGCACCTACGGGTCCTTTCCCTCCCATTGTCTCCACTAACATGCAAAATATATATGAAAGAAAAGCATGTCTAACTAATAGACAACCTTTTTATGGGATCCCAACCAAAGCATGCTTAACATTTAGACCCCCTTTAATTTGAGATATATATATACATACATATGTAGTATCTCCTATTTAGATACATAAAAATTGAGATGTATTGACCAACAAGCATGTAACTCAATTGGTAGGGTTGTGTTAGAATTACCAATAGTAGAGCTGGTCCAATCTTACAAGTATATTGGGCCATTTGTGTATAGAAAAAATATCCCAGAGTAATCCAGGAGTTGTATCCAACGGAAGTCATGGTTTTTGTAACACCCCTCACGATTTCTTCCTTGGCATTGTGTTTAGGATCGGAGGAAATAGGACGGAGGAAGGTTCAAGTGGAGTCTGGAAACACTCCACGCCGCGGCGAGAAGCAGGACCACCGCGGCGAGAACATTCCAGTGGCATTGTTCCGGATGAACTTGGTGGAGCCGCGGCAAGGTGTGCTGGAGTCGCGGTGAGAGTCAGGAAATTTGTTTAAATTCGGATCATTTCGGACGAACGGAAAAGAAAGAAATGGAGGAAACCGAGGGAGACCGCGAGGAGCTCAGATAGGGTTTGAGATTTCCAGTGTCTAGGGGTGATTTTCGGACCTTGGAAGCTTGGATTCAAGTTGGTAAATGTTCTCTACTCCTCCCTCTCCATTTTCTTCGATTAGAATTTGGTATTTTTGGTTGTAAGGTTGAATCTTCGGTTTTGGCCAAAATCCACCGATTGAAACGGATGATTTGAGGTTAATGATGTGTGTTTTGGTATTCTTGTTTCTTGGATGTGAATTTTGAAGGGTGTATGTATGATTTGAGCTTAACCCTAGGTTATTTTTGGTTAGAGCTCTTGGGAATCCGAAGGGTATGTGGTTGTATAGTGTTTGAGTGATCCCTAAGAGCTTATTGATGCATGAAAAGGGTGTTGGAACCTTGGGTTAGGTTAATGTAGTTGAATTGTGATGTTTGGGTTATTGGTATATTGTGTTAATGGAAGAATTGTGGTATTGTAAAGGTTATTGGCTAATCGAGAGGGGTTCACGTGTATTGGACAGTTCAAGGAAGCTTGTGGAACTCGTGTGCGTGTGGTAACGACAATTGAGGTAACCGGGTGTTTATTTATTTGTATTGTATTGTATATTGGTATGTATATTTGTGTATGTATATGTATATCTGCATGTTTCTTTCATACCATGATATTGATGTGATTGTGTGTACTGTTTTCTATATATATCGTGGAATGCACACAGCTAGATGATAGCCATGATGTTTATGATGATGATGACGATGATTATGTTTATGATGATGACTTTGGCATGACATGACATGATGCATACATATGATCATGATATGATGATGATGATTATATGATGATACATGAGCATCACCACATGACATTGTGAGGCCTTGATATATGGCGGATTGGGTGGTGATGATGTGATGACGATATGATATGATGATATATGTTAGGGAGGATAAGGATGGATTATATATTTTAGGGAGGATAAGGATGGGATCCCTACGGCTAAATCACCTCCGATGGCCAGGAGGGAAAGGCGCGCAGTGGACTGCACCATCCCTAAATCGCTGCCAATTCGTGGTGGAAAAGGGGAAGGAGAGCCACGGTCTGAACATTAGTGTTACCTTTGGCCGGGTGCACTAGTGGGAGGTGAGCTTGGTGATGTCCCGGAATCAGTCTTCACCAACTGTTGGAAAGGAGTTACCTATACGAAATGTCCTATTATGACGATAGCTCGTGGTTCTAGCTGTGTGCGAGGGAGACATGCATACCATTCATTGCACATTACATTCATGAGTTGTATGGAATATATATATACGTGTATGTGTTTGTCCCCGGTTACTGAGACATTATCTCACACCCTTCTCCCATAAACTAACCTTTCAGGTGACGGTTCTGGCACTAGTCCGGAGAAGCCACAAGAGTAGCTGCGTACGTGGGAATAGTCTATGTAGCGTGTGTATTTTGTATTCGTAATTTGTGCCAAGTAAGGTAGAAGATTTTGTAATGGATGAACGTTATGTCTGAGGATTAAATAGATGTATGTATGGTTATTGGTGGGAAAGAGGTTATTTGTGGTTATATATGTTGTAGGTTGTGTGTTGTGTGATGGGAGTTGAAGTTTGGCCGTTTTGTATGTTTGAGAGCCTGTAGCCCAAATTGTCAGGTTTGGTTTCAAGAGGTCAAATCTCAGAGAAGTGGTTTCTTTGAGGTGAAGCCTCCTTGGACAAGTTAGTTTGGGAGTTTTGGACCTGTATGATTGGTCGGTGAGTGTCCTTTTGCCTTCGGCGGCAGTTGGTGGTTGTTAGTGGTGAGTTTTGGTCAATAAGTGGCTAAAATGGTGTTAAGGGTCCAGAATCTCCATACGGAGTTGGATTGAGGTAAAGTGATGTCTTTGGATAGATAGGGACTAGATTGACTTGTAGGAGTTGAAATCAAGTCAATCAGAGGTCGGAGCATAAAGTTATGCGCGTCGGAAGTTCGCCCCGGACGATGGAAATTGCTGATATGGGATATCAGCATAGGGCGCCGTGGCTCCAGAGTCCAGGCCACGGCGCCAGTGAAGCCAGAAGCGGTGTAGAAACAGGGGAGGTCGGAGCCAAGGAGATACTGTAGCGCCTGCGGCCCCATCCCAGTTTTTGGTGGTTTTAAGGTAGTTTCCGCTGTTTTGAGGCATTGGAAAGTTGTTTTGAGATATCAGGGTTGTGTTTGGCAGAATTTTGAAGTTTTCGGTTAAGTCATGGAGGTAAAAGGAGATAAGGTGTTACAGTTTTACTCAATCAATTAATTTCAATAAAGTGAGAAAAATAATGTTTAAGAAAAGAAAATTAGAAGAAGAAGAATATCAAGTAGCAAATAAGGATTAAGAGTAATGCAATCACTAGGAGCGCTAAGGGATTAAGTTTCACCTTGGAATAACTGAAGTTACTTTTTTAATTGACTTTTATCAATTCTAGTGACAATTGTTTCTAATTTATCCTAACTATGCTCGGTCAATTAGTCTATACCTAATTAGAATTGAATTTGTTCTTACGCAACCCAATATTCTAATGAAACCCTAAAACTATAACCTTGTTACCACTAATGCTTAACTCTATTCTTAGAATAGTTATTTTATGTCTATCTCTCTAAATCTTGGTTTGTCCTTCACCTCTTAATCCATTCAGCTTACCTACAAATTAAATTTTATGATTGGTCACCATAAAATTTAGATAAGAGCACAAGAAAGATAGATATAATTAAACAAAGTATTGAAAGAATTAAATTATAAACACAAGTCATAATCTCATAGCAAACTTTAGTCAATTCTAGTCAAATTATATTCCTACACTACAACAAAAATGGGAATAGTTGGCATTTATTTTTTACTTTTATAGGCGTTTCTAAAATGCCAACTATTCCAATGCTGATAAAAAATGGGTCTTTAGTTAGCGTTTAAAAAATGTCAACTAAAGGGGCACTTTAGTTGGCGTTTGTGTTAGAAACGCCAACTAAAGGGGGTAATTTAGTCGGCATTTGCATCACAAACGCCAACTAAAGTACCCCCTTAGTTGGCGTTTCTACTACAAAAGCCAACTTTTATTTAAAAAAAAAAAAGCTTCTACTAGCATTTATTTAAATAAATGCCAACAAAAGGCAATATTTTTTCAAAACAAAAATATACAATTATATATATATATATATATATGTTACTCTATTGAACCCATTGACAAAAAAAAAACATGTATCACATTAAAATTTATACATTTTAACAATTCAATTATAACAAAAAAATTACAATAGAATAGAAATGTCAACTATATGAAGTACAAAGTTTGTAAATTTTCTTGAGACTATCAGAAACATCTTTTGAACAATTCTTCCACATTGACACTCATCCAATCGATCCCTCTTCTCAAAATAGAAATCTTTCTGCAGGCATAAAACCAATTAGTAAATATCTAGAGCATGTCAGGTAGGAAGGTAACAAATTAATTTACTAAAGGAATAAATGAACATCTAAAAAACAAAGAATAAATGAAAAATTATATATCACACTTCACCCTAATTATATATCAAACTCACTAAAAATAACTCCAATCATAAAGTTTAATAGATTTATTTACTAGTCCAAACAAGTCAAAAGATAAGAAATGACAACTTTTCATAAAACCCAACGTAATTGAGTGTTGAGCATTCTTACAACACCAATTGATCAGTAGGATGACATATTGGAAACTTTCTACCATTGTACAAAAGTATATTTACAATCTTGATGACTTTATCCCTGATAATTTTAGTCAATTTAAGCAACGTACAATTGAGAGATAAAAATTTCATGAGGCCTATTCATGAGGATCAGACTTTCACAGATTTCCTTGAGAAGTGCTTCTTTTTCCAACTTACCTAAAAGAAGTTAACAACAAATTAAAAAATATATAACATACTCAAATAGCGCTAGCCTTAAATATATCTAGAAAGTTGGATCAAACCTTTATACTATCAGTTGTTTATATCTAGAAAAGCATATTCCGTGTGTCTATAAGAAATTGTCTATAGCATTTGTACATTAGGTTAGTAGAATAATTAGTATGAAAAGACTACTGATATTGAAGGACAACAAACAATTTAGAAGAATGTCCACCCAACACTCCACTAGAATTAAGAGACTGAAAATTAATAAAACTAGTTGAATGAACTGATGTTGCAGTAGATGAAAAACTGTTAGAAGCAAGAGGAGGTAGATATTTTAGTCAAACACAAGTTGTTGAACCAGGCATGATTATGCAAGAGGTAGCATGGTAAGCAAGAAGCAAGACTTCCATAGGTCGGTGATGACAGCCTGATGGGCCCGTCAATAATAGCCACTTCATTAGTCAAATCCAGACTACATCAATTATTGAGGAAAAGAAGTTTATTCTTGTAATTCATTAAATATAGATATTTGAGATAATAATAGGTAGTTTAGAATATCTTATTGGATTCTAGAAGTCTATATCTTTGAATGCCATTTTTTTTTCTTTGCCAAGATATATGTTTAATTGTAAAATGCACATAATATAGATAAGGGGTTCTCTAATTTTCATGAGATGATTGTCATAGTCGAGGATATTGATGAGGAGAATGTATACCATCATGAAAATGGTCAAGCTTCAATTAAAGAGGACACTCTTGTATCAAACATTATTGATGGAATTAGTAAGGATTCAATTGAAGAAGTGCCAAAGAAGGCATATGCCTCTATTGCCATGAAGGAGATTTGAGCACCAACTTCCACAGGAACAACTGCTGTGAGATATATGCATAAGATCCAAGAGCCATAGAATGTCTGAAACCAATGATTCTAGTACAAATGCTCACAAGAATTGGAGCAAGAAGCATAGGGCTATTCTGATTTTGTAAAAGGTATGCCATTTAATGCTACTCCTCCCTTCCTGGAAGATATTTTCAAGAAGTTTCGACCTATTAAGAGTGATGGTATCCTAATCAAAACCTGAAATTGATTCTGCTTTGTCTTTGTCAAGTTTGAAGTGGCATGCATTGTGCAAAGTACTCTTGAGATGGTGTTGGATCAGATTTCCCCAAGTAGTGTTCGAATACTTTCGGAATTGAAAAACTTGAAGAGGTATACTACAAAGGTGGAACCATGGTATGGGACCACCTATGCCATGGAAAGAATTACTAGTTTCACAATTCAGGAGAGTGTTTTCTGTCCCTAAGGAAAATCTACATCCTCCAAAACCAAACATATTCACTCTTACTGATTTGTCACTTAAGATGGTGCAAGAGCAGGTCAAGTTTCCAATTTCATTAGGCAGGTCATCATATCCAGCTTCACGGTATAAGCTAGATATCATGTTTTCCACTCCAAAGGCTTATGTTGGATAGAATTCAATTGTGCTCAAGCAGGAAACTACTGTGGAGATGCTAAAGTTTTAACTAATATTGTAACATGTTTATTGCTAGACTACTTGAATGGGTATGCTTTTCTAGAGAATATTTCATGTCTACATATATTTCATTAACAATAAGGAGGAGTCACTTAGGCAACTACTACATGTCTACAAGTATTTTAGTGCCAGGAAGCCAAAGTGTTAGCTTTCCCTTCATGCGGTTGTATCTAACCATAATATTCTGCAAAGCAGAGCATGATAATAATAGAAACAGATATTTCACTACTGCAAAATTTTAATAGAAACACCAGAAAGATAAAGAAAAAGGTAAAAAAAACTAACAGAACACATTGATAACTATGTATAAGCATTACTGGGTAGTCAAATAAGCAAGGAACATCAAGAAAGGAATGAAAAATCATCTTTTCTTACTTTTCCGTTGTATGAACATCAATAATTGATGCCAATGTTATCTCAATGCTAGTGTCAAAATTTGTCATATTTCAAATTTTGTAAGCTTAATGGATTGTAATCATGTAAAAATAAACTAAGCACCTATTGTTAGCTGGTAATATATGTGTTATACACCCTACTATGACATTTGAGTATTAGATCCATTAATTTGTTGCCAAAATTACCATAGAAAGTTACCAAAAACTTAAGTAGCATACTATGATTGTGGGAAACAATCCAACTACTAATTTTATAATTCTTCAATAAGATTATACCATTCAGATAATGATTTCTGTTTTCCAGCACCTATTAACATTAACAGTTGGACATCAAATTCAGATTCTGGGAAATGAAAAATGACCTTAAACTCTAACAAAAGCCACTAAATTGTTCATGACAATATGGACATCTATTAAGAGTGAGATAATGTAGAAGGAACTATTATATTATATGCACTATTACTAAGAAAATCATACAATATCCGTCCAAAGATTATATCCCCACCATCTACAACATGCCAGCAAGTAGAGTTCCAAAAATGACTCAAGTTGATGTTAATAAGTATTTACGAAGCTAAAATTTTAGTTATTTCTAGACAATTGAAAAAAGAGAGAGCCCTTGCAAAAATTGCTAAAAAAATACCAAAAGGTAGTTCCATCACACCCTCAATGGAATAAAGCATTACAAAAGATTTAAACCCATCATCCATGCTTGATAATGTTAGTAGGCAACGAAAAGAGGCACAAAGACTTGCTGACTCTGTCTTAGCTATGCTAAACTAGGACAATACCCACACTACAAACAAATGAACTCCTTTCAAGCAATTTGTCAAACATTTGGTGGGCAAGCCCTAAAGAAGTACATAACACAACATTTTCTTATCCTTCATGAAGAAAAATGCAAATACAGAAAGAATCCTAGGCAGCACATAGTGTCACAAGTGTTATACAGCATGTAAGATCTTCACCGGCCAAAGATTAATGATTCTTATGTAGAAGAAGCTAAAAACTTCATGCTCAGCCACCCCCTCAAACATAATTCCCAAAACATCCCAAGGTTGCAACAACAAGTAAGAAAGGAGAGTGTGAAATTAAATTATTACCTGTGTGGATGTTCTCTTGAACTCTTCTCCATTCTCTTCTCCTTTCTCAATCACCTTCGCACTATTTCTCCCAATTCGGACGACGGCAAGTCTAATAAAGAGCTAGGACGGAGTACAGGGTGGGCTTGGTGGTGAGCTTTGACGGAGCACATGGTGGGAGGATAGAGTTGGGGCACAGGGGATGAAGGAGGTTGAGGATGAACAGTGACTTGGGTTCGCAGCGATGTAGGTATCTAGGGTTCACGGTAGCAGGAGATGGAGAAAAGAGGGCGACAGATGGTTTGAGAGGACTTGACGTAGGGTTTTGAGAACTAAAATGGAGAATGAAATTTTCGAGGGAGGATATGAGGCTTAAAAGGAAACAAAAGTTGTTAGCCTAAGGAGGAAAAAAAAAAGATGGCGTTTATATTGAAAACGCCATCTAATGTAAAAAAGTTGGTGTTTTTTAATATAAACGTCAACTTTTTTCACACAAAAATCAGCATTTCTTATATAAGCGCTAACTTTTTTTTCTATATTGTTTTCAAAATAAAATGCTAACTTTTGTTCTTGCGTTTCATTTTAGTTGACATTTTTTCTAAGAAATGCCAACTATTAAACATAGTATTAGTTGACGTTTCAATAGAAACGCCAACAATTGTTTTTAAAATTATATTTTTTTTTATTTTAAAAACTTTACTTGGCATTTTTCATTGAAAACGCCAACTAATGTTTTTTTAATTTTTAATTTTTTTTAATTTTTAAAACTTTTACTTGGCGTTTGTTACATAAACGCCAACTAAAGTACAATTTTAGTTGGCGTTTCACTTAGAAACACCAACTATTAAGCGCCATAATATCCCATGATTGGTGTAGTGCTACCTTTGACTAGAAAAATCAGCCACACATAAACATGTTTCTCAATATCAATCTCATATTAAAATCCCAAAACACCATAACAAATACAAAAGAACCAAGTTCATAGATGAATATAATGACTTTGCTTCACTACTCCTTTAGAAGTTCATGATCTACCATCAAAATGCTCCCTCAAGGTTTCAGAGACTCCAAAACAAGTGTTCTAGGGCTTCTAGATGAGTGATTGTGTGTTCAGTGATGTCTAAGGGCCTCTTATTTATATAATTCATGAAAGACTTGCTGAACACGTCAATTTTATGTCATAAACGATGCCACTCGATGCCAGCTTTTCTATCTCTTCATTCACTCTGGTACCGGCCAAATACGCGGTATCTTATCTTCTCGATCGCCTCTTCACTTAGTGCCAACTTGGTAGTTCTTCTTATGGACTCGACACCGAGTCAATATGAAACTGGTGTTCTGCAACGGCTTCCCACATGTGGTCGTGTGAGAAATGAAGTTAAGGCCAAGTGAGCATATGATTCACTATTTTTCTTTATGTTTTAGACTATATCTTGTTCAAATTCCACCTAAATGTGCTTAGATGGAAACATATATCCAATTATATAGAATCAAACTAAAAAGAGATCAAAAGGCAACATATTTTAATGAAAATGAAGGTTAAAAGTCGGTATTTTATGTATATAAAATGAACACGTTATGAGCTTTGCTACCCTTGTAATCCATCCCAACTTGATCGATTTAAATTAATTGGAGCTCAATATGACTTTCAAACATTAAATAATTGATACAAAAAAAAAAAAGATTCAGATGTATTGTAGTTATTAATTTGTATTATTGTTACCCAATAATATTTTCTTACTTTTTTATTTTAAAAACATAGAAAATATTTTTATAAAAAAATGTTTTATTATTTTTATATTAAAATATTTTATTTTATTTTATTTTATTTTATTTTCTATATCAAATGGGTACTTCTTGATTTTGTTTAAATAGGTCTGGCCTAAAAAAAATTGAAAAACAAACGATGAAAAACAAAAAGAGGGTACCGCACTATTTTTTTTTTTTTGGCCCCTACTCGACATGTAACCTGGCTTGTGTATATGCCAACTAAAAAATATTGTAGTGGCAAAAAAAAAAACACCAAACCAAAAAATATTTAAAAAAATTTATGAATTGTACGATGTAATTAATATTATTCTAAAATAGTATGCCAATTAAAATTTATTTAAATGGATTAAAAATTATTATTCATACTTGTATATTTATCATTGATTTTTGAAATTATCACCCAAACCTAATATTGAGAAGACCAAATTGTAATTTTTTTAAAAAAAAAAAGGTAATAGTAACCTCATAAAATTTCAAAAGTAAATTTTGTCTTTCATAGCATTTTGATTTTCACATTCTTTTAAAACAACTAAGTTAAAATATGTAAAACTTCCCTAAACTTTGAATCAATTGCATATTACTTCCTTAAATTTTAAAAGTTTAAAACTAGGACCCTAATATTTCATATTTTGACCATTAACTCCTTTACTATTGCATCATATGGGTTTTCATTTCCTTTCATTTAAAAAAAAAAAGAAGAAGAAGAGCTGTTACAAGTTTAGGACATGAAATTTTTTAGTCTCAATTTGTGTTTAGTATGTAAGAAAAAATAATGAGAATCACCCAAAAACATAAGATTGAAATGAAAAAAATAGATAAATGACACAAATGAAGAAAGTAACAAAGCAAGGAGAGTTCCTCAACTTCCACATTCCACACACAAATATATATACACACACACATACACACATGTGTGTATTATGTTTTACTTCATTGGTATTACTTATGTAGAGGACTATATAATGCGCTTTACTAATTTTGTGGAGCTTCCCCCATTTTTCAAACAGTTAATATTCTTATTTGTTAATTCAAATTAGAACCCCAAAAAAAATCAGTGAGAGTTATAATTAGTTAACCCAAATTATATTAATGCATCGCTAGTCTAGTTTGAGAATTTAGAAAAACAAGAGTAAATTCCCTAATCATAGGATTACAAAAGAAGAAGGTAGAGATTCTATGTTCATGACGGTGACCATCTTTTCATTTCCTCTTGAATTAATCTTCTACGTGATGGCCTTTAAACTTTTGTTTTCTCCTCAATATAACCGTCAAAGGTCATAGAATGTCCAAGTGTCTGCCATCTCCAAGATGAAGAATTGAAGTTACATCAATTAAAAGTCCAAAAAAATAATAATAATAACTTGAGTTTATAAAATGCACTTATCAATTATGTGTTTGATCGGGATCCTGTAAGTATACAGGGTTGATCGCAGTAATAAAAAAAATCTCTAGAGTATTCCAGAGGTCGAACCCAAGGGAGATTGTAATTTACTCAATTAAATAATTTCAATTAAGACAAACGATTTGTGAAACTTTGATTAAAGATTAAGCTAAGAGAAAAACAATAATAAAAGCAACAATTTGAGTTTAATTCAATCGCTGAGAGCGTTAAGGAATTGAGGTTCATCTTTCTAGGATCACTAAAATTACTCTTAACTTGACTCCTTCTATAATTATCATGACAGTTATTTCTAAATTATTCTAATTACCTTTCAGTCAATTAGTCTATATTTAATTAGGTTTTAATTCACTCTCGTGCAACTAAAATCCATAATTAAACATTGAAGTTATAACTAAAGTCACCATAAACTCTAATTCTATCTCTAGAATTATTGTTTATATCTATCTCTCTAGATTTATGCTTGCTCTTCACCTTTTAGTTTATCAAGCTTACCCACAGAATGAATTTCATGGTGGCCAATCACAAAATCCTCAATAAAGTATAAAAGAGATACATATAATTAAACATAAATAAATGAGAAGAATTCAATCAAAAACAAGAGTCATAATTCAGAGTAAACTCTAATTAATCCCAGTTAGACTATATCCCTATCCGTAACTAGGAAAATTAGTTACACATAAACATTGTTCTCAAAATCAAAATAAGAATAAATCCCCAAATCATCTGAACAAAATCTAAAGAAAGAAAAGTATTAGATGAATAGAGTGATTCAGCTTCACTACGCCTTCAATCCTCTCAGATTTGCCTTCAAAATGCACCCTCTAAGCTCCAGAGAATTTGGAATAAGTCTTCTATGCCTCAGAATAGTGATTCCTCCTCCATTTGTTTTTAAAAAATCCTTATTTATATCCTCTGTACGGCGATGAATTTTTAATATTACTACTGAACACATTCACCCAGCGCCGTATCATCCTCCCTTTAATTCAGCCGGCGCCGGGTGACCAATTTAATATTCTTTTATGTGTTCCACCCGGCACCAGGTGCTGTCATGCTTTGGTTGACCTGACTCCGGGTCAACTCGAAATCTTGGCAGCTTCACGCCTCCTCACTCGGCCGCTGGTGAGGATAATAAATGAGGACCGGATGGATTTTTCTTTGTGCCTTCTTGTCTTTTTCTTTCACTCCAAATTCCTCAAATATCCTCAAAGTTTTCCTGAGATACAATTATATCTTAAATTAAATAGAATTATGCAAATTTTATATCAAAACGCAATATTTTTCAAGAAAAACAATATCAAATGTGGGTATTTTGTAGGTATAAAATAGACATATCAAATCCCCCCACACTTAAACTTTTGCTTGTCCTCAAGTAAACTCTAAGCATGAGATCAAAGAATTTTTCTACATAAAATTCACATCCAACTATTTCCAAAATTTAAGAACAACCTACTACCTATCCAGTCAAAGAGTACAATGTATATATGGAATACTAAGCTCAATATCCAGCCAATAGGTTTTTACTCATATTCACTAACCCAATGGTGTGTGTGCCGACCAACCTATAATTAGTGTCAATAACCAGCCAGACAAGTGGATTGAAAATTACGATACTTATTTAGAAACTTGCAACATCTCAATTTAAAATCATATGAGTGCCAATTCAATAATAGGAGATCCTCAGGTTTCATTTCATGCCCCAAGGCATTTTCTAATGTTATTTTTCCCCACACATTTTGTGCTTCAATTTTATCTGGGGATCATTGCTTTTCTTTGGCCGTCATGCGCCATTTTGATGCGAAGGTCTCACATTTGTGATGCGTACCCTTGATTACTCAAGCTAACATCACTTTGGCACAAAGATTCCTTGGCTCACTCATAGCTCACTTTGCACCTTTTGACGCGAAAGTCTCGCATTTGTGATGCATACCCCTGGTTACTCAGCACAGGTCGAACCAGTGGAGTGGATAATTTTTCACACTTTTTTTTTTTTTTGCTTCCTGAGTCATGTCTCATAAATGATTATAATCATAAATTCTATAATTGTTCTGCAACTGCATCTCAAGTACTATTCTGGTTATACAAAAACTCAAAGGGAAGAGGTGAAGCAGATCAAAAGACAATCAAAAGAAAAAAAAACTACTTAATTAGGAAAAAAAATGAAAAAGAAAGGGAAAGACTCTAGGATAAAGAAAAAAATGAAATGATCTAAATCATGGTGGTGGAGGCTATCTAGCCTGGATCAGTTGATGTAGCAATGCCTCAGTACGCTGCCAATGATCCTCATCCCTCCTATCACGTTCAGCTTGTTCTCGTCGCATTTCATCAATTGTCTTCTCCATGCAGGTGATCTTCTTTAGAAGGCACTTCAGCAAGCTGCACTTAGGTCGTGGTTGCTAAACCTAGATAGCTGGTTGTGATGGTTCGGGGTCCTCAGCTGGTTGTTCTGGGGCAGCCTCAGCCTCAGCCATATAGTGTGCTTCGGGAACTGGTTGTGGGGGTCCTTCACCTCATTTTCTCTAAACCCCATCCACTTTTATATATCCCAAGGAGCCAAGTGTCTTCTCAAATAGTACATCGTTATCTGTTGGCATTCTGGCGAGCTCCGCATTCACATCAACTCCTGCAGCCTTCATCAAAACATTAATCAGGACAAGGAATAAGAAGGCCATCTTTTTGCTTTTGGCCTGGACGACTTCCCTGATAGAGCAAATGATGATATGGGCTAGTGGTATCCCTAGGATATTCCCCATACCATGTGTCATCTTGTGGAGGAAGTACAGGTCAGTGAATCGTACTTCATTCAGGCTGCTAGCGCATGATATGATGTTGAAGCTCATGAGATAGACGAGTAACCGGTGAGGAATGACCAATGACTTTGCAAGAAGGGCTTACCTTTGAGTACCCCTGGTGGATGCCCACTAGATCTGAAGATCATTCATGGCTTAGAGAATTGTCCAAGTGGGATCCGAAGAAATTCAGTCTGCAGTAGAGTTGAAAATAGGGCCCTGTTGTGGGAGTCCTAAGACCTAAGATAACCACTTAAGTGTGATGATTACTGGAGTCCCCTTGACGGATGAAACTATGCTTTGTTCAGTTTTCAAATCGTTATGTTCGATATTGGCATAGAATTGTTTAACCAAGTCGGGGTAGTGAGGTCCATACAATAAGAGAATGCCACCCCATCCAAGTCGTTGATAAAATTGGTCTTCAGTTGCTGGACGTATCGTCTTCTCATAAATGAATGGGTTGTCCTTCCTTGCATTGTACCAGACTTCATTGTCCGCGCTTGTAAATCGGTGTGAGTGAGGTGGAGGTGTATCAACGGCAAAGTGAGATGAACTGGCCCTAGATGGGCTGCCACAAGAAGAGCTTCCTCTTGCCATATGTGTGCCGTAAGCCCAAATGATGTCAAAGCTCAAAGATTTAGTGCTTAAACCCAGAACCCTCTCCCTCAAATGTGAAAAGCCAGAGAAAAATTTCACCCTAGATGTTAAGATTGCCACAACCACGGTGGAGGGGCTTAAAACCGAAAATCAATCAGTGGATCTTAAGGGGGATGGGATTTAAATGGTGGAAGTGAGGACAAATGGGTGAGAGATGAAGAGAAAGGACCAAAAACCATCTTTGGGTGGTGGAGGGAAGCTGTCGGCAAGAGAGGAAGAAGAGACGACCGAAGAACTGACGAGGAAGAAGACGCATGGGTATTTAACTCATCCAACCGGTGCCAGGTCGACCCATTTTAATGGATCCGGCGCTGGGTGTTCTGCATAGTGAAATTCAAGAAAATAACATCACTCGGCGCTGAGTGAAACCATTTATTGTATCCAACGCTGGGTGGACTTTTTTTTTTTACCCAAAAATTGTCTGAAAATCCTCGTTTAATATGAATAATTCTAATATGAATAATTCCTCTAAAGATCCGACACTTTTCCCACACACTTAGAATGAAGCATTAAAATAAAAAGAATTAATGGGGGTTAGAAACTTCCCAGAATTGTTGCTAAACTTTGTCGTTGGCTTGGAGATGTTCCACGCACAAGACTTAGAAATAAATGTTAACATGAAATAATTTAAAGAAACATAGAAAAATAAAGAAAGAAAGATTGGGTTGCCTCCCAATAAGCTCTAAATTTAATGTCCATACCTAGACAAAGCATGGTAAAGATGTCAAACTTTAGTTAGGGGGACTGATTGTGGTGTATCAACTGATTCCCCTTCATAATATATCTTCAGCGTCTGACCATTAACCACAAAGCGATTGCCATTAGGCCCTTGAACTTCCACAGCCCCATAAGAACGCATATTAGTAACTTCAAATGGTCCCGACCATCTGGATTTCAATTTTCCTGGAAAAAATTTAAGATGTAAATTGAATAATAATAATAATACTTTCTTTCCAACCTTAAATTCTCTCTTTATTGTCCTTTTGTCATGCCAAGCCTTAGTTCGCTCCTTATGAATTCGAGCATTCTCAAAAGATTCCTGTTTAATTTCATCCAGTTCAGTTAGTTGGAGTAGTCTTCTCTCACCTGCAGCTTTCAAGTCATAGTTAAGAGTACGTATAGCCCAATATGCACGATGCTCTAACTCTACAGGGAGGTGGCAAGACTTTCCATAAACTAATCTATAGGGAGGCATTATTAGAGGTGTTTTAAATGCAGTCCTATATGCCCATAATGCATCATTTAATTTTTATGATCAATCTTTCCAAGATGCATTAACAGTCTTCTCTAGAATGCCTTTGAGTTCCCTATTAGAAACTTCAACCTGCCCACTAGTTTGAGGATGGTAAGTAGTGCTAGTTTTAAGGTGACACCCATATTTCATTAATAAGGATTTAAATTGATAATTCTAAAAATGCACCCCATTATCACAAATAAAGGCTCGAGGGACACCGAATCTAGCAAACAACTGTTTCACAAACTTAACCACACTAGCGGTAGTATTATTAGACAGTGCAACTGCTTCTACCCATTTAGTGACATAATCAACACCAACTAAAATGTACAAGTTACCATTAGAAGGAGGAAAGGGACCCATAAAGTCAAGCCCCCAAACATCAAAGGGCTAAACTTCCAGAATTCCAGTCTGTGGCATCTCATGACGCTTACTAATGGAACCCATCCTCAAGCACCTGTCACATTTTGTCACAAAGGTTCATGCATCCTTGAAAGGGTAGGCCAATAAAATCCACTTTGCAACACCTTTGTAGCTGTCTTGTCAAGACCATGATATCCACATATGGAGAGGAATGACAATGTTCTAAGATATGAGTCATCTCGACCTCTGGTACACATCTTCTTATAATACCATCAGCGCATCGCCTGAAAAGTAATGGATCATCCCAAAGATAGTGTCTGACCTTTGCTAAAAATCTCTTCCTCTGATGAAAATTTAGATCCTCTAGAATAATGTCTACAACTAGAAAATTAGCAATGTTGGCAAATCAAGGCAAAAATAACGGATCTAGCGCCCACAATTTTTCATCAGGAAATTCCTCCTTAATAGGAATATCAGATTTAGGCACATGCTCTAATATAGACAAATGGTCAGCAACCAAGTTTTCAAAGCCCTTTTTATCTTTAATTTCCCAGTCAAATTCTTGCAAAAGTAAAATCCATCTGATCAGACGATACTTGACTTCCTTTTCCTACATCAAATATCTAATAGCTGCATGATCAGTGTAAATAATGACTTTTGAAAGAGTAAGATAGGATCTGAACTTATCTAGAGCACACACCATAGCCAAAAATTCTTTTTCAGTGGTAGCATAATTAAGCTATGAATCATTTAAGACCCTACTTGCATAATAAATCACATGCAACTTCTTATCTTTTCTTTGTCCTAACACTGCTCCAATAGCATAATCACTAGCGTCACACATCAGTTCAAAAGGAATGCTATAGTCAGAGGACACAACAATAAGAGCAGAAATTACAGCCTTTTTTCAAATAATTGAAAACATTTAAACAACTGTCATCAAAAATAAAAGGCACATCTTGGACAAGTAGATTGGTTAAAGGCTTAGCAATTTTAGCAAAATCCTTAATGAAGCGCTTATAAAAACCTGCATGTCCAAGGAAACTCCTAACAGCTTTTACCGTTATGGGAGGAGGTAAGTTTTTTATAACCTCAACTTTAGCACACTCTACCTCAATCCCTTTTGTAGAAATTTTGTGCCCCAAAACTATACCTTCAGTCACCATGAAGTAACATTTTTCTCAATTGAGCACTAGCTTTTTCTCCTTGCATCTCTGCAAAACTCTTGCAAGATTAGACAAACAGATATTATAAGAGTGGCCAAACACAGAGAAATCATCCATGAAAACTTCAATTATATCCTCAACCATGTCACAAAAAATAGCCACCATGCACCGTTGAAAGGTAGTAGGTGCATTGCAGAGACCAAAAGTCATCCTCCTATAGGCAAAGGTGCCATAAGGACAAGTAAATGTGGTCTTTTCTTGATCTTCAGGGGCAATGGGGATCTGAAAGTATTCGGAATAACCGTCAAGGAAACAATAATAGTCATGCCCAGCCAGTCTTTCGAGCATATTATCAACAAATGGTCTTTGCGCGTCGCCTCATTTAATTTTCTATAATCAATACAGACACGCCAGCCAGTAACCGTTCTTGTAAGAATAAGTTCATTCTTCTCATTGGGGACCATCATTATGCCTCTCTTCTTTGGAACAACCAGCACAGGACTCACCCAAGAACTATCATAAATTCGATAAATTATACCTTCATCAATGAGCTTGAGAACTTCGGTGTGCACAACTTCTTTCATTTTAGGATTCAAACGCCTTTGATGTTAAACTTTTGGTGTAAAATTTTCCTCCATTAAAATCTTGTGCACACAAAGTAAAGGGCTAATACCCTTTATGTAATAGATGCTCCAGCCAATAGTAGTTCTGTGCTCCCTTAGAATTCTCAATAATTTTTCTTCCTGCTCAGAATTTAGATTAGCAGAGACAATGATAGAAAAACTACTAGAGTTGCCTAAAAATGCATATTTCAAATGAGATGGAAGTTGTTTTAACTTAACTTGAGGAGGTGATTGTTCAGAAGGTGGTGGGAGTAACTTCCCTTGTCCTAATGCCTCAAATTTTCTAAATTGTGATGTATGTATAGGACCTGAATCTTCTAATTTCTTCACAAAATCAATAAAATTAACCTCTTCCACCTATTCATTAAGGTTCAATGCAATGCATGCTTCTAAAGGATCATTATATAAATGTTTAACAACATGCTCTTCAACTAGCTTATCAATTATATCAATACTAAAGCAAGATGCTTCAGTTTTATGAAATTTCACTGCCCTTGAAAATTGAAGTTCTTCGTGCTCATCACCTACTCTCAGAATTAATTTCCCAGCGGGTACATTAATCAAGGCACCAACAGTTAACAAAAATGGCCATCCAAGAATTAAAGACACTCTAAATCATCATCAGTGTCTAATACTACGAAATCAGCAGGAATAATAAGATTACCAACTTTTACAAGCACATCCTCCATGATTCCCATCGGATATCGTACTAATCTATCAACCAATTGTAAGGTTATACCTGTAGGCTTCAGCTCTGTAGCCTCGAGTTTCTTACACAAAGAATAGGGCAATAAATTTATACCGGCTCCAAGATCACATAAACTATGTTTAACTAGTTGAGAGCCAATAACACAAGGAATAGAGAAACTCTCTGGATCCTTTAGCTTTTGTGGCAGCTTCTTTCGCAAGATGGCACTGCATTCTTCATTAAAAAGGACTAGAGCACAATCTTCTAGACTCTGCTTGTTAGAAACTAGCTCCTTAAGAAATTTGACATAAGATGGCATATTTGCTAGTACTTCAGCAAAGGTGATATTGATGTGAAGCTTCTTAAACATATCTAGGAACTTCTTAAACATGACATCCTATATCTTCTTTTGAAGGCGTTATGGAAAAGGAATAGGAGGAACGTATGGTTTAACTTCAGGAGGTGTAGGATGCTCCTGAGCAACATCTTTGGAATTAAGTTCCTCATTGTCCTTCTCGTGTGCGCCTTTTTTCAAACTCTCATCTTTTTCCTTTAAATTTCATTCTTCTCTCACAGCTTCTTTTAACTCCTTTCCACTTCTTAACATGATTGCCATAGCTTCTTCTTTTGGGTTCACCTCTATGCTACTAGGAAATTGCCCTAGATTCCTTTCAGCCACTAATTTAGCCAGGTGATTCATCCGAACTTCCATATTTCGAATTGCAGCTTGAGTGGCATTATTTGTAGTGACTTGGCTAACCATAAATTGATCAAAATTCTTGTTTACCACTACTTGACTAACCATGAATTGATTTAGATTTTTGTTAGTGGATGCTTGACTAGCTAAGATTTAGGAGGATATATCCTCTAACTACAGAGTCTTCCCTGTGGATGATGCAGAAAACTGAGGGAGTGCATGAGTCTTATGTTGCTGAAATCCTGGTGGTGCTGATGGATTTTTCCAAGTTTGGATGATTTTGCCACCCAGGATTATATATGTTAGAATATGGATCATTTTTCCTTTGCAATTGTTTTGGACGTTCTGCATTTGGACCCATATAATTGACTTCTGCATTCCCTTCGATCATATACACACACATGTCCGCAGTATGGCATAAACCCCTGCATGCAGAGCATGACACTTTAGGAAGATTAGGATTATTGCTCTATTGTTGGAAGAGAATATCCATGCATTAATTTAGCTTCTCTAACTATGCAGACGCATCAGAGCAAGAGTGCAGACACATCAGAGCAAGAGTTAACTTCATTGACAGGTACTCTCCTGCCTTGTACTCCCTTTTGTCTGGTCTAAGTTGCCACTTGATCATAGATATTCATCATCTCTTTGGCAGTCAAATTACTATCCCTTGCAGCAATGTCCACTAGAGACTGGGAGGTAGAGCACAGAGCATTATAGAACAGTTTAGCAAGCATCATATCTTGAAATCCATGGTATGGACACTCATATAAGTAATCATTGAATCAATCTCAAGCTTCATAGAACGGCTCACCCTCCTGTTGTGCAAAGAGATATATTTTATCTCTCAAGTCTACAGTCCTCTGAGGAGAGTAAAACTTGGCAATAAACGCATCGTAGATCTCCCTCCATGATGTCAAGGAGTTTTTCGGCAGATTAAGAATCCATCGTCAAGCATTATCCTTCATGCAAAAGTTGAAGCATCTCATTTTAAGTTCCTTCAAAGTCAGACCATTAGGAGGAAGTTGATCGATCCAATTGTAAAAGTCCTTCAGGAAACCCAATGAGTCTTCGCCCATTCGACCATGAAAGTTTAGCAATGAGTTTAAGTGAGTGGTCTTAAACTCATAGTTCTTTGCATTGTCAGATAGCCTGATACAAGATAGATTGTCATACTTGTTAGATATACTGGCTTCCCAAGAGGAGGGTGAATTGGGAAGATTAAATTTTCTGTAAAGGTCAAGAGAGTGATAAAAGCAAGAGTGATAGTAAAAACAGAGTATAAAAGGATAACTAAGTGAAAACGGTATAAGGGAAGAGAAGACACAGATGTTTATCCTGGTTCGGTCTCTTTATCTTGACCTATATCCAGTCCTCAAGCTACCACTTGAGATTTTTCACTATCTTGCAAGAATTCAGTGGGCTTCTTGCAATGCCTCAGTACAATTTGATGCTCTATTCTTAGAGCTTACAATCTCACTCTTTACACTCTAACTAAGTGCTTCCCAAATCCCTTGTGATATCCCCTCACAAGAAAATCTTTCTTCCAGATGATGATAAGATTGATTACAATAAATGAACTCTCTAATTTAGAGTGTATATAAAAGTTAAAGTGTAAAAGAATGAAGTATGTGAGAGTAAGAGACTTTAACTTAAGAATTTGACAGAGTTTCAGTATATACAATGTAAAATCGTTACCCACAACTTCAAATGAAGTTCTATTTATAGATTTATGTCTTAACTATACATTAGAGACAAGATCTAGCCGTTAGAGACGTTACCCAACAGTTACTCTGAAAGACTATCCGTTCACCAACAGCATTTACTGCGTCTGACACTCAAAGTTTGAATTTTGGTGTGTCAACAGACGAATTTCACAGAGACCGAAAGCTAAAGACTTTAATGTTGAACTTCGAAGTTCGTCTGTTATAAAGCAAAGTTTGAATTTTCATCTTTGGAAAATGTTTCTATGTTGGAACATATGAATTTTCAAGTTTAAAGTACTTCTAGTAAGTGTGAATAGTTATTCCATATTGCTACAGTGCCTTCGAAGTTTGAATTTTGGTGCTCAAAATTCGTCTATCAGTTGGCAGCTTAATAAGGTACAATAGTTCTTCTTTTCGAAATTCAAATTTTCAAAAGTCAAAGTTCATCTGTCAGAGAGATCTCGTATCAGAGTTAATTCAAAGTTTGAATTTCTGAATGTTAAAATTCGTCTGTTAAAAGAGTATCATATCAAACTTGCATGCCATCTATTCAAAGTCAAAGTTCGTCTGTCAGAGGACTAATTTAAAACTCTTTTTAAGCTTTACTTTCAGATGAATTTTTTTTCATTTTTCATAATTTGTGTTTTACCCGAAATTCAAATTTTCAAAGATGAAATTCGTCTGTCAGAGCGGCCTCTTTTCTGACTAACATATTTTTAATCCGAAGTTCAAATTTCATATGCCAAAGTTTGAATTTCCAAAGCAATAAATCAATTTTAACACTTCAAAGTTCATCTGTTAGTGGGTATTTTTTAAATACTTCATGAATTATCATAAAAATCACATTTTTAAAACATTTTTTTGCAAGTTCAAAGTCTTTTACTCAATTTAAACACAGTAAGAAATCCTATATCTAATCTTATGCTGGTTTTTCTTGGATTTCTCCACCTGAAATCTTTTATACACCTTTGATATCTTCTTTCCAAGCTCTAATTGGTTGGTTTGGAATTATCAAAACACTTGATTCAACAATACACTACAAGCTTGTCTACATCCCTCCAAAATAGACGATTTGGATTTTGAACAATTGGATTTCTATGAGGGATTATTTGATCATCTTCAAGTAGATTATTGATGTCATCAAGATCGTCATTATTCACACGACCATTTTGAGCCATCTCTCTTCTTTTAGCTCGATTCAACCTACAAGCACGTTCAATTTCAAAATTAATAGGAGCCAAATCAGAAGTACTATTGAGACTTTTGGATCTCAATAACATGGGAGAGAAAAGTAAAATCAAGAAAATTAATGAGAGAAAAGAAAGACTAAAATTAATTAATTCAGCAAATCGTTAGCCTCCCCGGCAACAGCGCCAAAAACTTGATCGAGATCCTCCAAGTATACAGGGTCGATCACAGTAATAAAAAAAATCTTTGGAGTATTCAAGAGGTCGAATTCAAGGGAAGTTGTGATCTACTCAATTAAATAATTTCAGTTAAGATAAACGATTTGTGAAACATTAATTAAAGATTAAGCTAAAAGAAAAATAATAATAAAAGCAACTATTTGAGTTTAATTCAATCACTGAGAGCGTTAGAGAATTGGGGTTCATCTTCTTAGGACAACTAAAGTTACTCTTAACTTGACTCCTTCTATAATTATAGTGACAGTTATTTCTAAATTATTCTAATTACCTTTCAGTCAATTAGTCTGTATTTAATTAGGTTTTAATTCACTCTCGTGCAACTAAAATCCCTAATTAAACCTTGAAGTTATAACTAAAATCACCATAAACCCTAATTCTATCTCTAGAATTATTGTTCAAGTCTATCTCTCTAGGTTTAGGCTCGCTCTTCACCTTTCAGTCTATCAAGTTTACCCACAGAATGAATTTCATAGTGGCCAAACACAAAATCCCCAATAAAATATAAAAGAGATAGATATAATTAAACATAAATAAATGGGAAGAATTCAATCAGAAACAGGAGTCATAATTCAGAGTAAACTCTAATTAATCCCAGTTAGACTACATCCCTATCCGTAACTAGGAAAATTAATTACACATAAACATTGTTCTCAAAATCAAAATAAGAATAAATCCCCAAATCATCCAAACAAATTCTAAAGAAAGAAAAGTATTAGATGAATAGAGTGATTCAGCTTCACTACGCCTTCAATTCTCTCAGATTTGCCTTCAAAATGCTTCCTCTAAGCTCCAGAGAATGTGGAATAAGTCTTCGAGGGCTCAGAATAGTGATTCCTCCTCCATTCATTCTTTAAAAATCCTTATTTATATCCTCTATAAGGCAATGAATTTTTAATATTGCAGCTGAACACCTTCACCTGGCGCCGTATCATCCTCCCTTTAATTCACCCGGCGCCATATCATCCTTCCTTTAATTCAGCCGGCACCGGGTGACCAATTTAATATTCTTTTGTGTTCCACCCGGCGCCGGGTGGTGTCATGCTTTGGTTGACCTAGTGCCGGGTTAACTCGAAATCTTGGCAGCTTCACGCCTCCTCACCCGGCTGCGGGTGAGGATAATAAATGGAGACCGGATGAATTTTTCTTTGTGCCTTCTTATCTTCTTCTTTCACTCCAAATTCCTCAAATATCCTCAAAGTTTTCTTAAGATACAATTATATCTTAAATTAAATAGAATTATGCAAATTTTATATCAAAACTCAATATTTTTCAAGAAAAACAATATCAAATGTGGGTATTTTGTAGGTATAAAATAGACATATCAGTGTTGTTATGTATGAAGCACCTTAAGTGAATGATGAATATTTCTATATTTTCTTTCTAAAATTACATCTTTTTTAATTTTTTATATTTCTCTTAAATAATAACTTAATGTGTGAGACGTAAGGAATGGTGTTATTTAAAAATGCTCTTAATAGTGACTTACAACCAAAAAAAAATCTTAAATTAAACCAAAAAAAATTGAGCAAAAAAAAAATTGAACAAAATAATCTCCATGTTGCATTGAAGAAAAAAAAATTACCAGAAAGAAATTGTTAAATTAAATGTCTTAAATTAAAATTTAAAAAAATTAAAAATACTACCGGTCATAATAATAATAAAACAAAATTTGCTAAATATTTAGACCCTATTATAATAACAATACTTTTCCAAGAGAACTCATTCCATTTTTTTTTCAAATCTCGAATTGCCTCATCTGAATTTAATTTAAAAATAATTTTCAAAGGCATGTATAATCCATAGTTGACTAGTTGTGGTAAACAAAGAAAAGTCTGAGTGAAACCAATACCTATGGTTGGGGATAGAAAGAAAAGAGAGAGAGCAAGAGGAATACTTCCTCTGTCTTATATCTATTATTATTTTGGATATATTATTTTATTTTAAAACTATTTTTATTTTACAAAATCTATGCATAATTAATTATTATTTTTTAACTATACCCTTGTTTATTAACTCCATCTTTCTTCTTTCTTTTATGTACTTAGTATTCTTTTTAAATTTACATCATTTCCAAGAATTTTCAATGAGGGTGTTTTAGTTATTGTTTAATATTATTTTACATTAATTAAAAAAATTTTAATTCATACTCATTTTATTTTAAAATAATTGTCACTTTGGAATTATATATACAGGTTAAGAAAACTAATAAATAATATAAAAATTAATAAAATTTGATAATATTTTACTATAATATCAGCTTTTTGACCTGGATGCTATTAAAAAAATAAAAATTTTCTAATATACTATAAGTTAAAAAATAATTACCAAGATACTATAAAAATGGTGTCTCGGTGTCTTAGACACCGAAATGTGTTAGATTAGCTGGCTTCCCAAGAGGGAGGGTGAATTGGGAAGATTACAAATTTTCTGCAAAATATCAAGAAGGTGAAGAAAGCAATATATGATGGTAAAATAAAGTATAAACAAATAACTGTAAAGGTGGCAGTAAAGAGAAGAAGACTCAGAAATTTATCTTGGTTCGGTCTCTCCACTTGACCTATGTCCAGTTCCCAAGTCACCTGAAATTTCTCTTAAATATTTAAGGTCCAATATTTTAAAATTTATAAGGAATTCACAAAAATAGATATACGCCGTTTTGCATGATTTAAGGTAAAGAGGTCAATTGTCTCCATTAGAAGAAAAAATGAGAAAATGATCATTTTACCCTTGAATGAAAAAAAAAATAAAAAAAAAAAGAGGGAGGAATGAAAGGGAGGAAGGGGTGGACGTCACGCGTGGAATGAAACAAATTTTAGGAATTTTGGGAGAAATTACATCTAATGATTCGAAAGTTTTTAAAATTATAAATATGTCCCGGGTTAAGGGTATTTTTGTAAATAGAAAAAATTATAGTCAAAATGAAGCTTTCATTGAGTTAAGATCAATGGAATGTAGTATGGAATTTATTAAGGTCAAAATAATAATTATTGGGTAATTAGGATTTAATATTAATATTTTACCCGATAAAGGTCAGTCTGGACTGCAGGAAGAGGCAGTATTCATTCAAGAAAATGTGTGGGTTTTATATTTGGACCAATTGGGATAAATATATTATCATTATTTTATATCCTAATATAATTATAATTAGTATTCCAATAATAGTAAAATATACTGCTAAAGGAGCTTTATTTATCCAGATCGGTTCAGGATATATCTGGATAAGTAAATACCTGAAATTTTTGGACCAAAATCCTCCCCATTTCGTGCTCCACAAGCTGCACATGTCCAATTAGCCATAGTTTATTATTTTTCATGAAAAAGTAAGAAAAATCAAGACATTAAGTGGCAAGTTTTCATTGGTTGGTGATTTTTATATATACTCCCTTCTTTCCCATGTTTTGGCCGATCAATTAGCAAGGAAATGAGGAAGAGAAGTCTACAATTGGAGAAAGGAAAGGCAGCCACGTGAGGGAGAAAGAAAAATAGGAAAAAAATTGGAGGAAAATCTAAGAAAATTTGTAAGTGTTTCTCTTATGATTTACAAGTATTCTAGTGCCTTTTCTTGGTTATTTGGCTTAAGTTTCCATGAAATATTTCCTTTCCCATCTCTATACAATTTCGGTCTAAGTTTGTTTGAGTATGGGGAGTTGTTTTAAAGTCATAAAATCATGATTTGGTATGAGATTTTGCAAGAGGAATCAAGTATTGTGTGATTTAAATAAGTTTTGAGAATAACCAATTTCTCTTCCTATAAGTCAGATTTTGGTGAGCTTATTATGATGGGAAAGAGTTGGATTTTCAGTATTTTGATGCTAAAAATGGATTCCTTGGGTCCAAATTAGCTAAAAATAAGTATTGGATTCAAGGAAAACCAAGAGATAAGGAATTTGGATTTTTAGGGCTTTAGTGAGACTTTGTAAAGTAACCTTTATTTTGAGTGATTAAGTTGATATTGAATGATGTTTTAGGACTTGTGGGAGTTCAAGAAAGCTAGTGAAAGTTTTGGTTCCAAGTGCAAAAGCAAAGGAAAACATAAAAGGTAGCTAAGTTTCATATTCTTGCTTTATGTTCTTTCATTATCTTTCTATGATTAAATTGTATTGCCATATTGCAATTGTGATTTCTTTGATTAGTCTTGGCTGTAAAATGAGGGGTTTTATTCCCCGGGATGTCCATGTTCTAAGCCGTTATGCTGCCGAATTCTTTTTTACCAATGTGGCAATTTATTGTTTAAAGGTGATTGATGTGATTAAATGTGATCAAATATGAGTTATTTGACATGATTGACGTAATTGCATGAAATGTAACTTGCTACTGAGATTTTCCCAAATCTCACCCCCAAGCACTAACATGATAGGTTCAAGTGATGGCAAGACTCCCAAGAAGACAAGAGGCAAGGAGAGGATTAATGATGATTAGATTTATAGCCACCTTGGATGCTTGTTTTATTGTAATTATATATGAAATCATATGTATTTTCATGAAGCTGTGAATTGCTACTATAATGTTCCTTTAGAGTTATTGTGCTGTTAACAATACATTTTGGAAGAGTTTGAATTATGTAAGTAGGTTATGTATTTAGTTTTTTGGAAGTTGGTATGTAAATCTGTCCATTATGCGCACTGATTAGTTATATAGTTACTGTTCATTATAAATTTATTTTCCTATATGAGTTATATATTCCTGGAAAGTAGACATAGAGATCTTTCCAAAGAGCCAAAGATCACTTGATTTGGATAAGTATATGAATTGTTATGAATTTTTTAAGATGGCTCAGATAATCTGGAAAAGTAGTTTGACCAAATGAATAGTATACTTCAACGAATTTTATGAATGGATTAGCTCAATTAAGTTCCAGTTATATATTTTTATCATGTAGGAAATGTGTTTAGCTATTTTTAGAGACTTGAATCATCCTCATACGATTTTCCTAGATTTAGTTATGATTTTTCAAAGTTTAGCCAAGAAAATCAAATTACCAAATGAATAGTATTTTTGTAAAATTGAATTTTTCTCATTCAATCTTCTAATGATTCAATCTTCTAAATTAGCTCATTTAGCATTATATATGCTATCATACATGGGAAATAGTGTAAGAAAGTAAGATATGACATCACCACTTGAGATTTTTCACTATAATGCAAGAATTCCGTGGGTTTCTTGCAAATGCCTCAATACAAAGATGTTGTTCTGTTTCTAGAGCTTCACTCAATCACTCTATGCACTCTTACAAAGTACTCCCCAATCCCTTGTGATATCCCCTCACAAGAAAATCTATCTTCTAGATGAAGATAAGATTGATTAAAAGAATTAAACTCTCTTAAATAGAGTGAATATGAAAGTTGAAGTACAAAATATTGAAGTGAGAGAGTAACAGACTTTGAGTAATTGATTTGGCAGAGTTTCACTATATACAATGTTAAAATCGTTACCCACAACTTCAAATAATGTTGTATTTATAGATTTAGGTCTCAACTATACGTTAGAGACAAAATCTATCCGTTGGAGAAGTTATCCAACGGTTACTCTGAAAAACTATCCGTTAACCAGCCGCATTTGATGCTTCTAACATACTGAAATTCAAATTTCAATTGGTCAACAGATGAATTTCACAGAAACCGAAGGTTAACAGCTTCAACGTTGAAAGCCCGAAGTTCGTCTGTCATGAAGTGAAATTCGAATTTTGATACTTGAAAAATGTTTCTTCGTTGTAACATACGAATTTTCATGTTGAAAGTTTTTCTGTTTAAGTGTGAACAGTATTTTCAATTTGCTACAGTGCCTTCGAAATTCGAATTTTGGAATCCCAAAATTTGTCTGTCCGTAGCTGGTTCGTAAGTCACAGTAGCTCGTATAATTCAAAGTTCGAATGTTCAAATGTCAAAGTTCGTCTGTCAGAGAGACCTCTTTTCAGACTAACTTCAAAATTCAAATTTATAAATACTGTCATTCGTATGTCAACATATCATTCTAACAGACTCACAAGCTTAGTTTCTGAAATTCGAATTTTCATGTTCAAAGTTCGTCTGTCAGTGAACAATTTTGAAATTCAATCTACACTTGGTTTCAGATGAACTTTGACATAATTTCAGACGAATTTTTTTAGTTTTCATAAGTTTCATTTTGTCTGAAATTCGTTCAAAACCCAAAGTTCGTCTGTTACTGAAAGCTTCTTTCAGACACTTATCAAAATTCGAATTTCATCAAGTCAAAATTCGTCTTTCAGAGAGGCTTCTCTTCAGACTTGTTCAGTTTCAATACGAAATTTGAATTTCCAAAGCCAAAGTTCGAATTTCCAAGATGACAGATCAGTATTAACCTTTCAAACTTCGTCTGTTGGTGGGTGTTTTTCAAATATTCCATGATTTAACATAGAATCAAGGTTTTAAAATATCTTTCCACCAAATCAAAGTCTTTTACTTAAATAAAACACTACTAAACATCCAACAACAAACTTTGCACAGATTTCTTCAAGATTTCTTCACTTAAACCTTTTGTGCACCTTTGATATCTTTATTCCAAGCTCTTGAAGGTTAGTTTGGAATCATCAAAACACTTGATTCAACAATCTCCCCCTTTTTGATGATGACAAAATAACTTGCAAACTGGATTAGTACTTGGGTTTGCTTTAACAAGCTCCCCCTCAACATATGCATTATATATCAAAAGATATCATATATAGTAAATCATGTGAAGAGATGAGCAGATCATTGCAACCAAGGAATTCTTTCATTTAACCAAATGTTGCTTTACAGAAATCAATTTGTGCAAAGTTCTTTGAAATACACATATTAAACACAAAATACAAACACAAACAATTGAAACTCAAAACAGCACTACAAGAGGACTCAAGCCTAAGTTCTAATCACTTCTTCTTTGACTTGGACTTCTTGCTGTAAGTCTTTCCAGATGGCTCAGCAGCAGACTTGCCAGTATGCTTACTCTTCTCCCCCTTTTTGGCATCATCAGGAAGGTGAACAAAATCAGCCGGAGGAGGGATCTGAGAAACTAGAATAGCTTGGAGGGGCACAGGATTAAAAGGCAGATGAGGCTCAGAGGACTCAGGGCTTGCATCCTCATCATCAGAGACCTCAAGCAACTCTTGCATCTCTTATCTGGAAAGAGTCAATTGAGCTCTTTGTTCTTCTGAAAGACCATATGCAGCGAGAGATGAAGGAGTAGGGTCATCAGAACGGAACATTTATTCAAGCCTTCTTCTCTGAGCTTGCAAGAGAGCATTGTGAGCAATAGCTTCCAAATCAACAACAGGGACAATGCTCCTTTCTTCATTGCTGGCAACCTTCATCATTGATGAAGTAGAAATGGCTGCCACTGGTCTTTCCACTTGCTCAGATTCTTGCTAGGACAAGATTGACTCTTGAGCATCTGCAGTAATGGGATCATGAGGGCTTGAATCCCGAGGTCCTTCTTCTTCCAAACCATAGTCCAGGGGTGGACCAAGACTTGGTGTCCTCATAGTACCAGCAGGCTCATTACCATCTATATCATCATCATGCTCAGAAGAAGCTAGCTCAAAGGGGCTTGGAGGCTCAGGTGTTGGAGACTGAACAGGCATAGAGAACCCTGGCTGAGGTAGAGCTGATGTGGCAGGAATTGCACTCCGAATATCTTCATAGGCATCAGCAACCACTTTCATGTTCTTTGCCAACTGGTGAATCTGATCTTGTAGATGAGCAAATTTGGCATTTTGCTCATCCCTGATGCTAAGTATGAGTGTAGACAGGCTGTCATACAACTCAGTGATCTTGGTTGGCTTAGCACGAGAGGAAGGAGTAGATGGAATGTGAGTAGGCTTGGATGGAGATGGGACAGGCAGAGAAGGCTGAGGTGTAGGTCTAGCAGGGGCCTCAGAGGTACCTTCTTGCTGTTGGGAGGCACCTTCAACAAAGAAGAGATCTTCAGATTTTCCTGCTCCCTTCCCAATCCATCTTCCTTCATTTCTTTCAATCCCCATCCTTTGAAGTTTCTCCTCCTTGAAGATCTCAGTGGGTTTCCCTTTCCCCTTCTCAAGATGCTGAATTCTAGCATATTGCAGAATTCTGGAAATGATTACTGCATAAGGGAGTGTGGAGTCTTTCCTTTGATCCCTTGCCTTGATCATGCGTTGAAGTATGATATGTCCCATGTTGATGAGCTTTCCACGCATAATTGTTGCCATGACATGT
Organism: Adenanthera pavonina; assembly: GCA_026686845.1. Lineage (NCBI taxonomy): Eukaryota > Viridiplantae > Streptophyta > Magnoliopsida > Fabales > Fabaceae > Adenanthera > Adenanthera pavonina. The sequence continues at coordinate 28,281,137 of JAIVEN010000023.1, forward strand.
GCCTCTGCCCTTGTTATCAGATTGAAGCTACCTCCTTTGTTGAATATGATCCTAGACACTATGTAGTGTAGGATCCTCACTTGAGCACTGAGGTCTGTGGGCTTCAACAAGTTTATGGTTGGCCAGTTTTCCTTTCTTCTGAACAATGTGCTTAGAATTGTGATCTCCTTGTAGTTCAGAAGAGGGCCACCTTCTTCATCAGCAGTATCTGCCTCATCCATGTATCCAGAGGTAGTGATGTCAATCTTGAGGCCGTCTTGCCCTGGGATCTCCAGCACTTCATTAAAAGTTTCATCTGTGAGCCAGATGGTCCTTGATCTCAGATTGACCTCCCACTTCTTCTTCTTGCTGTTGTACTTCAAGGAGGCATACCATGTCTTTACCACTTCATCATCATACCTCTCCAATATCTCTAGTAGATTCTTATATCTCAACATCCATATTCCAGCATCAAAATTGTTTGAGACTAAGAAATCTTCCAAGTTCACACAATGAGGCTTGATTACCTTTTTATTGGCAAATTTGGTAGAGTATTCCTCTTGAATCTGTAGAGTGCTCCATAATGACAGTGTAGTGAGTTGATATTCTCTAAATTCAGTACTGGAGGAGGAAGTGGAAGCAACAGTCTCAGCAGCAGCAGGAACAGGGACCGAAGGCTCTGCTTTCTTCGAGGAAGAGGGTCCAGCTTTCTTTGATTCACCCTTTGGTGTAGTTTTCTGTCGTTTAGAGGGAGTTCCCTTGCTTGATTCGGCCTTTCTCTTCAGTTTTTCACCCTCCTTTGAGGCATATTGGGATTTGACCGATCTCTTTGGACGAGCCTCTCCTTTTCCAGCTTCAGGATTCTTTACTCTTGCCATTTTCGTGGATGAATGATTCAGAATGAGGCAGAGAATGGGTTTATAGGGTGCGAAAATCAGTTTAAACGATGGGAGATGAAGATTTTTGGTCAGAATTTAAGAGCATTGATGAGAGGATTAGAACAGACTTAGAGAGGAAGAGAGTAGGGTTGCGTCTGTTTAGTGGAAAACCGTCAATTTTAACGTAAGTAACTGCCTGACAGACAAATTTTGAGGGGTCAAAATTCAAACGTCAGGCAGTTAAAAGTTAAACCGTTCAGCAAAGCTTACTGACAGACGAATTTTCTTCTGAAAGTTCGTCTGATAGAGGCTTGGTTTAAGCAACACAAGATGAACAGACGAACTTTGTTTGAACAAAGTTCGAATTTTGAAGAGCAACCATTAAGCAGCAATCAAATCAGCAAACAACAGACGAATTATCCATATTAAACTTCATCTTTCAAAGATTCAACAAGAAGAGCATGCTTCAACAGACGAATTTTAAAACAAAAATTTGAATTTCTTTTCTTTGTAAAGACTTTCCAACATTCGTATGTTAAGAAATAATCATTTGTATAATCATCATCTTGGACAAACATAACTTTGAAATTTTTGTTCTTGAAAATTCAAACTTTCAAGGTCCAACAGACGAATTTCGAAGCATCACCGAGAACTGTTCCAACTTATAACAGGCTGAAGTTCGTCTGTTGGGCATCCAAATTCGAATGTTGACCATGTTGACTTATTCAGAAACTTATTTTAACAAGGAAATTCATCTAACACACAACTAAGATACGAATTTCAACTTTAAAAACTTACAGAATGGATCCAAAAACTCAGAATTTTGTCATTTTCTTCACTTTTTGATTGTTCCGTTCTGGTGTGCTCCATTTTTCATATTTATTGCCATTGAATCTCATGAGGAGCACCTGCAACTTAAATTAAATTCACTCCGATGCTAAAGTTAGAATTAATTTAATGTTGGAAAAACTAAAAACAGAATTGCACACGGATTTACTTACAGTTCAATGGGATTTACCATACCCAATTCTCTCCTGATTTTGCAATGTCTATCTTCTGATAGAGGCTTTGTCAAGATATCTACTACTTGATCTTCAGTTGGGATGTACTCTAGTCTGATTTCTCCTTTCAGAACATGATCCCTTATGAAGTGGTGCCTAACTTCAATATGTTTTGTCCTTGAATGCATGACAGGATTCTTTGTGATATTAATGGCACTTTGGTTGTCACACATGATTGGTATTTCCTTCATCTCAACCTCAAGATCTTCAAGCTGCTGTTTCATCCAGATGATTTGGGCACAACAGCTTCCAGCTGCAACATACTCAGCCTCTATTGTGGATAAGGCCACACTGTTTTGCTTCTTGCTAAACCATGAAACCAATGATCCTCCCAAAAACTGACAAGTTCCACTTGTGCTTTTTCTGTCAGTTTTGGATCCTGCAAAGTCAGCATCAGTGTATCCTTTGAGATCTTCTCCATTTCCCTTTGGATACCAAAGACCCATCTATGAAGTTCCAATAAGATATCTGAAGATACACTTCACAGCAGTTGCATGGGTTTCCTTGGGACATGACTGGAATCTTGCACACATACAGACACTAAACATGATGTCAGGTCTGCTGGCAGTTAGGTACAGTAGGGATCCAATCATTCTTCTGTATTGGGTTATGTCAAATAATTTCCCTTTTTTATCCACATCCAGTTTGGTTGTAGTAGCCATAGGTGTTCCTATTGGTTTGGCATTTTCCATTCCAAAATTCTTCAGCAATTCCTTCATATACTTGGATTGGTTGAGGAAGATACCATCATCACACTGCCTGATTTGCAATCCAAGGAAGAAGTTGAGTTCACCCATCATGGACATTTCGAATTCTCCCTGCATTAACTTAGAAAAATTCTTGCAAAGAGATTCATTAGTAGCACCAAATATAATATCATCAACATAGATTTGAACAATAATTAAATATTTATTTTCTTTCTTAGTAAATAAATAAAGTTGTATATACTTTTCCTCTATTGAACCCCTTTTTAGTTAGAAAATTACTCAATCTTTCATACCATGCTCTAGGGGCCTGTTTTAAACCGTAAAGAGCTTTCTTAAGTTTGTAAACATGGTTTGGTTTTGTAGAGTCCTCAAAACCTAGAGGTTGGTCTACATAAACCTCTTCCATGATATATCCATTTAGAAAAGCACTCTTCACATCCATTTGATACAACAAAATATTTTTCATACATGCATATGCTAACAGAATTCTAATTGCTTCTAATCTAGCTACTGGAGCAAAGGTTTCCTCAAAATCAATACCTTCTTCTTGATTATATCCTTTAGCAACCAGTCTAGCTTTATTTTTTATTATTGATCCTGATTCATCAAGTTTATTTCTAAAGACCCATTTGGTACCAATGACAGGATGATTTTTGGGTCTAGGCACTAAATCCCAAACTTGATTTCTTTCAAACTGATTTAATTCATCTTGCATAGTCAAAATCCAGTATTCATCAGTTAAGGCTTCCTCAGTACATTAAGGTTCAATTTATGAGATGAAAGCACAATTAATCATTTGATCCCTTAACTGTTTTCTGGTTTTAACTCTCTCTTGAATATTCCCTATCACGTGATCAACAGGATGATTCCTTTGATATCTCCAAGCTCTAGGGAGTTCTTGAGACATTTCTTCATTATTTTCTTCTTCAAAATCTCTCTCCTGAATATCTTCCTCTATAGATTCAGATATTTTTGGAGGTTCAATTATACCTTCATCAAAGATATCTAACTTTTTAAAGTTTGAAACAAGATCATCCTTATCAGTAATATGTTTAGAAGCAGTTTCATTTTCGATAAATACTACATGCACAGATTCTTCTACCAATTTAGACTTTTTATTGAAAACTCTATATGCCTTACTTATACTAGAATAGCCCAGAAATATACCTTCATCAGATTTGGCATCAAAATTACCCAAATTCTCCTTTTCATTGTTGTGAATGAAGCATTTTCAGCCGAACACATGGAGATGTGAGAGATTTGGCTTTCTTCCTTTGTACAGCTCATAAGGAGTCTTCCCAAGGATTGGTCTGATGTAGGCTCTATTTATGATGTAGCTTGCTGTATTCACTGCATCAACCCAAAAGACTAGAGAGTTCCTTTTCATTCAGCATAGCTCTAGCCATCTCTCCGATTGTTCTGTTCTTCCTTTCCACTACTCCATTCTGTTGAGGAGTTCTTGGAGCTGAGAAGTTGTGGTCAATTCCATGCTCATTACAATACTCCAGAAAGTATGAGTTCTCAAATTCTCCTCCATGATCTGACCTGATAGACACAATGGAAATACCTTTCTCATTTTGCACTTTCTTGGCTAAGGTTACAAATGCATCAAAGGTATCACTTTTAGATGAAAGAAACAATGTCCATGTAAATCTAGAGTAATCATCCACAATTACAAGCACATACAGATTTCCACCAATACTTTTTACCCTAGATGGATCAATTAAATCCATATGCAGTAGTTCTAGTGGTCTAGTTGTGGTGACTATGTTTTTGGGTTTAAAAGAAGATTTAGTTTGTTTTCCTCTTAGGCATGCATCACATTCTTTGTCTTTTTCAAAACTGATTTTTGGTAGGCCAGTTACTAATTCATTTTTAACCAGTTTTGAAAGCTAATTCATGTTAACATGAGCAAGTCTTCTATGCCACAACCAACTATCATTATCCCGACTAATCAAGCAAATTGAATCTAATGGAGGAAGTTCATCAAGATCAATAGTATAGCAGTTACCATCCCTTTGAGTTTTGAGGATTACTTTGTGATCACTTTTTCTGATGACCACGCATAATTTTGAGTCAAACAGTACCCAGTTTCCTTTGTCACATGTTTGGCTCACACTCAGCAAATTATGGTTGAGGCCAATCACAAACAGCACCTCTTCAATGGATGTTTCAGGATTCTTGCCCACGATGCCAATGCCAACTATTCTGCCATATTGATCACCTCCAAAGGTCACCTTTCCTCCTTCTTGTCCTTAAGGGTAATGAACTTCTCCTTATCACCGGTCATGTGACTTGAGCAGGCGCTATCCATATACCATTTATTGTTCTTTCTAACTTTGAGACAGACCTGCAAAATAAAGTTCATGTTTTCTTTTTAGGTACCCAAATCTGCTTGGGTCCTTTTATGTCAGTAGTCTTTTCCCTAGATATAGATGTATCTTTGGGAATCCATTTAACCTTCCTGTCAAGTCCATTTTTCTTTAAAGCACATGAACTGGAAATATGCCCCTTTTTGTTACAGAAGTGACAGGTGGTAAAGGGACTGCTGGATTGAGAAGCAGGAAGAAAATAATGCAGATAATATTTTTGATGAGATGTAAGCTCTTTTCTTCTTGCCTTTGTCTGCAGCTTTTTTTTCTTTTTCTTGCTTCTTGAGAAATTGTAGACAATCCCATTTGATATGTCCCTGCTTTTTGCGTTCATAGCAAGTGATAGGTTCTCTTGTTTCCCTCTTGCTATCTCCAGCTGCTCCTTTCTTGAAGATTTTCTTGTTTCTCTTTTTGCTGTAGAATCTTCCAAATTTTCTGACCATCATAGCCAGAGTTTCTTCATCAAGTTCCTCTCCATCGTCAGATTCTTCTTCTTTTTCTTCAGCAACTTTGAGAGCAAGGCCTTTCTTCTTTCTGTCTTGTCCAGCTTCCTTGAGAGCTTTCATTTTTCCTTCATACTCCTCGATGCTGCCAAAGAAAGCTGTGACAAAGGCCATTGATTCTCCTCTGGCTTCCTCTATTGCTGTTACTTTGGGTTGCCATTCCAAAGGGAGAGCTCTGAGGATCTTTCTGACTTTCTCTGTTTGGGTGTACTCCTTTCCTAGGCTCTTTAGTTGATTCACAATGAGGGTGAATCTCTTTTGTAGCTCTTTTACATTCTCTTCTTCAGCCATTCTGAAGCTTTCATATTCTCCTATGCATGTATTTAGTTTATTTTCCCTAACACCAGTTGTTCCTTCATGAGCAATTTGCAGGATGTCCCACATTTCCTTGGCAGTAGAGCATTGGGAGACTCTGTAGAATTCGTCTTGATTCAAAGCACTGACCAAACAATGTTTTGCCTTGAAATTCAGCAAGACTCTTCTTCTGTCTTCCTCATTCCATTCAGCTTCTGGCTTCTCTCTGTATTTTTCATCATCTTCTAAAGCCATTGGGACAAAATCTCCCTTCTGAATGACTGACCAGATGTCCAGATCAATTGACTGGAGATAAATTTGCATCCTCATCTTCCAGTACCCATAGTGTTCTCCACTGAAGTCAGGTGGTCTATTTGTGTTATTGCCTTCTGGTAATATACTTTCTCCAAAACTAGCCATTTTAATTCCCGGACTGTGAGATCCTTTGATTGGGAATCCGGGCTTTGATACCACTTGTTAAATTAGCTGGCTTCCCAAGAAGGGGGGTGAATTGGGAAGATTAAAAATTTTCTACAAAATATCAAGAAGGTGAAGAAAGCAATATATGATGGTAAAATAGAGTATAAACAAATAACTGTAAAGGTGGCAGTAAAGAGAAGAAGACTCAGAAATTTATCCTGATTCAGTCTCTCCACTTGACCTACTTCCAGTCCCCAAGTCACCACTTGAGATTTTTCACTATACTGCAAGAATTCCGTGAGCTACTTGCAAATGCCTCAGTACAAAGATGTTGCTCTGTTTCTAGAGCTTCACTCTATGCACTCTTACAAAGTACTCCCCAATCCCTTGTGATATCCCCTCACAAGAAAATCTATCTTCTAGATGAAGATAAGATTGATTAAAAGAATTAAATTCTCTTAAATAGAGTGAATATGAAAGTTGAAGTACAAAATATTGAAGTGAGAGAATAACAGACTTTGAGTAATTGATTTGGCAGAGTTTCACTATATACAATGTTAAAATCGTTACCCACAACTTCAAATGATGTTGTATTTATAGATTTAGGTCTCAACTATACGTTAGAGACAAAATCTATCCGTTGGAGAAATTATCCAACGGTTACTCTGAAAAACTATCCGTTAACCAACCGCATTTGATGCTTCTAACATACTGAAATTCGAATTTCGGTTAGTCAACAGACGAATTTCACAGAAACCGAAGGTTAACAGCTTCAATGTTGAAAGCCCGAAGTTCGTCTGTCATGAAGTGAAATTCGAATTTTGATACTTGAAAAATGTTTCTTCATTGTAACATACGAATTTTCATGTTGAAAGTTTTTCTGTTTAAGTGTGAACAGTATTTTCAATTTGCTACAGTGCCTTCGAAATTCGAATTTTGGAACCCCAAAATTCGTCTGTCTGTAGCTGGTTCGTAAGTCACAGTAGCTCGTATAATTCAAAGTTCGAATGTTCAAATGTCAAAATTCGTCTGTCAGAGAGACTTCTTTTCAGACTAACTTCAAAATTCAAATTTATAAATACTGTCATTCGTATGTCAACATATCATTCTAACAGACTCACAAGCTTAGTTTCTGAAATTCGAATTTTCATGTTCAAAGTTCGTCTGTCAGTGAACAATTTTGAAATTCAATCTACACTTGGTTTCAGATGAACTTTGACATAATTTCAGACGAATTTCTTTAGTTTTCATAAGTTTCATTTTGTCTGAAATTCGAATTTTCAAAACCCAAAGTTCGTCTGTTACTGAAAGCTTCTTTCAGACACTTATCAAAATTCGAATTTCATCAAGTCAAAATTCGTCTTTCAGAGAGGCTTCTCTTCAGACTTGTTCAGTTTCAATACGAAATTTGAATTTCCAAAGCCAAAGTTCGAATTTCCAAGATGACAGATCAGTATTAACCTTTCAAACTTCGTCTGTTGGTGGGTGTTTTTCAAATATTCCATGATTTAACATAGAATCAAGATTTTAAAACATCTTTCCACCAAATTAAAGTCTTTTACTTAAATAAAACACTACTAAACATCCTACAACAAACTTTGCACAGATTTCTTCAGAATTTCTTCACTTGAACCTTTTGTGCACCTTTGATATCTTTATTCCAAACTCTTGAAGGTTGGTTTGGAATCATCAAACACTTGATTCAATAAAATGTACCTTTCTAATTTTTTTTTATTTAGTGGCAGGTCCTTCCCCACAATTCTGCAGGGGTCAGGTATAAAAATGGTGTCTCGATGTCTTAGACACCGAAATATACCTTTTTAATTTTTTTTTATTTAGTGGGAGGTCCTTCCCCACAATTTTGCAGGGATCAAGTATGCCTGACCCCGACCCCTCCCCCTACTGCCCCATTTTTTTGTTTCTTTTCTTAATTTTTATTTTCAAACTTTTATTAATATTTTTTCTATTTCCTAAATCATACCAAAATAAATAAATATATATAAATCATATAAATAATATATACTAAATAATATAAATTAATTATTCAGCAAAGTATATTCTATAATATTTCTAAAATCATATAGATTTTTTATATTTTTAAAACATAAGTTTTAGTCAAACTTTTAACATAGAAAATATATTTTTTATTAATTAAAATTTATATTAATATACTAAATAACTATAGCAGTAGAAAATATTATCTTTCCTTCAATATTGCTAAAATCATATAAATCTTTTTTTATTTTCAAAACGTACATTTTAATTAAATTTCTAATTTTATTAATGATGTAAATAGGAAGAATAAGAGAGAAAGATAAAAAAAATAAGAAAAAGAAAATAAGATAATTTAAAAAGAGTTATCTTATTTTCTTAAAAAAAATAAGAAGATAATTTAAGATAACTCTTTAATATATCTTTTTTTCTTAATTATTATTATTATTAAAGGGTAAATTTATTTAAATATAATTAATATATTCTTAAAAATTATAAAATAATAATTATTTTAAAATTAAAAAATTAAAAATGACAATTATTTTAAAATTCACAGGACATATCACAACTTAAATTAAAATAGATATAGGACGGATACTTTTGAATAAAATTAGAAGTGACATGTACTTTAGCTCAGCAAATGTTTACGTACACTAATCGAGAAGTATCCTTTAATAATTGCAACTCTTACGTCTGCGTGTGCGGTTCAACATTTGCAACCGACCTCTTTAATATCACTTCTCTCTGCGAAGCACTTTCATGCCACTTTAGGCCAGAAATTCAGAAGATGTTGCCCCACTTTTCTCATTCAAATATCAACAACCAGACGCCGAGGAGGATTTTTATTTGGAATATTGCTTGAAATAAATAATTATTTTATTAATATAAAAATAATAATTTTAATAATTAAACTTATTAATTATTCTATAATTTTTTTAAAATTATCCAAATTAAAAAATTAAAATGAGACTAATTAATTATTAGTAATAGTTAACATAATTTTAATTACTCAAGGGTCTAAAAAAATTATATTAATTACTTCACAAATTGTTTCCATTTCTCTTATTTTGGGATAAGTAAAGAATTCTAAAATTCTCTTATAATTAAGAATGGAGGGAGTATATATGAGACAACATAAGGAATTTTTATTATTCTATATTGTAAGGAAACATATAGTAATTTATCATTTTTATCATTAATTTATTATATTATTAATATTGTAACTTGTACGATATTTAATGAAAGAAGTTGAATTCATAGGGGTAAAATTAAAAATTTAATTTTCTTAAAAGCTTAATAATGTAATAAAATATTTTTTAATATATATAAAATTTCTCTAATTACCTTATAATATAACACGGGTACCACATATAATCTCTAATGTTATCAATTAATTAATGGAGAGGATAAAACTCTTCTATCAAATTTTTTTCAGGCTGAACAGTGTGTCATTCAAAAAATAAAGCTGGTTCCTTATTAAGGTTTGAAGCAAAAATAATCTTAAAGATAATTAAAATTTTCAAATTAATATTTTTGTTAAAAGATCAAAATTATTACTTATACTTTAAAAATTATTACACATGCTTTAAAATTAAATTATCACTTTCTGACTCGCCAAACAAATTGATGCGTAATCAAATTTTCTACTTTTCATTTGTTCGGTCATTGAGAGCCGATTTGAAGTACCGATAGATATATATCTTCTTTTTTTTTTTTCTAATATGAAGTACCGATAGATATATATCTTCTTTGAAGCATAAAATTCAGATATTTTAGAGATGTTTCTCCTGATACATCAAAGATCAACCCTGATTAATAATTACAAATTCCACATACATTCTACTTTAATTAATAATTAATTAATACTTTAAGAAAAGTAAGGAAATTTTCCACACTAGAACAATCCTAAGTCCAGCTGTCGCCGTACATTTCAATGCCAAAAAGTCAAGGAAAAAGAAAAAAAAAAAAAGTAAGAAGTTTGATTTTCTTCTTCAACAGACAGAAAGATCAACTAGCATGCAACATCTGAGAAACTTCAGGAATCCTTCCAAATTACACGCACGTGACCCATTCGGCGCGTGCAAGTCCCGTGCAACGTTGGCAAAACATATTTTTATGGAATGCCACGTGTTAATTACAAACTCTCTGATTCGCGTTATGGCGTTGACTAAGCCACGACGCTTCCTGATTATCGCGACGCCTCTGGCAACCCAACGGTTCTGATTTCATCTCTGTGGGACCCGCTCTGTGTAGGCCCAACACCGTATCGCCTCCGCCTTCCCTCGCTCGCTTCCCTCCTATGACCACCCCAAACAGTTTTGGATTCATTCCCTCTCCCTCCGTAGCCACCGCACCGTCGTCTCGAGAGCTTCGCGTCTCCGGCAACAAGTCAAGAGGTTTAGCGGTGCTGAAGTCGCTCTTTCTACCTTGAGAACCTTTGTCTAGCTTAGTTGCGTAATTTGACATCAGATTGAATATATTATTACACAGAGATCTCATCTCGGCTAATTGCTTGCTGAGCTGAACGTTTTCTTTTCTCAGCCTCTCGTTCTCGTTCAAGAGCTCAGCCGGAGCTCCCGTCGGCGATGAATTTGACGAAATGACTTGTTCTTCCCCTGAGTTTGACGGCGATATTATAGGCTTCGCCATTGGTATTGCCGTCAATGGCGCCGGCGCAGGCGCCGGAACTGACGAGGGAGCAGTCGCTCCCGCCGCTGCTGTCGAAGGCGATGAGATTTTCCGACGCTGAATTTCGCACAAAAGTTGCTTCTGGCCCCTGCGAAAACACTCGTTCGTGAACTCCCACCGATCAGGTACTACTTTTCTGAATCCCTGAGAATAAAAATAAGAAAGTGAATTAAGAAGAAAAAGATCCAGAAAGGGAAACGCGAAAGATGAAAACCAGAGAACATTAGAATGACAATTACATAGGTGTTGAGTTGACGGACGAAGCTAGAGAAATTGTTGTGCTTAAAATATTTTGGAAGCAAATCTCGGGCGAAAACCGTAGGATTCCAGACGATGAAAGTGGATCCATCTTCGTTCCACGATATGACACCGTCGATAGTATGATCGTCAACGAGTTGATAAGTTTTCGTTAGAAAAGGCGTCGGAATAGATCTCTGAGATTCACCGGCCGTGGACTCGCCTTTGTGATCCACCGGCGGCGGAGCCATTGCTAAAATAACTCAAACTAAATCACGGATCAAGATTACGATCGAGATTCACAAATCAGATCACTGCAATTTTGTTTATCGGAATAGTAAGTACAAACAGAGACCAAGAGAGAGAGAAACAGAGGAAGGAGGAGGAAGATAATTCGGGAGAATGATATGGTAGTTCTAGAAGGTTCGCATAAGAATTTATTTATGGATGAAGAGGAGAGAAAGACTGAAGAACGGGTAGCGAAGAAAATAAAATTGTAGATGAAAAAGAAAAGAAAGCGCGAGAATCTTTAGTGTTACGTCTTTTCTCCAGAAACTTCCGTATGAGATTTGCTTACCGTATATCGTTTGCATGCATGTGACTTGCCGTCATGTGTCTGCGTCCAATGATCTACTGTTCGGTAACTTTCTTTTTCTTTTGAGGCTAAAGATACTTTTTATCCTTTAATGTAAGTTTTATTTTAATTTTTTAATTTTATTATATTTTATATTAATTTTTTAATTATTAACATGTAACTAAATATTTCATAATTACTAATATTATTAAATAATCTAATGGAAAATAATAATTTACTTATTTAAAAATTACATCATTAATATTATTATGTATTAATTAATATAAAAATTAAAAAAATAATTTTAAAATTTAAATATTCACTATTTTAAATATGTTAACGGAAGAAATTAAAAATTACATCTTTAAAATCAAAAATTTTATTTTTAGATTTTAAATATTTATTTTAAGATATTAAAATATTTTTATTATAAAAAATAAATATTTATTTTTTATACATTACATTCTCAAACTAAATTTTCAGCTTGTCAACTTGTTAATTTATCTAATTAGTTAAAAAATAAAGAATTTAAAAAATATGTTAATTTAGGGCATTAAAAATTATAACCTTGGAATAAATTATTTTTAAAATATTGTGGTAAAATGGTTAAAATTATTATATTAAAATGAATAATTTATTCATTTTAATGTAAAGTATAAAAAATAAATATTTATTTTTTATAATAAAAATATTTAATGTCTTAAAATAAATATTTAAAACCTAAAAATAAAACTTTTGATTTTAAGGATGTAATCTTTAATTTCTTCTGTTAACATATTTTTAAAGTAGTAAATATTTAAGCCTTAAAATTATTTTTGTTTCAATTTTTATATTAATTAATACATAATAATATTAATGATGTGATTTTTAAATAGGTAAATTATTATTTTTCGTTAGTTTATTTAATAATGTTAAGAATTATAAAGTATTTAGTTACATATTAATAGTTAAAGTATTAATATGAAATATAATAAAATTAAAAGATTAAAATAAAATTTACCTTAAAATTAAAGGACAAAATATATACTTGAGCTTTCTTTTTATTTTTTTTTCTTTGCCACCGTTTGACAACTTATCCGAAGCAACTTCTCCAAAAACAAATAAGAAAATGGAAAGCGGGATTTATTTTTGGGACTTTTTTTTGTCAATATTTATTTTTGGATTGAATGATAATAAATAACAAATATATGATACATCAACTTATGCCAAACAATTGGAAAGAAATAGAGGGAAGGGGAGGGATCCCCTCTCCTTATTCGGCAATCAAATAATTGGAGGAGGAGAGGGAAAATATTATTATAATTTTCCCTCCCCTCCTCTTGTATATTTTTCCTCTAAATTGGGGTAATTTAGGGAAAAATATGGTATTGTGTTCAATCTGATTAAAATGCCCTTTACTTTTTCATAATTTAACCACGCAATATATTGGTTAATCTTGTAGTGTCTCTCCTCGGTCTCACTCTTAAAATATAAAATACCTTAGTGACATGCATGAAGTCATGAACATACACAAACACATTCGTATATTAATATATACAATTATGGTTAAAGTTGAAGAAAAAAAAAAGAAGACATATATAATCATGGTTGAGATTGAGAAAAAGAAAATAAAAAGAAGAATATTTTCTTCTGATTAAGAAATTTTTTTAATATTCAAACAAAAAAACTTTTTTTTAAATATAGAAAGAAAATATTAACTTAAATAAATTAAGGGTATAATAGTCAATTTATAATTATTTTTCCTCTCTTCCCCTCCTAATTCAAACAAGGTAATATTAAAACTCCTCCATTGAAATCCCTCATTTTTCCTTTAAACAAGATAAATTAAAATTCCTTTATTTCCCTCCCCTTATTTTCCCTCCATTAAAACTCGTTCCCTCCCTTCCACTCCTTTAAACCAAACATAACCTAATTCATTTTCCTACCCTTTATTTCTCTCCATTATATAAAACAGCCCAAACATGAACCAACCTTTTAGGCTTTATTAATAGGCAGCCATTTGATTGTAGTAGCACCTAAATAAAAAATTATTACTCTGTATCATAACTAAAATTTTCATTTAAAAATGTAAAATAAGAAGATTTATTGAAAATATATAGTAGAAAATAAAAATAAAAAGGTATAAATTGTCTCAATTAATAATTTATTGCAATCTTATAATTTCTATTAATATGTTTAAAGCTCAACAGAGGTTAAATTTAAATTTTTTTTCTGAGAAAAAGGTATGAAACTGTCTCAATTTTTTACTGTATTACTGATGGAGATATAATGACATATTTCCCTATATGTTTTATTTGACCGCATATAAAGGAAAATGGTGCATTCAAGATAAATGAATAAGTTATTTGTGATTGTCAACAAATTATGAGAGAGTGCACACGCATGTGTATGTGTTTTTCCGGGTTGAACCCGGCTTTATTTTGCTAGGTTGGATCGGGTTGGCTAGGTCGACACCGATCCATGAGAGTTTAATTTTGTAAATAGTCCTAATCCTAATGTGTAATATGCCGGAATAAATTTGAAACCTGAGAGTTCAAACTTTCAATTTTGATTATCTAGTCAAAAACTTAATTATAGAAGGCAACATGCTTGTTGACATTAGTTTCATCAAGTAATATTAGAAACTTTTACTCCTTTATTAATCTCTTGTAATTATAAAGTAAAAAATAGGGTTGGCTGTGCATGATCGCTTTAATTCATTTCGCATTAGTGTGTCTTTCTAATAAATTATTTACAAGAATTTGGTTACCAAACAAAATATTTGCAAGAATTTTTAAACTTGATTAATTATTCCTATCATTATATATATTCGGCACCTTTCAACATATATTATTGTATGTGATCGATATTTAGTACTGATAAAATGTACTCCCTCTTCTCTTGGTGTAGGATATTCCCACGTAGTTAATTCTCCTTTTTCCTCTTTTTTAATTTACTTTTAACATATAATAAAAAAATGTGTATCCCTCCCAGGTCACCACCACTCCTGCAAATGTTGAGGTGTCCACTATTGTATTTGTTTAATTTGTTATATTATAATTTAAATCGTCTAAAAATTGAAGTACAACTAAAAATAAAAATTGCATCTCAAAACTCATCTACTACTCTTTCATGACACACTATTTGCCCCTTTTACTTACCCTCCACCATTCCATATCATCTCTTTATTTTTAGTAATGTTAAGAAAATGGAACGAATACTGAACAGGATAAGGTAGCGGTTCAAAGTTCAAAGGTTGGATTGGAATCGGATTGGTTATAATTAATATGTACCATAAAGATTAAAATAATATAAATAAATAAAATAAAAAGCAAAGACTGAAGAAAAAATTTAGATGAAAAAAATGATATAAACATTTATTATTAAACATTTTTAAAAGTCAAAGTTAAATTAAAATGATAAAATTTAAAATTAAAATATAAATAAATAATAGACATAACAAGGATTAAAATGAAGTTATCATATTAAAAAAATTAAAGAAATAAACATATAAAATAAGTAAAACTTGAAGAAAAAAGAAAAAAGTTGGAAGAGGAGAAATTTATGAACCTTTATTATCAAGTACTTTTAAAAGTTATATTAAAGTTAAATTAAAATAATTAAATTTAAAATTAAAATATAAATAAATAATAGATACTGTAAATATTAGAATAATGTTATTACAAAATTATTAAGCCTAATATAGTTGTGGTATAGGTACGTAAATGGAACCTAAGCTTATTTTTTCCTGTGTGATTAGGGTGTATATTGTAACGAAAGTCCAGGCTCAGTCTTCCAGTTGTCAGTGGACATTCAAACCAATCTGTTGCAAATAATGTACTTGTGTGAATGTTCATAACCCTTATATGAATAATATATCGTTCAAGATTATTTTTATATTTAATAGTATATGATTTCCAAATGGGGCTACTAGCTAGAAAAATGATGACGGGTATGGAGATAGAGTCTCATAATTTATATTAATGATATTTCAAAATTCAATTATTCTTAATGAATATAAAAAATAAATTATCATTAGTATTTTTAAAATCACTATCCATGTTCCCAAAGTTGTAACTTAATATTCCTAATATTATAAAAATGTTTTAAATTTGTTATTAGTTCTAGATGAAAATACTACTATAAAATTATTTTATAATTCAATGGAGAATGAATAATAATTTTATAAATCTTCATTCACGTTTATTACAATATTTACTTCTGTTATTTTCATTAAGAAAACGCCATAACAATCTACCTTTTTCAGCAATCTGCTGAAAATTACATACCACTCAGTACCAGATATGGTGTTGATATTTTCAGCTATAGTATATAGTGCAGATATTCAGATGATCCAAAAAAAATAATACAAATATTTAAATAATGACAAAAGAATACCGATATTCAATAAAATTAGACTAATACTTCCAAAGATTTTGACATATACAAAGATTTCCAAAGAATGCTATGTTCGGTTGCATGAATGTAAAGTGAAAGGACATATATATATATATATATATTGCAATATCTCTTTTGTTATTATTTTCGAACTGCCGCTTCTTGGTCCCCTACCCCTACAATTAATCAATTTTGTTGCATCACTACCAATTTGGCCTCTAAATAGTTGGTTCCATGTATTCCATAAAATCTTAAAAAATCAGTCACCATGATAAATTGTGTTTGTATTTTATATTTCTTGCCATAAATTTTTTTGACAATTTTTTTATAACTTTTTGCCCTATATTTTTTGCTATGAGTGTTTAAAACCGAGTCAAATCAAACAAACTGAACCAAATCAATGAAAACCAATCCAAACATAATTAAAATGAGATCTATTTCCTTTTTTGTCTTATTGAAATCGATTCGGTTTGCTTCAAATTCAATTTCAGTGCTGTGAGATTTAAAACAAATTGAACTACACCCATTAGCTATATTATAATAAGTTATAATACATAAACATATTCAATTGCCCATAATCACATATGTTTTGTTTCACTTTTCTAATTTTCATAAAGTTTTTGTTAGTGAATTATTTAGATATAATATTTGTGTTTACAAAATATCTATATGTAACCTATTTAATTTAATTTTGAAGAAATATGTTATTTTTAAAAAATAATTCAAAAAACATGAACCAAACCAATACCTGAATCAAACCAAACTAATTACCTCTCAAACTGATTTGTTTAATTCAACTTGAATTTTACCCCAAATCGAACAAAACTGCAACCATAAACACCCTTATTTCTTACTGTAAATTTTTCGTCAAATTTTAATAAAATACATAGACACTCACTTGCATCATTACCCTTTAGGCCTAAATGATGAAACCCACAAATTTTATCTATTTTATAGTGTTTTATGAGATCTAAAAATGAATCATATTATGCATAACTTATAAATAATTTGATTCATATTTTAAATCTTATTTGATTAATTTCATACTCTTGTTACCCTATTCTCCATGTCTTCGTAGATCACACAACCCATCAACAAGTCATTATCTAACAAAGGGGAGCATCATTACCCTTTGGAGAGATATTACTTACGCACCAAAAGTGAAATTTACTCTAAACTGTATAGACCTCAAAATTGACAAGATAAAAAGTTTTGTCCTTTACTTTTAAAATTTGGAATTGTAATTAAGGTGAACGAAAACAAAAAATGGCTGTTATGTGGTTTGTCTAACTTCTTTTTTTCTTTTAAATAAATCATCTAGTATTTAAAGTCATATTAAACTTCAACCAATCTGAATAGAATAAGATCAGTCCCCAAATGGGGATAACTCTCCCTGTAACATCTTTTACTTACACAGTTTGTTTGGCTTCTTGTTTGCCCTCACATCATTCATAACGCTAACATCATCAAGAAGATAAATAAATGAAAAGTTTCTAAGCAGGCATTGGCTAAGAACACCTTTAGTGCTTGGAAATAGGGAGGAAAAGCATCTAATTCATGAGGATCCAATACGGATAAAACAAATGGTTCATTGTTGAACCATTGCTATTTGTATTTAACATTAACTGCTTTCGGCTCTATCAATACAGGCACAAAAATATGCATCAGTATCAATGAACTATAACACAAAAATAAGATATTCTTGGATAAGCAGTTTCCATCACATTTCACATAAGATTCATGAAATTTCTACCATATTAAAGCTGTATATTTAGTCTTTACTTTCACTTAATGATGTGGTAGGTAAAACCTACCCAAGAAAAATCTCATTGAAACACACATTATGCAGCTTAAATACATTACGGAGACATAATAAATGATAAAACTAAATATCTCCTCAAAGAATAAAGAGGACATAATATGCCAATGATCAATGACGCCAATATCTATATGGAAAACACTTCATTTTCAGAACAGATCAGCAAAGTCCAAAATTTTTTTGTTGGATCAGAAGTTAAAGTATTTCCAATTATTTTGGCTTGCTAAACCAGAGGGTAATGATTGCAAAATTCAATACAAGAAAGGCAGTCATGATAGAGTGGTTGGCTGCACAATTACTGCAAATGAGTGTCTCCTCTGTTTCAACAGATTTGGATGGAAAATAAAGGAGTCATGGCAGCTGGATGATAATTTCAGAGCTATCATTAGCCACTTAGCTCAAAATCCAGCAACAAGCACAAGCATACAGAGGGTGGTCAAGTACTAAGAAGGAAGGGGAAGGTCATGTAGGAGATGACAGGCAAGACACTAGGATCAAAGGTTGAAGACATTATTATAGTCGAATCGCATGGAAATCCATTTTTCATAAAGCACTGTAACACTAGTGCAAGATGCAAGAATGAAATCATTACTAGACCCCGTTCCATCAGCCACTTCCTATCCCAAAAAGGACATGGGCAAGCATCTCCATGAATTTTATAGAAAGGCTGCTCAGATCTGGAGGGAAGGACACCATCATGGTCATTATTGATCAAATGATCATATATGTGCATTTTATAGCCCTCACACATCCCTTCACAGCTGCTATAATAGCTCAACAAGTTTTAGATAACATTTACAAGTTACATGGGGTCCCAGCAGAAATAATAGATTATAGGGATCCTATTTTCATCAGTAATTTCTGGAAGGAGGTTTTTGAGACAGTTGGGCCCTCAACAGAACTTGACTTCCAACATACGATCATCAATCCACTGGCCAAGAAGAAGTATTAAATAAATGTTTGGAGACATTTCTTGGATGTATGGCATGGGAAAAGCCTAAGGAGTGACATAAATGGTTATCCCAAGTCGAATGATGGCATAACACTACCTATAATACAATCATTAATGCAACCCATTATGAGGTGGTTTACGGTCAGAAACCACCGTTCCATATACCATATCTGTTCCAAGATGAACTAGTTGACTCTGCTGATCACTCTTTTTCAGAAAGAGAGGAAATGATTGCTGTTATAAGGCATCATCTGCAAAGGAGGACAAAAGGAATGAAGCAACAAGCAGATAAGAAGAGGTTGGATAGAGTTTCGGCAAGGAGAATGGGTTTTCCTTAGATTACAAGCCTGTAGGCAAGTGTCAGTAGCCTATAGAAGTTCCAGAAGCAAGTTCCTAGATACTTAAAGCCTAATAAAATCTTGCAAAGAATGGGTCCAGTCGCTTACAAGATGGATCTGCCAAGGGATTCAAAATTACATCACACTCTACATGCATCACTCCTAAGACCTTGCCTTTGTCCCACTACAGCCTACAAGCACCCACCAGCTGAGTGGCTTTGCTGTCCAAAGCAAGTTGCTTCTTGAGAGGATATTACAAAGAACAGTGGTGCAGCAGAAGAGTATACCAACAACAGAAGTCCTAGTTCAACGGAAGGAGTTATCACTTACCAGATAAAGATGCCACTTGGGTTCAACTCTTTGATCTCCAATGAGTGTACACAGAGTTTTTATTTTTCCCGTGTGATAGCCCATGAGGAAATGGATCTCTTTGGTGAGAGAAGCATTTTAGGTGTATGAGGCAAGTATTAGGAAGTAATTTAGTTGTCAATAGCTGTTGGCAACAGAATAGAATTGGTTAGTTAGAGTTCTAACTAATTAACTCCTTAGATAGCCATGTAACAGGAAGAGGAAGTCGGTTTTGACAGTCAGTGAATTTCAAAATTCCTATTATCTCTCTTCTATCTCCTATTTCCATTATATCCATTTCCTCCAATCAGATTCTGAGATAGGCAGTGTTATTTGTATCTAATAATGTGTCCTATAGTTATGTCAGCCATCCATCCTAAATAGTGGTCACAGAATCATGTTAATAGCACACACACATATCATGCCTTTAAACTGGTCTTATAGATTAGAACTTTGGGAAATATTTCTTCCTAGATGAACATGATAACATGTTCATAGTCTGATGATAGCAGGTACCACGTGAGAACATACTTGAGCTACTATCAACATAATAATAGGCAGATGGTTGAAATCAATCTATAACTTGAATATGTCAAATATATTTGCATATCATTTTTTGCGTGGACATTGCCAGACTAATTCAAAGACACTAGTTTATGCACTGCAGCAAAGTACAAATTAATTTAATGAATTAAATGCCCTGTAAAATTATGTATGAAACCTACATGTAAAAACTACTAAGTACAAAAAGACATCACTTAAAAGATCATTTCAAGCTTTTGACATTTCTTTTCATAATAAAAAACACCTTCAACGTTTTTACCCAAAAAAAACAGAGAGAGAAACCTCTAATCTTATATCCTTAAACACCAGCATTTAATGAGGCTATGTACTAAAAAGGTAAATATCTACGCGTGTTTAACTTAAGAAAGCAATGAAAATGATGTCATAAATTAGGGAAGAAGGAAAGAATGAGAAAATCATGATCCAAATCTAAGTATAGCATTAAATAACTGTTTTGTTTCATAAGCTTGAACGTAAGTGGATGTGTAGCAATCTGATACGAAGGCCAAGAAAATGCTACTAAACTTTCATTTTGAATTCCAAAATTGTGTGCCAAGTAATATATAACAAGGTCAGCGCAGACTTTGTTGCTCTGTCATACACACACTGGTATGAAAAAGAACACACAAGATGCACACAAGCACTAACGAAGCAGAACAGAAAAGAAAATTACAATTCTGCCCCTTATCCCAACCAAAAACCAAAAAAGGAAGAAAAACATATGCGACAACACAGCTTAATGACACTAAACATAAATAACACATAACAATTGATTCCCTCCTAAGAGAAACTCCTTGTCCTCAAGGAGTAGTAGCTGGTGCACGGGTGTCAAATTCAGGAAACTATCATACCAAAGATGATATGAAGGCCAAGAAAATGCTACTAAACTTTCATTCTAAATTCCAAATTTGTGTGCCAAGCAATACATAACAAGGTCTGTGCGCAGTTGGTTGCTCTGTCATGCACACACTAGTACAAAAAACAACACACAAGACACGCACTGATGAGCCAGAACAGAAAAGTAAATTACGATTCTACCCCTTTTCCCAACCAAAAACACAGAAAACAAGAAAAACATAAGTGACAACACAGCTCAATGACACTAAACATAAATAA
Source organism: Adenanthera pavonina (assembly GCA_026686845.1). Classification (NCBI taxonomy): domain Eukaryota; kingdom Viridiplantae; phylum Streptophyta; class Magnoliopsida; order Fabales; family Fabaceae; genus Adenanthera; species Adenanthera pavonina. Next base: position 28,302,356 of record JAIVEN010000023.1, read on the forward strand.
CACATAACACAATTCAACAAACTTGATAGGGACAAGCCACAGATCCAAAATGCTTAGGCTACTCAAATTACTTGTACAAAGTAGATGAGATATGGAAGGTTTATGGATTCCTCAAAGATATCCATCTGCGCCACTTAAGTGGGATTCAATGCACTAGAGAATTTACCAGTATTCAAGTATGAGTAGTGTTGGTTCTACCCTAAACAATGCTCTTAAGCCATCAAAAAGCGTAATTAGAGATATATGAAAATAGTTTTGTAATGCCATGAATTCATGTGTAAACACAAATTTAGCGACAACACAATCAAGACAGGCTCAAACAGAATTCTTAAATAATAGTATCAACTTCCTTTTGCTGCTTAATACATAAGAATATAGCAGTACATCATCTACAGCTTTATAAAGTGTCCAGTTATTCCTTTATTTACATACTAAACACCACACTTGCACACACTCTAATATTGAGAAACTTAACACAATAGGAGCTTTAATATTAAAAAAAGTCAAAATATGAAAAAAAATCAAAGTATGAAGCTAATACATTGTTCCATTTTCATACACAGGAGCCACGAATGGAAAGGAAAAAGAAAGCACCAGATGGTGCTGACAGCTCATTCTAGCTTGGTAATACGTCCGACATAGTTTGTAGATGTAATAAAGCTATCATTGGAAATGAAAACTGTAGGGATGCGCAACCAAGTTTCATTTTCAGTCAGAATACAAGAAAGTGAAGAATAAAATGCATATTGCAAATTTAAAACTAGATAGGATGAGTGAATAAACTAGCCTCCATTGTGTGGAAGAATTTCTCATTGAAGAGAACAAAGAGTGACAAGGCAATAAATAGACCATAAAAACAATTTTCCTCCACAATTTTAGAAATACTTTTATGAAACAATAGTAATATGTCACTGACAGTTTTGCTTTGCGTTCATAATTACATCTCAAAGCACATGAATAATAAATCTATGAACTTATTGTGCAAAAACAGAATAACAATTAGTAACAATTAAAGATCATTAAACAAGCATCAAGGTGAAGTTTTAGTATTATTGCAGAAAATGATGCTCACACGACTGGCAAACCTCTCTTCTTTTGCTTCTGATATGCCTGACATCGTCAACAGATGAAATAATTGTATAATAGGGAGGGAAAATGAACAACTAAAGGGATGTGTGAAGGGTTGCATTTTCATCAAGGGTAGAAAAAACAATGATGAATGGAAAGCCTATTGAGATTTACTTAAAGGAATGATGCACAAATTAATATCAGTAGGATGCATGAGTTCCCTGTTAGACACCATGATGAGTCATGAATGTTTTGGCAAAAATGCATAAGATAATATGAATATAATCCAGCTAAGTTACAGTAACTTGATGTGTTGAAGGGATTTTAAGATCCATAAAAACACAAACACGCTTTTATCAAAATTTTATATAAGTATTCAAGTTACAGTAAAAGGTCCAAGAAAAATACCCTCAAGAAATCAAAGCCTCAAGAAACATACAGAATACAGTGGCGATGTAATACAAGGATCACTGATGAGTATATAGCCCACAGACAAGTTACCCACCAGGCCATAAACAAAGTAAATTCCTTGACAAAAGCAGAGGAAGGCAACATACTATGTAACAAAGGGAAATTCTCAAAGGCATGGTCATCAATCTGGGATAAGCCAAGAAAGAGGAGTACCAGCACTGGAGGTGCAAGAAATTGTAAAGCTACAAGACACAAATAGTGGTTATGCAGAAAAACCTTCGCCCTACTGTAGTCCAAGTCAGGAACCTTGCTAGCATGGAGCCTTTGATACCAAGATAATAAAGCTTCATTGAGATACATTTGCAAATTCGGGCGCATTGCCAGGATCTGCGATAAACTTGACACCAGTAAACACCAGCGTCTGAAGTTATCAAAATCAGAACGCAAGAGCCCCATGTATCCCACCAATTTTTCAGCATTGCCAAGTTCACTCATTGCAGTTGCCCTCTTACCCTTACTGTAGTTAGTGTTTACAAAAATTTCAGCTAATGGGTTAATCCACAGCAATGCCACAAATATAATTAAGATGCGACTTGCATGTAGAATTGTGCGATTAAACCATCCACAAGTTATCATTGATAAATTGCCACGAAGCTGATCAGTCCCAAGCCAGAATGAACGTGCACTTCTTGCAGCCGGAATAAACAGAAAAGCTGCGAGAAATCCCATTAAAGCAGCAATAAAAGGCCTTCCATATCCATCAATTGGAGCAAAATCGAAGTCCAAACCCGGTGAAGCATTCATAGAAAAAATTAAAAGCCCAATGAAAAATCCGGAAACCCCAAAAACTACACTCAATTGCTTTTCTGACCTCCTAGATGCCGACTTTTCCAACGTAACCTTCGTAAGCAACAAAAACCACATACCAAGACCTAAAGTTGCTGACAGAATAGGAACAAAAACCCCATTTACTAAAAACCCAGAATTCTCCGATACACTCAAGAAATTGTGAAGCAACAGGCAAGAAATAGCAGTAATGGAGATGGTAAAAGCAATGCCATACTGATCAGCGAAGAGACGAGATTGAAGATGACCTTGGTCCAATTTCAGCCGGAAGATCTGAGCTTTGTTTTCATCGAAATCCATCTTTTCCTTAGACTTGTTCCTCTTTCTGAGCTCAACGCTAGTTTTGGAGGATAAAGATTGATAACCCTCGAGTCCAGAAGCCGTACCTCCGTCACTGGGTCGTCGAATAGCGGCTCTGAAGCCATTGTTCTGAGGGAGGCCATCTGGATGAATGTAGGAGTGTATGCCATAAAGGAAAAGAAGAGGGATTTTGAAAAAAGTCAGGAAGAAAACTAGAGTGGAGGCAAGTGACAAGTGGAGTATAGGATTCTTATAGAACAGCAGCAATTGAAGCATGGTTGTGCGGACAGATCGCAGGCCTGTGTGGGATCTCAATAGTTTGTCATGAAAATGATCATTGGGTTGATGCAGATCGAAGAGATGTTTATATCTGATACACTCTTGCCCTATTGCTCCTTCTTATTCGGCTCAAAATCGAAAATTTGTCACTGGCTCGGCGGAATTCCTTAGCAGTGAGCTCACGGCTTTTAGGTGATGAAATCGAAAATCTATGAAATAATGATACTTTAAAAAACAGACTAAACCGTATTCGATACAGCAAGATATAAGAGGATATGTATATTATATTTGTGTATATATATTTATTTATATCATTTTGTATCATATTATTTTAATTTTTTATAATAAAATATGAGTATTTAAAATTATTATAAATATTTTATAATTTATTTTATTATTTATATTATAATTTTTAAAGTATTTAATACTTATTTTTTTAATGAGTAGATTTATTAATTATACATATAAAAATTACATAAATAATATTATATATATATAAATATCACCCGCACCCGTATCATAAAATTTTAGAAACTAACATATCTTTCATATCATACTATATCATATTCAATACATATATTTATATCGATCCTATATAGATAAAAATATAACCTACTTTTATTATTATAAATTATTTTTAACCCCTCTATATATATTAAAAAAATAAGTTATTATATTACCTCTATTCCAATTTATAAGATTTTCTCAAAAAATCATATATATTAAGGAAGATGGTTAATATAATTTTCATTACACCTAATAAACTTTACAGCAAACAACTATACATCAAAAGTAGGATGAGTAAGAGCCATCTTCCAAGAAGGGTATCTAAATATCCTTCAACAATACAAAAGAAAAAGGCCTATAAAAACTATTATAAAACAATACTAATTTTCACCAAAAAAATCATTCTCAGCATATCAATATTTTTGTCCTGCACAACTTCTACATGTAACTACTAATTCCATTTTAATTGCTTTCAACAAAGTCTGGATGTGGAGATTTTGTTGCCATGAATGCTAGCATTTCTTTCCCTCCACACTTGGTAAACCACATCTACAAATCCGGCATATATCATATTCCTAAAGCACGTGTTTTTCTGAATCACATAGTTAACTATCCTCTCCAACTACTCTCCAACTACTGAATTGCTTGGGAACACATTCTATTCCTATCCAATCACACACTTCCACTAACAGATCTTGCTTATGGACATCGAAAATACAAATGTTTAACAAACTCAACAACATCACCACATAGAACACAATTTAAGTCTGCATATAAAAGCATGTTTAGGAATTGTATATCTAGACCAAATAAATTTATCATACTTGGATCTACCATGGTTACCTCAAAGCCATTGATATCAACTGCTAATTGTATAGGTCCCTATGGAAGAGATAGTCAATTTCCCATCTTTATAACTAGGAGCAAATGTTAGTTTGACTTTATTAAGTGTTTTCCAATACCAACCAACATCTAGGGAACATGTGTAGTTCTAGAAATCCTCTCCCTTTAAATACATCCGTATATTGCTGACAAAACAAACACCCCATTTATCACTGACCAAAAAAAAATACACCCCATATTTCCACTTCACCCAAAGATTATCTGTTTTGGATGCAATGTCCCAAATCTATTTTGCAATGGTGGCTTCATTCCAAACATTACATTTTTTTATTCCAGTGCTTCCATTTTTCTTAGGAAGGCAAACTTTTTCCCAATTAACATGTGCTAGAATTCTGCATTTTCTTTTTGGCCCCAGGAAAAAGCTTTACACATAGCTTCTACTCTTTTAATAATGCTTTTAGGCGAGATAAATATGTTAGCCCAATAAACTTGCATGGAGAACAAAACTAAGTTGATTAACTTACTTCTAATTGCAAAAGAGAGGAGTCTTGTAACCCAGTTACGAATTCTCGAAGTTATTTTATCAATAAGAATCTAACATTCCCCTTTGTTCCATTTAACATGTGAGAGTAGCATAGCCAAGTATTTAATTGGGAAATTCCCTACCGAGAATCGAGCTGGATTTACTATTTGCTCCCTAACATCTTCCTTGACAGCATTTATAAAAATACTAGACCTGCTAGGATTTGCATTAAGGCTAGTAGAGTTAGGGAACTTCCTAAGCCGGAAAATTGACCCCGGTAGTATAAATTTGAGAAGTTTTTCTCAATATGCTACAAGTTTTAAAAATTTTCTTGAAACAGTATAAATGATCTCGGTTTCAGACAAGCTAATTTGATCTCTTTTTTTTTTGTTTTTAATGAAGCTAATCTTGGTTTGAAAGAAGCCGAGATATGTATTGTTCGGAAAAAAAAATTGTTTCAATAATTATATAATGATGAATAATAATTGAGTAATAAATATAATAATTAATAATGATTGATAATAGATAATTGTGTAATGATGATTAATCAAATTTCATAATCATTACATTATAATAAAATGAAATGATTAAGTAATGATTAAAAAGTAATATATATTTAAAAAATAAAAAATATTATTGAAATTAATATTTTTAATTAGATACTAAAAATAAGTTAATGAAAATTTTTTATAGTAATTAATAATTAACTATATTAATTAGTAATAAATTAACAAAAAATAATTAATACAAGCAATTAGGATTAGAATTTGATACAATAATTAAAAATAAAATTTTTCTTTGGGAAGAAAAAATTGTGAAGATCCTATACATAATAACTTTCTGTGCCACATCTTGATCTCCTTCTAACACGTTGTAGTCGTTCTTGTCTTTTTGACTTCTCATGTTGAGATTCAGGTGACTTTGTGGTATAAGGAGCTGATGGAGTATTCAAGTCAAATACAAAAGACTTAATAGGAGGAATTGGCTGTTGTGGAGTCATGAATGCCTCATTTGATGGTCCGGCAACATTAAATGTGTAGTTATTATACTATGTTGCAAAAATTGTCGGATTCTCAAATAAAGACATAAATGATAACTCGAAATTAGATGAGCTGAATTGAGGCAAAGTTGAAGGTGGCATATAATAGGATTCACTAAAAATGTCTGAAGAAGAAGCAACGCCTTGATCTTGTTCATCTTCATTTTTTGCTGCGACTCCTTGATCATGTTCATCTTCTTCTTCAACCACAACTGGTGGTTGAGTTGATAAATAGCCACAACTGGTGAATGAGTTGATAAAATAGATCCGAAATAAAGATGGATGACGGATAAAAAATATATGAAGAGCTCCGTTAACTCTTCTGCAATCTGAAGTGGAGCTAAAATCTGAAGTAGAGAGAATAAGCAAAATATGAAGTGTGATATCTTTACCCAGAAATATGAAATGGACCTTGTGCTTTTAAACAATTTTTCGCTTCACACTCCCCTTCTACGCATGTTCCTCCTTCTCAATTAAACTGACCGGACAAGACACAACACTGCAGTGTTGTGTCTTGTCCCTTTTTTAAAAAAATTATTACATAATTCCTGGTTTCTCCATTGTGTCTTGTCCCTTTTTTTAAAAAAAAATTATTACATAATTCTCGATTTCTAAGAAACTGAGATTAATTTTTTAAAAAAAAAAATTTATTATCATCAGGTCTTGGGAAGAGGAATCAGGTCTTGTCATTTACAAATAATTTTTTTAATATAGTCTTATCAAAGCTAAGCATGCTCCCATTTAGTTCTTTCACACCTTTTTCTCTTGTCATTTCAAAGTAAAAAAATTATTAAATAACTTTGTATTGCCTCCTCAATTACTTTATAATAGCATGTCTTATCATTTACAGAAAAAAGTTAAACGTAAGCTACCTCCCTCAATTGTTTTATGGTGGCATGTCTTATCATTTGCTAAGAAAAATTTAAACACATGCCACCTTCTTCACTATTCCTTCAACTGAGGTGCGTCAGGCCTAGAATAATGTAATAGTGTAAGATATTGTACATCCTCCATTTGTTTTTTTTAATGTGTGTGTTGAGATTTCATCTCTTTTCTTTTAACTTACATTGCAGTATTGCAACTCATTTATTTCTTTAAAATATAAAATTTAAAGTAATTATTTTTTATATTTCTAGTTTATATTCTCTCCAATTCTTTTTATAATGGGACTTTCTAAAATTTTTTTCTAATTCTTTTTATAAGAGATCTTGTTATTTTTTTATTAAAGAAGCACTTTCAATTGTTCAATTGGTAATATTTTTAGTTTTCTTTCAATTAGTCTCATTCTTTCCAACTTAATAATAATAGAAAGTTTTTATTTAATGAGAATTGTATTGTTATAATAAATAGAGATAGAAGAGGAATGTTTAGTTCTATTTAAAAAAAATTTTAAGCAAATAACTAATTTCTTTATTCTATGTAAAGTTATTCAAAGTCGCCTACTAAAATAATCGGAGGAAGTAATTTATAGTAATTAATAAATAAGAGATAATTCATAAGAGCAAAATATTAAAATTTTATAACAAATTTAATTAGTTAACTATTTTTTATATATGTAAAATAATAATTAAAAGTTTTTTATATAAAGTATAAAATATTTTAAAAAACCTATCTCCTTCAACAAATCAAAAAAATCTGGTTACTTGAACCTCACATTACTCTTTAGACAAAAAGAAAGAAATGTCGCATTACCCCGTTGTCCCTTTTTTTTTGTCTTGTTTTGGATCTCAGTTTTGTCAAAACCAAGATCTATGGATTTTAGAAAAATTGGATTTCAGTTTTAACTAAACCGTGATATTGATTTGGTATTATTATATCTCGGTTTACAGAAAACTGAGATATCTCTTCGTACTTTCTCCTCAGACTGTCAGAACAGTGCACGATTTCTTGCGCTAAGACAAATCGAGATCATATAATTTGTAGCATTTGGATAAATAATTTACAACTTATAACATATTGGGAAATATTTTCTTTGCTTAATGCATATTAGGAAAAAAACCTCCTAAGCCCATTCATCACAACTTTAACAAATTTAGGAAAAGCTTTACAAAACATTATTAAATCATCAACAAAGCATAAATGGACCAGACCAAATTTCTTGCAAAATGGATGGTATTTAAAATCAAGAAGTTTTGCACATACCTTACAAATTCTAGTCATGTACTCCATAACTAGGATGAATATTAAAATTGTAAAATGAGGCTTATGATAAGAACATGAGGTTAAAATTGGTTAAAAGTATTATTTTTGTCATAAAAAATTACAATTTTTATAAAAATGCCTTTAATTAATTTCATTGACTATTTTATTTCTAAATAGAGAGATGGATTAGTTGTAAAATAAAGGAAACTACTTTAAGAGGTAGCTTGGTATGTGGGGAAGTTAAACTTCCCAAAAAGTAGAGTAATTACTTTTACGTAATTCATAAAAAACTTACAACTTCCTAAAAAGATAGGCTTAACTCATGAAGTAGAACTTCCTGAATAAAACTCAGAGAAGTTCTACTTCTTGAGTGTTTTATAATTTTTTTCTAAAATAAACCTTAATTTTTAAATCAATTTTGTTAATAAAAAAGGTATTTATATATTTCACATTAAATTGTTATTATATTTTATTTTAAAAATATTTTGAACTTCCCAAGAAGTAAAAAATTAAAACAAGTAAAATATAGTTGAATTTTCTAGGAAATTAACTTCTTGGTTGAGATGTTACTTTTGGGAAAATATACCAAGTGAGTCCTAAGGTTATGTTTGGTACATCGGAAGCCACTTTTTGAAAAAGAAATTAGAAAAAAAGTTCCTACTTAAACGAGTTTGGTATGCGAAAAGAGAGGTTCTTGAGAAAACTACTTTATCTATTTTGTGGGAATCAACTTTTCTCGAAAAAAGATGAGAAAAGTGATTACTTTCGTGGAACCAAAATTTTAGAGAAATTTATTTTTTTAAACACTTTTTTGAAAAGGTATTTATGTCATTTAGTTATTTCTTTTATTTTTTTTATTTTTAAACACTTTTATTTTCCTATTAATGTACCAAACATACATTTGGATTATAAAGTTACTTTCTAGAAAGACCTATTCTCATTCCCATTCATATTTTCATTCACATTCTTATTGCCATTTTGTACCAAACATTGCATAAGTGCTTAGCATGCCCTTATATAATAAAAAAATTAAAAAAACACATTTTTACCAACGATGGTTGAATTGAGTGATAAAGGACTTAACACTTATTATTGAAAAAAAGCTTATAAATGTTCTACTAAACCCTATTTATCAAAATAATTACTATTTTCATAAATTATTCATGATTAAATTTATTAATTATTTCTAGCCCCTTTTAATTACACTTAACATCTTGCTTGACCTATTAATTGGAATTGCAAAGCTTGCAAACAAATAAAGGATATTTATAATAAAATTAATACTCCAATATTTAGGAACGTAGAAAGCTTTTAAAATGTGGCTTATGGTAAGAAACCGAGGTTGTAAAATGAAATATAAAGTCTTGGTAAAAATATTTAAATTGATAAAGCACCTTAGCTAATTTTGATTTGAGCAAAGAAAATTGGGTGGCTCATGAAGCATTGCAGAGCGAATAAGGCATACGGTTAAATATTTGCATGTGTAAATAGTATAATTTATTTATTGATTTATCTATTTATTATAAAATTTGCATTTTATATTGATAATATTAATATATTGATATGGATATTAGTATTAATATTAATATTTAATATGATTGTTATATAAAAAAAATTAATATGATCGAGAATGAGCCCTTTATTGGATTATTCTGATGTTTGTTTGGAAGCTCTTGAATGATAGTTTGTTATAGTATCGGCATTGAGAACATGTATTGGTGAAAAATGTTAATTTATTTAACTAAATCTTTTAAGCATATTATTTTGTATTCAATTCCTAGTCATGATGTGAAACAGTAAGGAAAGATAAGATAGAGAGACAGAGAAGGGAGAATTCAAGAAAAAGAATAGAGAACTCAATGAGGGAGAAAAGGAAGAACTTGAAGGAGAGAGAGAATTCACTCAAATTATAACTCAAATCATTAATCTTAATCTAATACAAATGAGCAGTGGAACTCTTATTTATAGAACTCAAATCCTAATCCTACTAGAATCTTAAGATAAAATTTCTCTTTTCAAACTATTTTAAATTTAAACAAAAGATAAATCCTAATTCAAATAATTAAATTCTAGGAATAAATAAAAAAATAAAAAATAAAATTCAAATCCTAATAATCCTAAAATATATTATGAAATCTAATTAAATATAAAATATAATCTAAAGTATCTTAATAAAATAATTTTATTTAAAATCCTAATTATCCATTCTTTATTATTCCCTCCCGCTTGAAAGAACTCTCCTTTGGAGAGTTAAGCTCCGCATTCTGTTTCATCTTTAACAAACTCCTCATCTATGTCCACTCCAGAAGTATATAACTCATGGGGGTCAAGTATGATATCATCATTTATAGTCTCATCTTCTTTCTCAGCTGACGAAGTAAGAATTAAAGCGAGTTGTGGACACCTTGATGCAATGTGACATTTAGCATGATATCGAAAGCACTCAACTGTAGAACTGTTAGGGCGAGAGTTGGATCCTGAAGACTCAATATTTTTAGAAGTACTCTCTTTCAAACCAAAGCTCTTAAACAAGGATTCTACCTCCAAAGCTTTATGATGAACTTCTTCAAGAGATTCAGGAGGATGCAATTTAAGCTCTTGCTGTATATCAGCTCGAAGACCATTAACAAACTTTTGGATCATTATCCAAGGGTCTTCCTTGACTTCACATCTAATAAGAAGATCGTCAAAACGGGCCATGTAGTCAGACACTGCAGAAGTTTGTCTTAAGTTTAGCCATTGATTGTAAAGTTGATTTTTATAATATGTAGATACATACTTCTCTTTAAGCTTCATCTTCATCTTTGCCCAAGTATTGATTGGAGGTTCTCCTAGACGCTCTAGATTTTGCTGCACATTTTGCCAATACTTCTTGGCAGAGCCAACAAGCTTCATCTTGGTAAAACGAACATGGTGCACATCAGTCATCTCATACCACTCAAAGTAATCCTCCATACTAGCTAACCAATCTAAGAAAGCACTTGAATCTAATTGAACATTGAATTCAGGAGCATCAACTTTAACCTTCTTAGTTATGTCATCAGGAGGAATCCACCTATAAGCTTCTCGATGATCTTTTGGAGGTGAAACATACCTTCTATTATACTGGACTCTGGTGTCTTGATTATCCCGCTGACATCTTATATAGTCATTATGGGGGTTGTCGGTCTTAGGAAGAGGACCCCTACCATCTTGGTTTCCGTTGCCATGTTCATATTGACCAGTCTCATGAGGTAGAACCTTAAATTGACTAGAGGAAGGTATCTCTTTGCAGCCATTTGGATTTCCAAGTATACTTTCTGATGTCTTACCCGAAAATTGCTTGCTTATCATGTTTATGGACTGCCTCATCTCCTCGATCAATTGGTTTGTGGACTGCCTCATTTTCTTGATCAATTGGTTTGTTTCCTCTCGATCTTGCTTTATCTCAACTCGTGTTTTCTCTTGATCTTACTTTATCTTAATTCGAAGAGATTCAAGCGCTTGATATACATATTCTTTGTAACTCTTTTCAATTTCCTCAAGGCCTTGTTGGGTAATTTGGGAATTTTAAAGCATGATGGAAATTAGGCTCTGATACCAAATGATGTGAAACAGTAAGGAAAGATAAGATAGAGAGACAGAGAAGGGAGAACTCAACAAAAAGAAGGGAGAACTCAATGAGGGAGAAAAGGAAGAACTTGAGAGAGAGAGAGAATTCACTCAAACTATAACTCAAATTATTAATCTTAATCTGAATACAAATAAGCAGTGGAACTCTTATTTATAGAGCTCAAATCATAATCCTACTAGAATCTCAAGATAAGATTTCTCTTTTCAAACTATTTTAAATTTAAACAAAAGATAAATCCTAATTCAAATAATTAAATTCTAGGAATAAATAAAAAAATAAAAAATAAAATTCAAATCCTAATAATCCTAAAATATATTATGAAATCTAATTAAATATAAAATGTAATCTAAAGTATCTTAATAAAATAATTTTATTTAAAATCCTAATTATCCATTCTTTATCAAGTCATGCGTATGAAAAAGATTATATTAAAAGAAATAAAATCTATTTTAATAATTTCTACATTTTAAAAGAATTAATTTTTTACTATCAATTCAAAAATAACATTGACCATCACCAAGAAAAATGAGTGCTAGTTTATTCTTTCATGCCGTTTGGTTTGGTTCAATGTTAGGAGTTGGAGTGGATATTGAGCATTATTCATGATCAAACAAAGGAAATTAAGCAATGGATTGATTATTACATGACTATTCACCACATAATCATCATCATTTAGGTGATAGTGTGCATGTGACCGACCCCGCAGCCTCGCTGACCCAATCTTGAATCCCAAGACTACGAGAATATCATGCCACATTCATAATCATGGTTCATGTTTTTATCTTACCATCGTAGCAATTTCCAATGCCCCGCAACCATGTTGTTCCAGACATAGATAGACTCACAGATATAAGAAGAAGGAAGAGGGGTGGTTCGTGGAGGATGAAGAAGGACATCGCACCGTTGAAATTCTCAACTCAACTAATCTGGTCACTACATTGCATCACATATTTCCAATTTTCCAAATTTTCTTTTGGTTTCTCTCTTCATATCTTTTTAGATATTCCCTCCTACCAATTTTTAGAGGAATTTTTTAGTCCTAAATAATCATTAATTATTTTTTTAATAAGGCCCTTAGTTTGTTTTGTGTGAAATTAAGAGCTGCCATCCAAATTGTCCTATATGAGTTTGAAGAATGTTAAGGGTAATTAATTTGATCTTAGAATATAATGTAGTAATATTACAAACTACTGAAATTTTAGATAAATTTAGTTATGTGACTAATTTTCGTTAATACATGTGAGTGAGTTAAAATGATCTCTTACTCCCGCTATTCCTATTCATAGGGCACACTCTAGATTTTTTTGTATGTATTCAAAATATAATTCACTTTACAATATTCTGAGTGCATTAAATTTTTTTCAATTTTATTAAAAATATTTATGATAGAGGGAGAAATTAAGAAAGATAGAATTATAATTGAGTTATAATTTAATGAGCATAATATTAAAAAAAATTAGTAATTTTTAAAATTTCAAGAGTTTCAACTAACTTCAACTAATTTCTTTTGTATGTGTGAAGTAGTTAAAAGTGATTTATACTTCTTTCAATCCAAAATATAAGCCATATTTTAGAAAGTTCATACATAATAAGATAAGGAAGTAGAAGTTGATTAACTTATTAAATTTATAAAAACAAAGAAGGCTAAAATATATTTTTTATCTCTTAATTTTAAAACATATTTCACTTTAATCCTTTAATTTTATTTAGTTTTATTATAATCATATAACTTTTGAAATGTTGTCAAAAGCTTCCCAATATTAACACTATTAATAATTTAACTATAAATGATGACTTGACATATCTATAAGACAACTAATTAATGTTATTTTATATTTATTGATTTTATAATTATAATCACTAGCCAAAAAATTTATAATTATAATTAAAATAATTTTAAAATATTATAATAAATAATTATAACCTTAAAATTAAAATCTAGATTAAATTACATAAATAATTATAAAATCTTAAAATAAAACCTAACTTTAAAATAAATAATTATTTCACAGTTTTAAAACTAATAACAATAAATTAAAAATAAATAGTTGGTAAAAATGTTAAAAATAAATAAATATAAATTAAATTGTATCTTTCGTTATAGTTATTTTTCCTAATTATTAATGTGAGAGACTTAAAACAGTTTGATGATATAATTTTTATTTTATTTATTTATTAATTTTTAAGTTATAGTTTTTAATTTTGAGGCATTAAAATAATAATTTATTTTAAAGTTAGTTTTTATTTTGATATTTTATATTTATTTTGATTATGCAATTTAGATTTTATTTTAAAGGTGATAATTATTTATTATAAGAATTTAAAATTATTTTAATTATAATTACAAGATTTTTTGCCCAATTGTTATAATTATAATATTAATAAATATATAATACCATTAATTATTTATCTTTTAAATATGTCAAATCATCATTTATGGTTAAATTATTTAACGGTGTTAATAATTAGGGTGTATCTAAATATATTTTATAAGTTAAATGATTATAATAAAAATAAATAAAATTAAATAACTAAAATATGTCTTAAAGCTAAGGGATCAAAAATAAATTTTAACAAAAAAAAATTACAATCTTTTCTATTATTACATATATTAAGTGCATTAAATATATCTCATACTTCTTAATTGAGGTGAAAGGTAAAATAAAAAATAATTATTAATATATTATGTATTATCTAAATATAATTTATATTTTGAATTATGGTAATTTTTTAAAATATAATTTATATTTTGGATTGGTTGAAGTAAATACAAAGGTATTAAATTGAAGACTAAATAAAAGAGTTCATCCGAACACATTGATATTATTGGGGGAAAAAAACATAAATCAAAACACACTGCTAATTTCTTTTTTATATGAAGTATTTATTACCTTGCCACATTTGTCTACACATACGTACCTGGACCCGCGGAGAGTCCTATAGATATTACATACTCGCGGATCACGCTGGTGCGGTGCTTAAAAGGCTAATAAAACCAAAGAACGATCTTAGCCTCACAGATCAGAGAGCAAGACGAAATGGCTTACCATTCCCAAAATGAAGAGGCCTCCTCCTTAGCCTCACAAATTTGCAGCCACATCGCCTCCATCTTCTCAAAGCCCACCCACCTTTACCCACCCCCCTTGGACCTCTTGGTCACCGAGCTCGCCAACACCGCTTCTCGAAACGGCACTGTTTTCCTCTACGGCGTGGGCCGCGAGGGCCTCATGCTCAAGGCCCTCTGCATGCGACTGGCCCATCTGGGCCTCTCCACTCACTTCGTCTTCGACATGACCACGCCTCCCATCACCGCCCGCGACCTCCTCGTCGCCTCCGCCGGCCCCGGCGGCTTCTCCACCGTCGACGCCATCTGCTCCGTTGCCCGATCCTACGGCGGGAGGGTGCTGCTGCTGACGGCCCAGCCGGAGACGGGGTCGTGCGTCAAGCACGCGAGCGTGGTGGCTTACGTGGCGGCGCAGACGATGGCTGATGATAAGGATGAGGCCGAAGTGCAATCTCGACCGTTGCTTCCGATGGGGAGTGTGTACGAAGGAGCTTTGTTTGTGTTGTTTGAGATGGTGGTATACAAGTTGGGCGAAGCCTTGGGTGAGAGCGCTGAAGCCGTCCGATCTCGTCACACTAATCTCGAGTGAGTGGAGAGGACAATATTTTCACCTACAATTAGTGACTTCTTGTTTTTTTTTTTTTGTGTCTTAGCCTATCAATAATCATTAATCATTAGGAGTTGAGGTTTTTTTTGTACGTTATGATCAATGTTGTCAAGTTAAATAATGAAGATATATAAATTTATCAAATAAGGAATGCTGGTAATAAATATTCTTAAGAATTTACTTCTATTAATAATAATTAATAAATAACTCTTTACGATCACCTAAAAATAATCTGGATGATAAGAAAGAGGTGGATAAGGGTATTAATAATTTGAACTCCAATTATCTCGATATAATGAAAACTAATTTTTAAAGCATAATTATATTATAGACCTGTTCTCCACTTGTTCAAGTCCCTTCTTGTCATGCTCTCATTTGTCAGAGTTGTAGCGTGTAAATGGGCCTAATAAGCCCAATAATTTTGGTCTAAAGAGTTAAAAACAAAAGAAAAGCAAAACTGACACAATCGTGTCTACGTATTAAGTTCTGTATTCTATAAAAGCAAAAAAAGAGAAAAGGTTCGACATGCTTTTTTTCATATAATAAAACCTTCAAACAACAAAACCAAAGCAAAAAAACAAAAGAAGACTAAGCAGGAGGGCCGCTCATCCTACACATGTCCCTATCTAAAGCTTGCTGAATCACCGAAGGTGGAGACTCAAATTTGACGAAACCTGGAAAATTCTTCAAGGCTGTCTTCGCAAGCCTCTTTGCTACATTGTTCACCTCCCAAGAGCACACAGAAATGGAAGCGTGCCACTCACATCTAAGCAAGTCTTGAATCTCCGTGATCAGCTCCCTATCCCCACAATTCAAGTGCACTTCATTCAAGATCCACCGAACCACCTCTTCACAATCACTTTCCACTTCAATACGTCTAAAGCTTAAGTCCCATGCCACATCAAGCCCCACAGTATCGCCCATAATTCAGCATAGGAGCTGGTACCAATACCCAGATTCGCCTTGAACCCTATGACAAATTGTCCCTCATGATCGCGTACTACCCCACCATAAGCTGAGACCCCAGAAACAGTATTCGCCACCCCACCGACGTTCACTTTCAAGCAATGTACTTCTGGTGCCATCCACGCCCTTGGGTCATTAATGATCCCTTGTAGCTTCCTCATCCCCACCCCTGTCCACGACAAACAAGCTAGAGTTTTGGCTCTTACCCCCGTCGGACTCTCCATCCTGCCATCAAATACAAAATCGTTTTGTGAAAGCCATATGTACCTGCAGGCAATGGCAAAAACGCACCCCCAACGAAAACCATCCACCTCTGTAGTTTGAGAGACATTCCATCGGATCCAATCTACCACATTCTCAAACAAGAAGAATTGTGCTCTCAACCATTCCAGAACCAGGCATTGCCAATGCTCCCTAGTATGCACACAACAGCATAGGGAGTGCATGATATTTTCCGACATCTCCCCGTAAAGATCACACTTATCGTCTAGGGCAAAACCACTTGCATAACAGACTGCGTTAGTTAAAACTCTGCCCCGAATCCCCAGCCAATGAAACGTTTTACACCGTTGGGGAACTTTCATTCTCCATATCCTTTTCCAAACTCCAGTCAGAGTTCGGTCCCCATGGGCAACAATACTTTCATAGGCTAATTTGAGCAAGAACTCACCATGATTTGTCCATCTCCACCTTAGCACATCCTTCCCATCCCCATCACCATTCACCTGCACCTTTGCTATCTCATAAAGGACGGATTTAGGCAGAAGGTGTCCAAACAAATCCCATCTCTAGTACCCAGAATCTGACAACGTATCCCGTACACTCAAATCATACATGTCCCCAGGAATCTCAATCAAGATATAGCGTTCAAGGCTCTCATGATCAGGTACCCACCTATCTTTCCAGAAACGAACGTCTCCCCTATCTCTAAGGTTCCATGCTAAACCCTCCAACGTCTTCGACCACGTATCCCTTATACCCTTCCAAGCCTCAGACGAATCCCTTCGACTGTTGATCTTGGGAATCACATCACTCTCACAATTGTACTTCTCCCTCATGAAGCATACCTATAATGCCTCTTGCTTTTGTATCAGGCCCCATCCTAGCTTCATCATGTAAGCCTCATTGTTTTGTTTGGCTAACCGTAACCCTAGTCCTCCCTCCATTTTACCCAAACAAACGTCCTCCCACGCCACTAAATGCACATGTTTCTTCTGGGACGAGCTCCCCCATAAAAACGAACAGCATTTTTTCAGTCTCCCTACAAACCAGATTCGGCAAAGGAGCTGTTTGCATTGCATATGACGGAATAGTAGATATGATAGATGCTACTAGAGTATGTCGCGCCGCAAGCGACAAGGAATTAGCTTGCCAAGTTGATAGCCGATTTTCCATTTTATCCAAAACGTACTTGTATGTATGCTTAGCAACCCGTTTATGATGGACTGGGACCCCCAAATACTTCCCCAAATCTCTAGTCGTAGACCAAAAACTCACTAATCTCCTGCTTGCGCATATGATTCACATTTCCCGAAAAGAAAATTTGGGATTTTACAACACTAACCTTCTCTCCTGAGACTTCACAAAATCATCATGGCATACGCCTTATTTGTTGATAATACTTCCCCAAGAGGACCGAATGTCCTCATTCTGTCGTAGGAGAAGAAGAGGCTTGCGAAGAAGTGGAGGAAGACGTTGATAATTAAATTGGTAGGATGAATGATTAGGGAGGATCATCTAGTGACCAAGCTATAACAAATATGGGGGATTCGAGGTGACCAGTTTGAAATGATTAAGGTTGGGTCAGGCTTCGTCGTACTCAAGTTTAGTAAGAGGTCAGATTACACTTTTGCTTTTATCGAAGGTCCATGGTTGATTATGGCTCATTATCTGGCGGTGCAACATTGGAGGGAGGATTTCGACCCTAAACATGAGTCCATCAATAGTATTGCTGCATGGATCAGGATATCGAGGCTTCCGATGGATTACTATGACAGGGGTATACTTTATGTGCTAAGGAGTCAGGTGGGTAAAGTGTTGAAATTGGATATGACGACCTTGAAGCGAAGCAAAGGGAGATTTGCAAGAATATGTGTTGAGCTGGATCTCAAGGAACCATTAGTGCCATTTATCCAGATTAATAGTAAAGAGTGTTGTGTTGAGTATGAGATATACATCTTATCTGTTTCTCTTGTGGCCGCTATGGCCATGACACCGATCACTGCTCATACAAATGTGTGACGGAGTCGGGATGGGGGGATAGAAGGGAAGGGCACAGAGGGCAATATAGGAAAGAGTATCGTGGCCATAAGCCAAAGCAGCGGAGTGGTGGCGGAAGAAGGGATGGCACCATTAGAGGGAAATCCAACTGGTGGTGGGGAGGTGGTTTACGATGCGTAGATGATGGTCTAACGTGGGCGAAGATTTTGGCGAGGATTAATGTGTGATAGGAATCACGATTATCCGAAGAGAGACGTGCAAGGGAGTTGCCCCAGTTAAGTCGGGATCACGATTTGAAGCTTTGTATGGTGATATGGAGGAGGAGTCAATGCCAGCTGTGTATAGTGGGCCAGTTCGGGTCCCACTAGCTGATACTAGCAATACACGGC
The DNA here is from genome assembly GCA_026686845.1 of Adenanthera pavonina. Taxonomy (NCBI): domain Eukaryota; kingdom Viridiplantae; phylum Streptophyta; class Magnoliopsida; order Fabales; family Fabaceae; genus Adenanthera; species Adenanthera pavonina. The sequence continues at coordinate 28,321,173 of JAIVEN010000023.1, forward strand.
GTGGAGCGTCACGAGAGCAGAAAAATAGGGCCCAATCAGAGATGGGAAGGAAGCCCAATGTGCATAAGTAAATGAATACTAACTTGGGCTAGTTTAATAATGTTGAAAACAATGGATCAATATTTGAAAATAAAAAATGGTATGGGCCACCTAGAGGATGGGAAGAGTGAACTGAAGCAAGGAATGAGTATAGGGCTTAATATGGATATTGACCAAGTGGGGAAAGTAGTGGCTTCGAGCTATAAAGTGTTAAGAGGCTTCGAAGGAGGAGTCTAGAGGAGAGCTCGTCGGACCATCCTTATGACCCAGGTGCGAGAGGGAAGTAGTTGTTTTCTGTTAGAGACAACCCCTTATCTGGACCACGGTGACATTGCGTTGGGGACTCTGGTGTCTTCTTTGGAAGATATGTAGTGTTAGTCTGGACGTTTTTGTTGGATCTACCCATTTGAATCCTAGTTTTTTTTCATGGATTACGTCGTTTGGAATGCAAGAGGGGTGGGCGGGCGAGTTTTCCCCCGACTCCTTGAAGACATGAAGATAGGTTATAATTTCAGCTTCCTTGTGTTGTTGGAAACACGGCAGAAGGGTCAGAAGGCTAGTAGTTTTGCTCGGTGATTGAGACTAGAAAATGTGGCAGTGGTAGAGGCTGATAGGTTTAAGGGTGATATTTGGTGCTTTTGGAGCAGTGATGTTGATTTCAAGGTTCGGCATTCTAATCACTCAAGCCCATCTTAACAGGGTAAAATCTATTGTATATTATAAATCATATGTTAATCCTAATTTTAAGTCTTTACATTAGCCCTATATATCATAAATAATATTTATTTTTTATATATACTTTCATTTTTAATAAAAAAATTGATAGGATGATAAATATGAAAATAAAAATTAGATATATATTTGTGAAAAAAAATCACAATTTGATTTAAAAATCAAATATAAATATATATATATATTGTTTGTTTTAAATGCGGTAGGCCGGGTCATATCTCAAAATACTGTAGAATCACCCGAAAACTAAGAAATATTGAAATTGAGAAAGATGTCTAGGCCTATAGTAAGATCTATATAAGATATATATATATATATATTTGTGAAAAATCATGATTTAATTATCTAGGCCTATTGTAAAAATAAATATGGAATTGAAAATCATATCTAGATATATATTTGTGAAAAAAATAACAATTTGATTATCTATGGCCTATTTGGTTCTATTTCTGAAAACAGTTTTTTCTATTTTTGAAAACAGAAAACTCAGAAAACTTGTTTAATAAACCTGTTTTTTATAAACTCTTCTAGAAAATAGACAAATAAAAGAACAGAAAACTCAGAATACTTTTAAGGTGTTTTGTAGTTTTTGTTCTAGAAAGCACAAGGAAATGTGAGAAACATCCACTTCATTAATGATAAAGTTATAAATTTTGAATAACTCATCTATCACTCATTAGTTATGATTTTGAGAACAATCATTCAAACAATTTTTTTTGTTTTCTTGTTTTCAAAACTTATTCTCGAAAACAGTTTTACAAAATTGTTCTTAGAACAATAAAATAGAAAACACTGTCAAACAGTTCTCTAGATTTATAGTGAGATCTATATAACATAAATATAGAAATGAAAATCATATATATATATATGAAAAAAAATCATGATTTATTAATTGCCTGAGTCTATAGTGGAATCTATATAAATCCATATTATGTAAGTCTCTTTACACCACTATGAGATCGTTTTTCATTTTAGAGACACTTTCAAAGGTAAGATTTCATGGCATTATTATTTGTAATTTTCTAGTGGCAATTTTCATATTTTTCTAATGTATTTTATCTTTTCCATATAATGTAATCATTGAAATTGTTCTTTTCATAACAAAATTTTAATGATGGTTTAAAAATAGAGATAATTACTTTCTATCTCATTTTTCCCATCTTGAATAGGGTTCCTTTGATCACTTTTTATTTTTTATTTTTATATCACTTTTTCTCCAAAATCTTAAAGAACTCTATAATTAAGAATTCTAGAAAATCCTTACATATGTGTATGTTAAGATGTACCATTATATTAGGATATAAGGCAAGCTGTTCTAGAAAGTTATTGAGGAATTTTGGAAAGTCTGGCATATGTAATGCTATCAAGAATAAACAATTTACTTAATTTAGATTTACAAATTCATGTTCTATCACATTAGTTAACAATTGCTTTTATGTGTTCCTTACTTATGGCCATGGCTCTTCTTACATAATTGGATGTAAGAAAAATTAATAAATAAGTGAAACTACTAAGATCATTAGTCTCTACATCATTACATTTAATAATATAAAATATATACTAGATTCAAAAAATGTATTCGATATTCAGATTTCTTATATATTTTCACATTTATATGTTTTAATTTTATAAGTAATACTTCGAATTTCCTATCCATTGCATAGGTGCAAATTTTAATTTATTATATAAAATCATGTCATGTGTCATTTTACTGGTGAGCCAAATGCCCTACAATTGTGCTTCATCATTGCATCTTTAGTTCACTCTATGTTTTTAAATTTTTATAAACAAAATTTCATGTGAATTGGATCTTAATAGTTCACAAGGGTCAAGATATATCTCAAAACTTAGTTCACTCTTCTATATATATATGAATCATAGTTTGGCAACAATATTGGATTCATGATAGGTTTGATATGGTCTTCATGACCATATGAAAAGATATATTCTATATTCAAGACATAATAGCTTTTATGACCATATGACCGAGACATGATTTACATTAATGATTTTTTTTAATTAATGTTGTTGGATAAAGTCTACATGTTGCAAACTACTAGAAGTCATAATTATAATTACAATAATGAAACAAAGAGACTTAACCAAAGTCAATGTATTATCGGATAAACATAATCCAAAATTCATGTATTATTAGATATATTTGGTGATTATGCATATAAAAATATATTGCTTGAGATCAAAATTTGTAAAATTGATCTTTTAGCATGTGCATGTTAGGAAATCTCTTATAACAACACCGTGGCTTTTTTTTTCGGTGCACTAGTGGCTTTGAAAGTGTATTGTTTTTTTATTTATTATTATTTCTTCTTTTGGCAATGAAAATATGTAGGTATACCTAGGTGCTCAAAACGAAAAATTGTATATGCTTATTTTGTTATGAAAATATATTTTCATCCACGTAAGTTGAATTGGACATGGGCTGTGGGATTGTAATCCAAGACCTAAAAAAAGCCCAAGCTAATAATGAGATTTTAAAGTTGGTCAATATATCTAAACATTTAATAGTATTTTTATCAAAATATTCTTAAATTAAATATTAAAAAAAAGACTCATATTCCACTTATTATTGCTTTTAATAAAGGGTAAAAAATAAAAAATAAAATTAATATTTTATTAATAATATAAAATAATAAATAAATTAAAATATTTAAAATTTTTTAAAATAATAAATAAAATTGGATGGAGGGGGCATGGTAGAAGATCCCATCATCAAAGGGGCAGACACGAAAATTACTATAGAGCTATCAGGCACAATTGGTCTCCACGTAGAGAGGGCAAAATGGCATCCACGTAAAACATGGTCCAAGTCCTCAGCACTTTGTGGGCAAAAAGGGCAGAAAATTTCTTGGCTCATATCTCTACGTGCCCTTTCAACATTTTTTGTTTATAATTTATATAAAATTAGTCTATCAAAATGCCTATATTATTATTAGGGTCTTCTAAAGTAGAGGAAATGTATTCTAGCAAAAAAAAAAAAAAAGAAGAAATGCATACTAATATACAATCATGACAAGAGATTTAATATTTTTTAAATTAGATGTTCAAGCTTTGTTATTATAAAAAATTATATTGGAAGAGTTGCTTTAATTTAGATATGACATTACTTAAATATAACACAACAGAATCAAATACCATATAATTATATCGAAAATAATTCTAACATGCAACGCTTTAAAGAAATTACTAATTAGTCATGTAAAGGATTACATAATATGATAAATTTTTTCCCAAAAATTGGGTCATATATATGTGCATGTGACTCTTTAACTTTTAAAATTTAATAATGAATTTTCTAAACTTTCAAATCCATGTATTATTAATTAATTCCTTATTTACCATTTTTTTACCAGATTTGTTATTTACCAATTGAGCATGGCATGTTAGTAACAATATATGTTTTTTAAACGTTATTTTTTACAAAATTATTTATATATAACTTTCTTAAATTTTATTTTCAGAGTAAATAACTTTCTTGATATGACACATTTCATTAATGAAATAACAAACTAAATAATGACAGGGTTATGTGCACAAATTTAATTTCAGAAGATTTATTTTCAAGTTTTTAAAGTTATAGGAGCTAATTACACATAACACAAAATTATGGAAGTTTTGTGTAATTTAATATGTGTGATTATGTGTATGTTATTTCTTTTATATACACTCCTCCTCGTAAGAAAAAGAAAAGGATATGAAGTACTGCCTCACATCCAAGAAACTCATTTGTATTCTGAGAATTACTTTCCTTACTGATGGTAAGCGGCATCCTTAGGAGCTTACATTTTTTCCCCAAGTATACAATGCTTCTAAGACAGAATCTTTTAATAAATAATATATCAAAAGAGATAATTTTTTGATAGAGCCCAATGATCATGTGATCTATGTAATCAATCTCATTTAGGTGAATAAAATTATAATATTATCATATTTATTATGCAATGCTTCTAAAGATATCTCCATCATATGTTATTTGTAAATTCTACACCAAACTATTACACTACTTTATAGAAGGATAAATGTTGATGCTTAGTACGACTTTAGAACAAAAATAGTGAATAAATTAACAGAGTAATGCATAATTTAATCAAGTTATCTCATATAATTAGTACAGGTTAAGTTGGTTAGGTGGATAATTTACATATATAATAATATGAGTTCATAATATTTGCAAATGTTTGTGATGAACTTCCTCTAACCCATTCTTTGTAATAATTTGAAAGAGAAAGATGTAATAATAAAGCATATTTGGTTAATGAGAACCATTATGTGTATCTCTCTTTAATTGTATGATCAACAATATTAGAGAACATTCAAATTATAAAATATTAAGCATGAAAAGAGATTATACTTTAATTAACTGTTAAGAATATTCTTGACAAGAAAAAAAAAACCATGATTTTAAATAAGTATCTGCCAGTAATAAAGAAAATAAAATTTTGTCTAAATGTGTAATGTGGAAGTGAGGGAGGGAGAACAAATCTTTACGAATTAGAGAAACCAAAATAAAATTAGCCTAAAATGGTGGTTTTAGTTTGAAGTTTGAGTTTTGTACAGAGAAATAAATTGTTAGTAGAAGAGTTATACAGTCATATTGGCTATATGAAAAACCGACGTAAAAAAATGATTAATGGCAATTTTATAAATAAATTAATATTTATTTAATTTTTTCCTTGATTATTTTTATATTCGACGTAGAAAGTAAAAAATTAAAATTAATTTAATTTTTTAAAAAAAGAATTACACATTTTTCCTCTACAGTAAAAATTGGACTTGACGTAAGAATAAAAACAAAATGAGCCGACTGCCTTTTTAATGGCTTTTTAACCAAAACTAGATATGCACCCCTATAACACACCGGATCAATAAGAATAAATGTATTTATCTAAATATGTTTGCTGAAAAAATTATATAAATAAATGGAAAATAAAAGTAACATTACTTAGTATATAATATGTAGTGTTGTCAGAACTGAATCAGACTGATCGAATGGGGAATTGGTGCCTAGTTTAGTTTGATTAAGAAAGAGGATTGGGAGGATTTAGAACCGGTCCTGAACCGGTTTGAACCAATCCTATATTATTTTTTTAAATTTTTTAAAAATATTTTTTTAGTTTTTAAGATAAAATGACATCATTTTAGTACAATATATTTTTTTCTTTATATATTATAATATTATATAAGTATTATTATGATATATAATTATTAAAAATTATATATTTATTTAAAAAATAATATAATAATGGATTATTAATTTATTATTTGGAACTCAAAATGTGATTATGGATAAACATTAACTTATTTGTATTTAAATATTGAATTATGAAACTTATTAATAATTTATTTGTGGTAAATAATATATTGATAATTCAGTATTATTTAGTTTGTGACTTTAATTAAGTCATAAAATTTGCATTATTTGTTTTAAATATATTATTTTAATCACTATTAGTCCGACCCTGATTAGATCACAATTGAACCATTGAATCTTGAACCAATGTCTTATCCAGTTCAATGCCTGATTTGATTCTAACAACATTGATAATATGTAAACAATATGTGACAAAAAAGAACATGGTAATACAAAAAGTCTTAGTTGAGATTACTAAACACTCATTTATATACAATATTTGAAATTGTGTCACTTAAATTCCCATTCTGATTTAGAATTAATATTTTCAATCCACTTATAGATCGTATATGAGATAAAGCTACATAAAGTTAGCTATATGTGGATATATGTCTTAATAAGTATAATCCCACGTAGTAAATACTTTGTCCCTGACTCTTATTTATGGTTATAATAAAAGTTAACATAATAGAAAATTGTCATTTTGTCATATTGAATTATGGTCTAAAATCTGATAGAGTCATAGATATTTTAGGAATACAAACTTTTAACTCTCCATTTGAGCTAAACATTATATTAGCTTGAATTACATGGTTGCTAGTTTGTATAATGATAAGACATATGCCATTACATAGATACAATGATTTATCAATATTTCTAATGAGAATTATGGGTGCTCCAACTTTTTATCCTTATCTCATGATTAGGAAGACCTATCATGAAAATATAATCTAGAAATTCAGTGGAATGAAAGTTATCAACAAAATCTTCATTACCATTTTCCTTGAGTATACTATAGAACAATTTTGCCTCCTGATCTAAAAGAAGTTGAAAGAGTATTCCATATATACATATTTTATCAGTGCCTCCATATCCATAAAAAAAAATAAACCTCCTTTTTCCCCCAATTCATTAGCTAGCATAATGTCATCATAAATTCTCAATTATTCAGAAGTTAAGGATGTAATCAAGCCAGACAATTAATTAGTAAGGGCAACTCTATCATAACTTAATTCAGTTCAAATCAGCTTGTTCATACTAATATGTATACTTGTCATGTTGGGAGCAAGCATATGTTCATTGGAAATCATTAAGGCCCTTACCTTTTGATTGCAAAATATTTTTAATCTTTATAAGAGTAAAGTTTTATATTTCTTCATCTGTGAGCTGTAATATTATGGAAGAAAATACATATTAATATAAAGCACTGTTTATAATAAATTTAAAACGGATTTGTTAATATTATGACATAAAAGTAATTGAATGATCAAATATATTATTTTGACAAAAATAATTGAGTGTATATATATATTAGAATTTATATAAATTAAACACACATTGATGGTTTGTTATAAATTTTTATTTATACAATATATATAATCAAAAAGAAACTTTCATGTTTTCTCTCATACAAGCTCTAATCTTGACATAGAATTAGTTAAGACGAGAGAAATACAGTATAACTTTTGAAGAAATTTTGCAGCAGCCCAATGACTTGCTTCTATAGATATCATCATATAAAAACTCAAGTATATAATATGCATCTATAAACGTAAAATAAACAATTCTAATACCTTTATAAGATATACAACCTTTGACTATAATTAATAAAGTTCACAAGTAGTATAATTTACCACTGCTAAGTGGAGTAGATTATACTCATCTAATTGAAAATCCTAGTCTTTCAATTGATAATTTTTTCTTTCTAAGAGACCATTCGTGTGTTTTCTTCTCATATACAAATTTAGTTGGGGATTCATTGTAGCACAATTTCTTTGCCTCATCTTTATACTTAATATTAGCTTCGAGTCATGCCATAAACATGGTGTTCTTGTTAGAGCTTCATTCTAGAGCCAAATTAAATAGCTCATCATCATCAAATACAACTACTTGTTAATTTGGTAAGTAGAAAGATAACAATTCTACATAAGGATTCTTGTAATTGATATTAAACGAAAATATTCTCTAAAGAGTCTCATGGGTAGATAGATATCTACAATTATAGTATAATTTAATTTCATTGTTGACTCTTTCATGAGTATTACCATGTAAATCTCTGTAAAAAGTCATTGTGACCATATCATATCCTTTGTTCACATACTTAAATAACACTTAATTGATTGAGCATGATTGCGATGCTCCACATTTGTATAAGCATTGTACTTCAGCAACAAATATAGATGATATGGTATAACAAATCTATTATTTAGTTCAACACAATTTTTTACCATGATTGTACCATTATTTGACCTATGTACTTGGGGTATTCATCTTCACCAATTATTGTGCTACCATTGAATGACTTTAGATAATGCTTGGAGCACTATCGATCAACTATACATGGTGAATTTGGATTCACTGAGTCACATAATTCATGAATAATAAATGTGTTAGCAACTTTATATTTGTCACAAGTATAAAAATGACAAAATTAATTAATATTTGTCACAAATATAATCAAATTTAGAATTTCCTATTTTCCTTAAAATGCTAATGTGGTGACCTAGGTTTCCTGCTTTTGGAACTACTTATATATATAACTAATATGTACCCCGTGCAATGCACGGGTCAATAAAACTATCTACATTTTTAGACATGTTTAATTATAAAATTATATATATAATTGGAGAATAAAATAACATTATAAAGTATTAATGTATTAATAATAAGTGACTATAAAGGAAATAATAATGCAAGACTATCAATTAAGATTATTAAACACTATTTTACATACAATATTTGAAATTGTGTCACTTAAATTGTCATCCTTATCTAAAATTATTATCTTCAATCCACTTTTAGATCATACACATAATACAACAACATAAAGTTGTCTGTATATAAATACAGGTTTTGGTAAGTACAAACCTATGCTGCATAGACTTTGCCCCTGACTCTTGTTTATGGTTATAATAAAAGCTAACATTACAACAAATTACCATTTTTTCATATTAAATAGTAGTTTTGATCTGATGGAATCATAGATATTCTGAGTATACAAATTTTCAACCATTTATGCATTTGATCCAGACATGACTTTAACTTGAAATATATACTTGCTAGTTTGAGTAACAATGAGAAGAGTGTTATTATAAAAACCCAATGACTAGTCAATATTCCTCATGAAAATAATAAGTGCTCCAACATTTAACCTAATTTCATGATTTGGTCTGACATGAAAATTGAATTCAACAATTTAGTGAAATAAAGATTATTAACAAAATCAATATTGTCATTTTCCTTTAATATACTATCAAAGCCATAGTACACCATATCTTCATCTGGTAATAAAGATAACATGTATTTATTAGCATTATCAAACAGATAAAGTGTAGACTAATATGGCTCTATTTCATAAATAACATGAAATATTTAATTTCTCATAGAAATTTGAATGTAGCCCCTACAATTGATATGATATGATCGTTTGAGATGTTCAATAAAAAATTATAAGGAATCTTAATATCAGTGATCCTATTATTAGGATTAGTAATTATTCTATTACCTATAGAAAGAATCCCATGAGCAAACTCTTATATTTCTTTATTGACATAAGATGAATTTATTGGAAAGAATCTTATATTTTTTGTAAGAATGAGGAATTTACATTGATTTCAGGCATAAAATAAATTAATAGTAGCAAAAACTATATTTTTCTAAATCCTTCTTGGTATTACAAGCAGAAATTGTTTAAAATTCCCACAAAATATAACTATTTTACCTTCAAAAGGAAGGTTCATAGTTGAAGAATTGGATAGTTTTAAGATATATTTAAGGCTCTGATCGTGAGCCTCAAAGTAAAATTTGTTGGCAATAGGTGTTTGATACCATATAATTAATGAAGTATGAATTAACAGCTCAGCAAGATGACTATACTGCTTTATATTGCATATAGTATCTTCATAAACATCAAGAGATATGTAGAATTTTGAATGCACAGTTCTTCCACTTGGCAATAATAAAGAAGCAATGTCATTTGATGCTACATTAAGAACAATTTTATCTTTGGATCTAAAAGAAGTTAAAAGAGTATTTCATACATATGTTCTACCAGTGCCTTCATATCTATAAATAAAAAGTACTTCACATTTCCCAGATATATATATATATATAATAGGAAAGTATAAAACTTTTATACATTCCTTAAAGTATATGTCAAATAACTATACACAATATAACATTATATAATAATGGGATAAACCAAATACATGAACTATATGAAAAAATATAAAAAAAATCTCTAATGAATATTTGAGAGCAATATTCTATTAAAAAAATGTCCTTAACACATTCAATATATATGAACTTGGATGAAATATTTCAATCTGAGTAACAATAGCTATCGATTATGCATAAAATATGTTATAAAATTAGTTGGAAATATCCTCCACATTAGGATGTAAACTACATTTTTTTCAAATCTTCTTTTTTGCAATTTTATTGAAGATCATATTGATTTTTTAGCAATGTTTTGCAAAGCATTTATGTAGAGTTTATTTTTAAGAAACTCATTCACAATTTAAATATAAATGTATAAAAAAGAAACTCTGATAGCAGAAGAATTGACTTGTTAAAAGATTAAACAATATAATCTCAAATATTTAAATATTATGCGATGATAAATCAAATACAAACATCCAATCAAATACACACATCCAGATATATGTGTGTATGTAGATAAAAATCATAAAAAAGAAATAGAAAATGGATATTAAAAATCATCAGAGTTGGGTTACATTAAAAGTTAGACGATTATTGTTAAACAAATTTAAATAATCTAATTATAATCCATCTATAAGAAATTAGATGATAAACCTTAAAATTGTAGATACTCACATCCATAAATAATCTAATTGTAGTCATTAACTAAATGCATATAGAAGAAACATTAATAACATAGTAAATTAAATACAGTAAAAGATGACTCTCCCAACACAATGTAGAAAGAATTACAATAAATGAAAAAAGGTCAATTAAATATGATGGAAGACAACCACGCTAGTTCATTTTAAATTGCTATAATTATTTATAGAGTAGAAAGATAACATATCAATTTTAATATTAATTCAATGATAAATAGGCAAATATCAAATAGAATATTGTAGATAGATAAAATATTATTTTACAAATATTTTCCTTTAAAATTCTTAAATTAAATCATTTACAAATAATAATGAAATTTTTTTTTAATTGAAATATAAATATTAATTAAATTTACCAAATGATTTAATATATATACATGTATATAAATTATCTGGATAATAGTATAATTTAAATTTAAATTTAAATTTAAATTTAAATAATAGCATAAATATCATGAATAAGTCAAAGATAATAATATATTATCTTTTAAGATTTTATACATTTTTTATTTATGATTTTAAATCTATTATCTTTTTATATTTTCTATATTTTATATTTTACTTAGTTTAAAATTAATTGATTTCCTATTTTAATTGAAATATATTTTTTATGATACATTTGTAAATGTATTTATAGACAAAAATTCATGATTCAATTAATAAAAATAATTTAATTTTGATTGCAATCATGTACTATCATAATAGCATCTAATAAAAGAGCATTTTTGGATAAAAATAAATCACTCACAACTAATTTAAAAATTATAAATTTAATATATAATCATGTAAAACATTTAAAAATTAAGAAAAATATAGCCATAATTTATTTTCTCACCGTTCAATTAAAGATATTTTGATTTTATTATGATTATTTTTTTGCTAGCTTGATTTTATTATCTGTAATAAAGATGATATTTAATAAAATTTCTTTTTCAAACTGTAAATCCGCATATCTTAATTTTTATTTGGAGATAATAGTAAATAACAAATAAATAATATAACAATATCAAATTTAAGATAGGTGATCATCAATTTATACAAACCTAATAAATTAATTGAAAATCTCAATTAATATTGAAAATGGTTGAAAAAAAATTAACAATAAGCCTTAAAATTCAGAATTTTTTTTTTTAAAAACTGACATGGTAGCATGGCCTTCTAGCTTTTAGTTATATTTTTTATATTTATAATATGTTGCATAAGTAATATTTAAATGAAAAAAATCTCATAAAATATTTGTAGGAGCTAAATTGTGTTATTCATAAAAAATTGTTTAAAAAATTATAAAGAGTTTCTTTGATAATTATATTTTTTTTAAGATGTATGAATAAAATCAAATCTAAATAAATGAAAAATATATTGTACAATTATGAATAACCATCAATCTATATCAAATCACTTTTTTAAAAATTATAGATTTTATTAAAGTTAGAGATTTTATTTTCCTTGATTTTTATTTAATTTGAAATGATAATTTAATTATATGGATTTTTAAATTTTAAAATTTAAACTCAAATTGTCACAAATTAAGTAATCAATCTTTACCCTTAATACTTAGGATACTATACAAAAAAACAATCTATTCATAGAATTAATTTTTATGATTTAAGATTGATTTGTATCAATTTACTTATGTATCAAATAATTGATATAAAAAAACATTCATTAGAAACATCATAATCATAAAATTGAATTAAGTTGAAATCTAAAATTGCATTAAATGCAAATTAATTTGTTAAAGATAGTTTCATTTTAATATATTCTTTCAAATATAATTGAAAAAAAATTAAATCACCTAATTACCGAACAAAATTAATGGTCATTGGTTGTGTTTTTTATTCAAATTTATCAAATAATTATTGATTTAAAATTCCATTTAAATTGCTATAAAAAATTCCATTTAAATTATTAAGTCAATCTTAACTAAAATTCTTATTAATTTGATTAGTTTGACAATTGAATAATTCAATATCGATTTGTAAATTTATATTAATTAGGAAATTTGTTGAATTATATGATTTAATGTTGATTAAGATTAGATTAATTTATTATAGTTTTCGTATATAACTTTTTGACTAAATAAATTATCCAATCTATTATATATACAAAATCAATGAATTGAACACATCATTGATAATAATCTATTATATTGTATTAATTATATAATTTATTAATTGAAAATTTTGAGTTGCTTAACTTGAAAATTGATAGTTAACCATCTTAATTCCTATTTATCTTAATAGTATGTTGATACGAAAGTGAAAAATAATAATAATCATAACCCATTAATTTATTTCTACTAATATATTGCCACAAAATTTGCTAATATTATCTGTTAAAAGAATAACATTATTATTGACTGATTAAGTGATATTTATGTTTACTAAATTTCTACCATATCTCAATAATTCTTTCTATTTAAAATTCTATAGTAACAAAAAAATTAATGATTAAATGAAAAATAAAACCAAAAGTCATATTGATTAAGCCATATCTAATTAATTTTATTATTTTAATGATTGAACGTATCTAAATAAAAAATTAATAAAGAAACTCAAAAGATCCGTGCATTTTATATCTTGCAAATTCTATCATTTAAATATTCATCATATAAAATAACTTAGCTATTTTTATATAATAGATATATACTACTAAGAAATTATAATATCATATATAATATTAAATAATGAAAAAACTACTTTTATATATTAAATTTAGGAATATTTTTACAACAAGCTTTTTAGATTCTTGAAGAATCTCAACTATTTGAAATTAACATTTTTTTATTTTATCATTTAAATGATTATAATATAATTAAATATTCAAATGATACGTTCAATAAAAAATAAATGAATATATAAAAAGAAGATATATATAGTTAATTATTAATAATAAAATAAAAAGATAAATTTCAATAACAATTTTAAACACACATACTCATTATCTCCACCTTCTTTTGTTGCTTACTATTCTTATGGGCTACTCAATCCCTCTAATCCTACTTGCTAATGACATCTATAATAAATTGGTTAGTGATAAATGAATTTATATATATCACACACTAAAATGTAAAATTGAATATAATTAAAATTATTTATACCAACTAAAAAGTGATCATTTGAATTCCTTAATAGGATTTCATTAAAAGAAGTAAACAAAAAATCATATGGATGTATATTTCCATTATCAACATGTAATACCACATAGGTTGAATATTAGAAATATAATTTGAATTCATGGTTATGAACTGGTATTATTTCCAACATCAAATGTCTTTATAATGTATACATGCCCTCCTTTAATATATTCTTAAACTTGAAGAAAAACACTTTTTTTATCATTCCATGAATATGATTATCCTAATTTAACATAAAAAAGGTAAAGACAATAATATAAACACTATAGGACAATATATATATTATACATTAAAAACTTACATCAGCATCTTGCAAAATTAACTCAGTTGAGTTATAATTATTTGGTGAATGATGTGAGGTTATCTTTCATAACCGTATATACCTAACGTTATTTCGCTAATCATGTTTCAGAAGATTGATAGCCTCACAGTATCATAAGACACCTTACGAACATTCCTCAACATGAAAAAACAAGGAAAAAAATTATGGCAACAACAACTTGAGATATGATGAAAATTATGGTATGGAGTCAAATAAGAATGCTGATTTTATAGAAAAAAAAAATACCACATCACAATAATAAAAAAAAGAATCAATTTCGATTTCATTCATATCATAACAACATTTCTCCAATATCACTCAACAAACAAAAATAACTTAAAAACAAATAGTTTAACCATTATACATTATAATTAAAACAAACAATAGGATAAAGCATGAAAAATAAATATAATATGTTCATAAATAAATATATGTCAACTAAAAGAAGAAAAGATTGCCATAACAATTTCTAAATCACATATCTTAATTACTCCTAAGATATAATAATAAATAACTAACAATATAATCTCACAAATTGATTTAGAAATGAATATAAACTATTAATTTATAATAATATCTAAAAATGTAAATCTCGATATCTTACCTGCTCTTAAGATATAATAGTAAATAACTAATATAAAATCTCAAAAATAATAACTTAGATTTTACTAAATGTTTCCAAAATGCTAACGTGGAAACTTGAGATTCTAGCTTTTAATTCTACTTTTATATATATAATAGATAGATACTTAAAAAAAATTAATTCCCAATATGCTATAAAGTTTTAAAATATTTACCTAGAGACTATAAGTTTTGAGAAATCAGTTTCTGTCAAATCGTGATTTATCAATTTTTCTATTTCTTATGAAGATTTTGGTCTATGTAAAACTGCAATTTAAGAATCTCTGAATTCCTGTATCTATCAGACTCATATTATATATTACAATTTTTTTTAAAAAAATAAAGATTTTGGTTTGCCCCAAACCAAGATGTCAAAATCCAAACTTTGAGGCAAGTATGTTACTTCTCCATGCCCGATGGGATACAAGATCTTGTTTTTATTTTTATCTTTTTAAACTAATACCCCATTCCCTTTTCCAAAATCAAAACTCCTGCTTCCCAAATAATATTTATGTGTGTACATGTATATTTTATATTATATATATTATATCATATACAATATACCAAATTTCTAATATATTTTTATATCATTTAAATTAATTAAAATATAAAATGCATATGTATTAACTGAAACCAATGCAACATACAATATATAAATAAATTAATACAAAATGTTTGTTAATAAAAAATATAACATATATTTATATATTTTTAAATGTCACTTAAAAATTTTTGTTATGCTAATTTGAATTTTTTTAAATTTATTTTTTTATAAACGAAAATATGAAAAGAATTATGATAAGATAAATTTTATTATATATATAGTATAATAAAATATTTGTTTATATAGTGTTATACGTAATATTGCATCCCATCAGCCATAGAGAAGCAACGTTCTTGCTTCAGGGTTCATATTTTAACATCTCAGTTTGTGCCAAACTGATATCTTTATTTTAAAAAAAAGTGATGTATAATTTGGTCTGACATTCAAAGATTCTTAAATCTTGGTTTTATTTAGACCAAGATCTTTATAAGAAGCAAAAAGACATAGATAAATCACGGTTTGTATATTGGGAATTAATTTTTTTACTTAAAGTATTTTGGTTAAAACCCCCTTTTTAATCGTGAGTCCCTTCTTTTCCCAATTTTGAACCCTAAGGGCTTTTTTGGTTCAACAGAGAGCATTTGAGAGGAGGGGATTAGAATGATTTTTAATGAAGAGGATTAAATGAGAAAAAATTGAAGGGGGTTTTAAAATTTTCTTATTTGATGAAATTGAAAGGAAGGGGATTGAAAGAATTTTAATGAAATTTTATTTGATTCAGGAAGAAATTGAAGAGAATTGAGTAATATCTCTCCAAAAATAACCCCAAGCAGGAGAGATAAGTAAAGGGGTGAGAATCCTTAGAATTTTTTGAATCAATCAGTGGAGGAAATTTAATCCCTGTAATCCCCTCCTAAGCTTTAGTGTCTATTTGGTTCAACTAAGAGATTGGAGGGAGGAGATTAGATGGATTTTTAATAAAGGAGATTAGAGGGGTTTTAAAATTTCCTTGTTTGGTGGGATTGAAGGGGAGGTGATTGGAGGGATTTTAATGAAATCTTGTTCGGTTCAGGAAGTGATTAGAGGGGAATGAGTAATAATTACTTAATCTCGTCCAAAAAATACCCCAATTTGGAGGGAGAAAGAAAGGGTGGGGGAGGACATTGGAGAGGATTAGCCTCCAATTTTTTGAACCAAACAAGATGAGGGTATTTAATTCCCTCCAATCCCCTTCCCTCCCTTTAAAATCCCCCCAAAACCCCCCAAACAAACAAAGCTTTAGAGACCGAAAAAACTCCCAACCAAATATAGTCCAACAAACCTCCTCTTCGTTCTCAGTTTCTTGTTTTGATCATCAAAGGAACCTAAATCCCGATCATTTTCTCCAACCAAAAAGAAAAGTGTTGGCAAGTGATGACATTGCAAGCGAATAAGGTAGTTTGACTTTTCTCTCTCTTGGTTAGCATGCCTCACCTTTCCGATGAACCTTGACCACTCAAGCTCCCGAAAAAACCCACCAGATTGATCGTCGCAAGATTTGAACCATGATGGCAAAAATAAAAAGAAGAAAGCTGAGGGCTTAGATGATGCTACTATGGATGATTCTATGGAGCAGATGGAGTAAACTTCTTTGTAGACTCATATGGATCAAGAGGCCCTGGGTTTATTGAAATAGAATACCCAACAACCCATCCGAAACCTCTCCTACTGTGACTCCTTTTTGGGTTTCAACGGTGTAGTGAATGACAGCTCTAGCATGGAAGATGATGAGATCATCAATGATGATGAAGGCATTGAATGGGATCTCCCAAAACCGTCTGAAGAATTAAAAAAATTTATGGAAGTCTACCTTGTTGTACCTATCTCTAAAGAGGAATTTCAAACCTGATGTAAGCCTTGGAATCGAGCTCTTATCATCTCTGTTCTACGAAAGAAACTAAATCTTGAAACTTTGAAGACCTAGTTATCCTGTATTTAGGGAATCCCAGATTTTGAACTCATTGGCATTCCAAACAACTATTTTGTTGTGCATTTCACTGATAAAATTTCTTGGAAAGAACAGTACAAGAAAGTCTTTTATGGTGGCCCTTGGAATGTAATGCAACACTGTGTCTTTGTGCAATGCTGGACTCCATATTTTGACCCTTTCAACAACAATCTGGGACAGATGGTGCTATGGGTTAGGATACCTTATATTCCAATGCACTGCTATAATAGTCATTTCATATGAAGGCTTGGTGACAGGATAGGCCAAACTCTGAAAGTAGATATGGATACCTTATCGGATCTCACTTCAAATGAAGCCAAAATGAAAATAGGGCATTATGCCCATATTTTTGTTAAGGTCGATCTCCAAAATAGGTTAGTCCCACGAATCATCTTTACAAATTCTATTTTCAACATAGAATATGAGGGTTTAAACTTGGTGTGTTTTGCTTGTGGGAGATATGAACATAAGAAAGAACAGTACCTATGGAAATGCAAACAGGGAAATACTCCTCACATTGAACAGGGGCATACCCATGCGAAGCAAGAAGTGCTAAAATCACCAGAGAAATCATTACCAGTAATAGGAGACAAATTTGGTCAGTGGATGTTTGTTCAAAAGACAAGGAAATCTCGTGGATTGAGATGGGAAATGACTAAAAAGGGGCAAAATGGATAGGCTGAGCATGGCAAGAACTCCCAAAGAAGGGAATGTCAAAATTTTCAGTCTCGATATGCTGTGCTGCTAGAGGAGGAAGAGGAGAAAGAATTCCAAACTTTTTCAAATTGTAATACTGAACAGGAAAAACCTTATCCTAACACAAAGGAAAAAGGCTCTAGGAACCTGATTATAGAGTACAACGGAGTATGAAGTCTGAGGGGAAACCTTTCTCGAGCAGTGTGGGGAAGATGAAGGAAGCATCATGTACGAAGTTATACCCCAAAACTAAAGGGAAGGAAAATGTTAAACCATTGTGCTCTAGTTCACAACACAAGGCCCACCAGACAACGGAGTCCTCAAGTAGACCAATTAACAAAACAACTCAGCTTGTCCATCAAAAAAGGTTGGGGAAATCACAAAATAGGGTCCATGTCCTCATTAGTGGTAGCCTTAACCAAGTAGGCCAGATTTCAAAAGCCCATCATCCAACCATGCCTAATTCCCCTCTTATCATCCACACTACTAGTGTCGACCATCCAAGCTCAAATGATAACCGAGACCACTCCCAAATATATATTACTCTAATGGAGACTTCCACTATTAGTCATCCTCCAAAACCTCTTGACGATCCATTTAAGGGGCCTTCAAATTTTAATGTGATGGATGATTTTGCAGCAATTGATGCACAAGGATTGGTGAGATTGCCACGAGAACAAGAAGCCGGCCTCATTGAGTACCCCAATGGATGGTAATTCTTGTTAGGTTGGCTGGTCACCCAAGAGGGGGGTTGAATTGGGTGATGCAAGATTTTCGCTATTTTTGGATCACAACCCAGTTTCACTAAGAGTGCAGCAAAACAGGGATAAATAGAGAGAGTTGTGTGTAGCAACTGAATAGAGAAGATAAAGAACAATACACAACAATTTATACTGGTTCAGCCCAACCACTTGACCTACATCCAGTTCCCAAGCCACCACTTGAGATTTTCCACTATATCTCACAGATTTGATCCGGGTACCTATGAAGCCTCAGGACATTCCCACAAGTTTCAGTAGGCACTTGTGAAGCCACTCTCCCCACACCCTTACAAGATGTGTAAATCCCTTAGTGTTTCCCCACACTAAGATTCTACCCAGAATATGTAGAAAGAAATGTTTACAGAATAGAAACTCTCTTGAAGAGTATATAATACATTGAAAGTTCACTCTATTAAGGTGGGTTTTTCAAACAATGCTGAGATAGAAAGATTTTACAAATTATTGCAGCATTTTCGCATAAACTTTTTTAAGATTGTTACCTATGAGTTCAAATGATGTTATATTTATAGTTTTGTAGTGTAATTAGACGTTAGACACAAGATCTAGCCGTTAGAGATGTTACCCAACGGTTACTCTGCAAAACTAGCTGTTTACCAACCATATTTAATGTTTCTAACATTCTAAAATTTGAATTTTGGATGTCAATAGACGAATTTTGAAGATACCGAAAGTTGAAGATTTTAACGTTGAACTTCAAAGTTCATCTGTTATAAAGCAAAATTTAAATTTTTATCTTTAGAAAATGTTTCTATGTTAGGACATATGAATTTTCAAGTTTAAAATACTTATGAACAGTTATTCCATATTGCTACAGTGCCTTCGAATTCAAATTTTGGTTCTCAAAATTCATCTGTCAGTGAGCAACTCAATATGGCACAAGTTCTTCCTTTTGAAATTTGAATTTTAGATGTGGAAATTCATCTATTGGTTGTTCTAGAAGTATTTCTATATTTCTGGATATTCAAAATTTGAATTTTCAAAGTTAAAATTCATCTGTTATGCTTGAAGTTCGAATTTTGGAAACCAAAGTTCGTCTGTTAGCTTTTCTGGAAGTATTTTCACATTCTGGTGTTTCAAAATTCGTCTGTTAGACCTGAAGTTCAAATTTTGGAAGCCAAAATTTGTCTGTCAATGGCAAGCTCAACTTAGCACAAAGGTTCTCTGTGAAATTTGAATTTCGGAGGCCCGAAATTCGTCTATCGCAGCGGAACCTCCGTAACTTAGAATTTTGCACTGTAGACAATTTTACAGAAGCTATAACTCTCTCATTTTAACTCTAAATTAAGCAAATAACCTATGGTTGGAAAGCTATAAATGTATACTTTCAAATGAAATAGTTTCACTTTAAAAAAAATGTATTTTGTGAGATATGATCAAAATAATGATAAGGGGTCAAATCTGATAATTCATATCTTACTACTCAAATTTTAATGACCATAGCTTTTTCATATGATCTTTATTTTAAGTGAAATTAACCTTCTTTGAAAAGCTTATTAAGTCTAGTTTCATATGAAATAATTTTTACATTAAAGCCATATGCATTTTGAGATATATATTAAAAACACTAATCAAAGGTCAAACTCCAGATTCTTGAAAACCAGATTTCACTAACTATGCTTAACTTGAAATTCAAATTTCAACACTTGAAATTTGTCTGTCAGAGGTAATATCTCTGAAACTTCAAATTTCAGTCAGTAAAGTTCATATTTTCACAAATTATATGAAGTTTAACTTCTCAAAATTCGTCTGTCATCAGAGTTTTTCAAATCTAACTTATGCTAACATCAGACTTATTTAATCTAACTCATTTAAAACATATGGTAACAAGATTAAGTAATTTCAAAGATTAATCCCACCTCAAGACCTAAGTGAAAACAAAATATACCTAGTCTTCAAATGTTGAGTTCCACTTTCACTTGATCATTTCCTTCTTGACATGCTCTCTCTAATCTTCCATTTTTTGAGCATCCTTTCTTTTCTTCTTTCTTGAGTGAGGTATGGTATCCATTTCTATTTCTGTATTCCAATGCTCACTCTTCTTACTTAGACCAACCTATATTTAATATATTACACTTACAAACTAAGTAATTAGTCATGTTTATATATCCAACTTATGTTATTCATTGTAAAAGTATAATGGATATATTTACACATAGCATGATATATGTATTATAACCATAATTAAGTACATGCTAATATGTATTTTACTTCTTTAAGGAACATTATATATGTCAAATACATATAATGCATTTGTTCCTTATTACTCTATATTTATCATCATCAAAACTTATATTATACTAAACCTTACAATTCTTATCTCCTCTGATTTATTTTCTTTTAGTGTTTCAATGATAGTTGGCTTTTGGAATTGTCGCAATGCTGGGGGAAGGCTTTTCCTCTAGTTTTTAAAGATATTATTAATAAACATCTCCTTGAGGTGTTTCGCCTTATTGAAACTAGAATAAGCAGTGCTAGAGTTGATTGTGTAGCCAAAAAACTGGGTTTCAATAACTGGTTAAGAGTTGAGGCCATTAGTTATGTGGGCGGCATTTGGGTTCTCTGGAATGATAACGAAGTCACTGTTGAATACATCTTTTCAAATGTTCAAGTTCTGCACTGTAAGATTACTGACATCTTTTCTGCTAAGTCTTATTTTGCTACTTTTATTTATGGACAAACTAGTGCTGCAAAGAGGAAAAGTTCATGGCAAACCATTAAATCCATCGCTACAACAATTGAGGAGGGATGGGTCATTTTAGGTGATTTTAATACTTTCTTGTCCATTGAAGATAAAGAGGGGGATGGCCAGGCTGCCAATTTGCTACAAGTTCCCAAAATTGGTGATAGATTTACCTGGGAAAATAATCATGTCAAAGAGCGTCTTGATTGGGTTTTCTATAACTATGCCTAGGAATAATGCCACAATCAAACAAGAGCTCACCATCTTTTAAAATACAAATCAGATCACCGGGTTGTTATCTTGTCATGCAATGAAAGAAGGGATGTGTAAGCTCGAAGAAATTTACCTACAATGTAGCATGGGCACTGGAAGAGAGTTTCATGAATGTGGCTCTTGAAGCCTGGGAGAACAAAGTCTGGAAGGAGGGTGTTAATACTTTTGCAGATCTAGAAACTAGCTGGAATGAGAATCACCTTGGAAGTATACCCAAGGAAAAAAACTGAATCCTAAAGAGACTACAAGGGATAGATAGAGCTAGGCCTACAAATGACAATAATGGCCTCTTTAGACTTGAAAAATCTCTTTGGGAAGAATACAACAAGCTCTCAGCATAAGAAGAAATGATTAGGTTCCAAAAGTCTTGATGCAATTGGTTGATGTGGGGAGATAGAAACACTAAATTTTTCCATGCATCTATAATGTTCAAAAGGAAAAGAAATAGAATTGAAGCTTTGTTGGATGAATGGGGTAAGTGGGTTTCTAATCTTATTGATCTTCGAGAAATGGCTCGTACCTTCTTCCAGAATTTGTACACTAAAGATCTGAACTTGCAGTAACCATCATTTATTCGTGCTGACTTTCCCATCCTATCAGAGGTTGAGATCCTGGAAATTCAAAGGCCTATTACTGATGTGGAGATTAAAAATACTACTTTCTCTATGGGAGCTTTTAAAGCCCCAGGTCTAGATGGTATTCAAGCGCACTTCTTTCACACTTAGTGGGAAACCATAGGTGATAAAATTTGCAAGATGGTCAAAGAGGCATTTACCAACCTAGAAATAATAGAAAGCATCAACCAGACAAACATTGTCCTATTGCCAAAAGTTGAACATCCTACCTCAATCAAAGAAATAAGATCGATCTCCTTGTGCAATATTGGTTTTAAAATTATTACCAAACTTATTGCTCATCGCCTCAGGAATGTTTTAAGCAAGCAAATTATGTAGAATCAATACAGTTTCATTATGGGGAGGCACAGTACAGATAACATCATATTGGCCTAAGAAGTTATCCACACAATACGAGGTCTAAAGGGAAATAAAGGATACATAGCCATTAAGGTGGATCTTGAAAAAGCCTATGATTGTTTAGATTGGGGTTTTATTGAGAACACTCTCAATCATATAGGGCTTCAATGAGATCCAACTCAAGTCATAATGACATGCATTCCATCGGCCACCATGAAAGTGCTATGGAATGGTGAAGAATCTCAAGAATTCAAACCTAGCAGGAGTGTTAGACAAGGGGACCCTTTCAGCCCTTATGTGTTTGTACTATGTATGGAGAGATTAGGCCACATGATAAACTATGAATGTGAGACAAATCAATGGAAACCCCTAAAACTCTCCTTTAGAGGTCCCATGCTATCTCATCTATTTTTTGCATATGACCTTATCCTATTTAGGAAAGCCTCTAATAAGCAAGTTGAAGTTATAAAGAAGGTTATACACCAATTCACTATGGCAACAGGACATAAAGTTAATCTATCCAAGACCAAAGCTTTCTGTTCCAAAAATGTTAATTTCAATCGAGCTTTACACTATAGCCAATCTCTTGGAATTGCCATTGTTGTGGATATGGGCAAATACCTAGGGATTCCTTTTCTCCACAAAAGGATTTCCAAGGCCATTTTCAACCCTATCCTTCAGAAGGTGCAGAAAAAATCATCAAGTTAGAAAGGCAATTTTTTAAATCTAGCATGACGCAATATGCTTATGAAAGCAATAATTTCGGCTTTACATGGTTATTCTATGCAATCAATGCTACTCCCATATGGGCATCTGGAAGAAGTTGAGAAGCACAGAAAAAATTTCTTATGGAAACACACTGGTGAGGGGAAGAAGATTCACTAGATAGCTTGGGATAGCATGAAAAAACCTAAGAATGTAGGCGAGCTTGGCCTTAAATATCTTAGGAAACAAAATGTTGCTTTCATTATGAAACTTTACTGGGGTCTCATCAATAAGCAAGATGCTTTGCGGGTTCAATGTCTCAGATCAAAATATAGATGCGGAACTGAAGTTATTCCAAATGTGAGGAAGAAGAAATCAGCATCACATGTATGAAATAGTATCACCAAGACCTAGGAGAAATTCTCCAAAGGTGTAGGAAAAAAACTGTGAAATGGTCGGAACACCAACTTTTGGTGGGATCTTTGGTCCCTATTAAACCAACCACTCATTACCCATGTTAAGAGAAATGAACACCTGGTCAACCCATATGCCTTTGTTTTATTGAATTAAGTGTTTTGATGATTTTAAACAACTAGAATTTGGAAGGATGATATCAAAGGAGTATAAGAATAGACAAGTGAAGAAATCCAAGAAGAAATATGTGAATTATTAGACATTAGGATTTCTCACAATGTACACACGGGTAAAAGGCTTTGATTTTACTTACTCAAACTCCTACTATGTTCAAATATGTGTTTTTCACGTTATTCTATGTTGACATATGTTAAATTTGAAAAATACTGACTAATAAATGAATTTTGAATTAATAAACCTCATATATTTTGTTTAAAATTTGAAATTTACTGACTGAAATTTGAAGTTCTAGAAATATCACCTCTGACAGATGAATTTTAGGTATTGAAATTCAAATTTCGAGTCAAACATAGTTAGTGGAAAGTGAAAAAATCGTTTAAAGTCATGTCAATATTCGTCTAATGTTAAAATACAAAAATATTTGAAAGACAATCCCTTTGACAGACGAATTTTGAATTTCAAAATTCAAATTTTAAAGTAAAGACTTGTAAGTCTGCTCGAAGGTGTCTCTGATAGACGAATTTTGAAAGTGAAAAATTTGAATTTTGAAAGATCGAACTCTTGTGCCATGTTGAGCTAAGTTCTGACAGACGAATTTTGGGCCTCCAAAATTCAAATTTCGAGAGCATTGTAGAAACATGAGACAACTGTTCACATCTAATAGATGTACTTTGGATATGAAAATTTGTATGTTTTAACATAGAATATGTTTGACAAAATCAAAATTTGAATTTTGCTATTAAACAGATGAATTTTGAAAGTTCAATGTTAAGTCTTTAACTTATGATCTTTGCAAAATTCGTCTGTAAGCACACAAAATTTGAATTTCATTAAATGTGGTTGGTAAACGGATAGTTTTATAGAGTAACCCTTGAGTAACATCTCTAACAGCTAGATCTTATATCTAACATCTAGTTAAGACACAAATCTATAAATAGAACTTCATTTGAAGTTATAGGTAACAAATCCATGCTGTAAATACCGAAATTCTGCTGAAATCTTTAGTTTAAGCCTTTTACTCTCTCACACTTCATTTACTGCACTTCAACTATCCCATTTACTCTATATTAGAGAGTTTTCATTATGTACAAAATCTTTTCTTCATTTGGAAGAAAGATATTCTTATGAGGGGTTATCATAAGGGATTTAGAAAACACTTTGTAAAAGTGCAAAGTATAAATTTGAAGGCTCTTAGAACAGAGCATTAGCTTGTACTGTAGTATTACAAAGAACCCATTGAATTCTTATAAGATAGTGGAAAATCTTGAGTGGTGGCTTGAGGACTGACGTAGGTCAAGTAGTTAGACCAAACCAAGAAAAGTTTCTGTGTCCTTTCCTATCTTACCTTGCATTTGCTATATTGCTCTGTACTCTGTTTTCTATAAAATCTCTACTATTACTATTCTATCACATTTTTGCAGAAAAATTTTTAACTTCTCAATTCACCCCCTCTCTTGGGAAGCCAGCAAACCTAATAAATGGTATTAGAGCCCAGGCTCCCAACTGAAGGATCTAAAAATTCGGGAGAATATATGACTGGCTTTGGAGAAAACATTCTTCCCAAATAAAACAATACCAACAGACCTCCTGGCTTCAGTGGAGAACATTATGGATACTGAAAGATAAGGATGTAGATCTATCTCTAGTCCATTGACTTAGACATCTGGTCAGTCATCTAGAAGGGAGACTTTGTCCCAATGAAGCTGCAGGATGATGGCAAGTGCAAAAAAAAGCTAAAGGAGGAATGGAATGATGAAGATAAAAGAAGAGTCCTACTCAACTATAAAGCCAAACACTGCTTAGTTAGTGCACTTAACCAGGACAAATTTTACAGGGTATCTCAATATACAACAGCTAAAGGTATGTGAGACACTCTGGAAATTGTTCATGAAGGAACAACTAAAGTCAGAGAAAATAAACTGAATTCCTGCATAGGCAAATATGAAAGTTTCAAAATAAAGGATGGTGAAAATACCAAAGATCTGCAGAAGAGATTTACCCTTATTGTGAATCAGCTAAAGAGTATAGGCAAGGAATACACATAACCAAAGAAAGTCAAAAAAATCCTTAGATCTCTCCCTCTTAAATGGTAACCAAAAACAACAGCCATAGAAGAAGCCAGAGGAGAATTAGTGGCTTCTGTCATAGACCTCTTCAGCAGCTTAGAAGAATATGAGGGCAAGATGAAGGCTCTCAAGGATGTTGGACAAGACAAGAAGAAAAAAGGTCTTGCATTAAAAGCTACAGAAGAAAAAGAAGAGGATTCTGATGATGATCAAGAACTAGAAGAAGAAACATTGGCTACGTTGGTCAAAAAATTTGGAAGATTCTACAACAAAAAATGAAACAAAAAGTTCTTCAAGAAAGGAGCAGCAGCAGACAATAAGAAGGAAAGCAAAGAGCCTATCACCTGTTATAAATACAAGAAACAAGGGCACATCCAATGGGAATACCCACGATTCCTGAAAAAGTAGGAGAAAGAAAAGAAAGCAGCTGACAAAGGCAAAAAGAAAAAGGCCTACATTTCATCAATTTGGGGCAACAGCTCAGATGAAGAAGATGAAGATGAGGAAAAATTGTCAACATATGTATGATGGCACGTGCAGCTGAAGAAATTCTAAATTCATCTGATAGTGATCATGAAGATGAGGTCTATCTTAGAGCTAGCAAAAGCAGTAAATGATATATGGACAATGCATGCTCAAGACATATGACTGATGATAAGGAGAATTTCATCACCCTTAGAAACAAGAAAGGAGAAAAAGTGATCTTTGGAGGTGATTAATATGACAGAATAATTGGCATTGACATCATGGACAAGAATCCTAAAACATCTATAGAAGAGGTGTTGTTTGTGATTGGCCTCAACCATAGCCCACTGAGTGTGAGTCAGACATATGACAAAGGGAATTAGGTACTGTTTGACTCAAAGTTCTACCTGGTCATTCGAAAAAAGGGATTGCAAACTAATCCTCAAACCTCAAAGGGATGGTAACTGCTATATCATTGATCTAGATGAACTTCCTACTTTAGATTCCGTATGTTTAATTAGCAAAGATAATGAAAGCTAGCTGTGGCATAGAAGACTAGCCCATATTAATATGAACCAACTAACCAAATTGATTAAAAATGAATTAATCACTGGATTACTAAAACTCTCTTTTGAAAAAGGTAAAGAATGTCATGCATGCCTCAAGGGGAAACAAACTAAATCATCCTTCAAAACTAACAATGTAATCACTATATCTAGACCACTACAGTTATTGCACATGGAATTGATAGGTCCATCTAGAGAAAAAGCATTATTAGAAATTTATATGTGCTTGTAGTTGTAAATGATTATTCCATATGTACTTGGCTTTGTTTCTTTCCTCCAAAGATGAGACTTTTGATGCATTTATAACCTTAGTCAAGAAAGTGCAAAATGAGAAAGGTATTTCCATTATATCGATAAGGTTTGATCATGGAGGAGAATTCAAAAATTAAAACTTCCTAGAATACTGTGGTAGAGAGGAAGAACAGAATATTGGAAGAAATGGCAAGAGTAATGATGAACGAAAAAGAACTTTCTTAATACTTGTGGCTAATACAGTATACACAACAAGCTATATCATTAATAGAGCCTACATCAGACTAATTTTAAGGAAGACACTTTATGAGTTCTACAAATAAAAAAAGCCAAATCTCTCACATCTACATGTGCTTGAATGCAAGTGTTTCGTTCACAATAATAGAAAAGAGAATCTAGATAAGTTTGATGCAAAATCGAACGCAGTTATATTCCTTGGCTATTCTAGTAGAAGTAAAGCACATATGGTGTTTAATAAAAAGTCTGGAACAGAAGAATTTGTGCATGTAGTTTTCATTGAAAATGAAACTGTTTCCAAACATGCTTTAGACAAGGAAGAAATAATCCCCAACTTTAAGAACTTGAATATTTTTGAAGAAAATAAAATTGAACCTCAAAAAATATCCGAATCTGCTAATGCAAAGGAAGATATTCAGGAGAAAGATGTTGAATTTGAAAATAATAAAGAAACTTCTCTAGAACTCCTAGAGTTTGGAGATATCAAAGGAATCATCCAATTGATCAAGTAATTGGGGATGCTTAAGAGAATATTAGAACCATAAGACAACTTAGGGATCAAATAAATAACTATACATTTATCTCTCAAATTGAATCTAAGTGTACTGAAGAAGGTTTAACTGATAAATATTGGGTATTAGCTATGCAAGATGAGCTTAATCAATTTACAAGAAGTTTGGGATTTAATTTTTAGGCTCTAGAATCACCCAATTATTGGAACTAAATGGATATTCAGAAATAAACTCAATGAATCAGGAATAATTATTAGAAACAAAACTAGATTAGGAGCCAAAGGATATAATTAGGAGAAAGACATAGATTATGTGGAAACCTTTGCTCTAGTTACAAGAGTGGAAGCAATAAGAATCCTCTTAGCCTATACATGTATAAAAGACATAATGTTGTATCAAATGGAAGTAAAGAGTGCTTTTCTGAATGGTTATATCATGGAAGAGGTTTATGTTAATCAACCTTCAGGCTTTGAGGACTCAACAAAGCCAAATCATATTTATAAACTGAAGAAAGCACTCTATAGCTTAAAACAGACACCTAGAGCATGGTATGAAAAGCTAAACAATTTCCTAGCTAAAAAAGGATTTAACAGAGGAAAAGTTGATACAACATTTTTACTAAAAAGGAAAAATAAAGACTTATTTATTGTGCAGATTTATATTGATGATATTGTATTTGGTGCTACTAATGGATCTCTTTGCAAGAATTTTTCTAAGTTAATGCAGAGTGAATTTAAGATATCTATGATGGGTGAGCTCAACTTCTTCCTTGGACTGCAAATCAAACAATGTGATAATGACATCTTCCTCAATCAATCAAAATATCTGAAGGAGTTGCTGAAAAAGTTTGAAATGGAAAATGCCAAATCAATGGGAACTCCTATGACCACTGCAACAAAGCTTGATATGGATGACGGAGGAAAGCCTTTTGATATAATTCAATATAGAAGAATAATTGGTTCTCTGCTATATCTAACAGCAAGTAGACCTGACATTATGTTTGGTGTCTGCATATGTGCTAGGTTCCAATCATGTCCCAAAGAGTCCCATGTAACAACTGTGAGGAGAATATTCAGATACTAATTGAAACATCACAAATGGGACTATGGTATCCAAAAGGAAATGGAGAAGAACTCATAGGATATATTGATGCTGACTTTGCCGAATACAAAACTGATAGAAAAAACACAAGTGGAACGTGCCAATTTTTAGGAGGATCCTTGGTTTCATAGTTAAGCAAGAAACAAAATAGTGTATTGAATTAAGAGTTTTGATTATTCCAAAGCAACAATCAAGAGCTTGGATTGAAGATATCAAAGGAGATCAAAGTGCTTCAAGTGAAGAATGTTTGAATAATAAGTGTTAGATCTTCTGTAGGATCTTTTGTTTTGTTTGAATAAGGGTAAAAGATTTTGATTTGAAAAAAAGACCTTTTCAAACCTTGATTTTATGTTAAATCTTGATTTATTTGAAAAACACCCACAAACAGACGAAGTTTGAAAAGTTTAAAACTAAATTGTCATATGGAAATTCGAACTTTGCCTTTGGAAATTCGAATTTCAAGCTAAAACTGAATAAGTCTGAAGAGTTGTCTCTCTGTCAGACGAATTTTGATTCTCCAAAATTCAAATTTTCATGAGTCTGAAAGAAGCTTCTTTGAAACAGACGAACTTTGACTTTCAAAATTCAAATTTCAGACAAAACACAACTTATGAAAATAGAAGAAATTCGTCTGAAACAATGTTAAAGTTCATCTGAGATCAAGAAGAATCTGAGTTTCAAAACTGCTTTCTGTCAGACGAACTTTGAACATTAAAATTCAAATTTCAGAAGTTAAGATTGTGAGTCTGTTTAAATGAAATATTGACATACAAATGACAGAGATTTGTAACTTCGAATGTTGAAGCTAGTCTGAAAAGATTCTCTCTGACAGATGAACTTCACTCTTCAACATTCGAATTTCGAAGAAAGTGAACCACTGTGCCTCCTTTTAATGTATTGGGAACAGACGAATTTTGGGCTTCTAAAATTCAAATTTCGAGGGCACTGTAGCAAATTGAAAACACTGTTCACCCTTAACCGAAAAACTTTCTTCTTGAAAATTCGTATGTCACATTGTAAAAATGTTCTGTAAGTTTCAAAATTCGAATTTCACTTCATGAACAGACGAACTTCGTACTGTAACGTTGGAAGCTTTAACCTTCAGTTCCTTCGAAATTCGTCTGTTGACCAACCAAAATTGAAATTTCAGTATGTCAGAAGCATTAAATGCGGTTGGTTAACGGATAGTTTTTCAGAGTAACTGTTGGATAATTTTCCCAACGAATAGATTAAGTCTCTAACGGACATTTGAGACTTAAATCTATAAATACAACAACATTTGAAGTTGTAAAAAAATGAATCTAACTTGTATATACCGAATTTCTGTCAAAACTTCTTCTCAAGAGCTTTTACCCTCTAGCTTCAATATCTGTACTTTAACCTTCATATCTACTCTATTTAAGAGAGTTATATCATTGTAAACAATCTACTCTTCATCTGGAAGATAGATTTACTTATGAGGGGAAATCACAAGGGGATTGGGAAGCACATTATATAAGTGCTTAGAGAGAGTGAGAAAGCTCCAGAAAACAGAGCATATTCATTGTACTGTGGCATTAGCAAGAAGCCCGTTGAATTCTTGCTGTATAGTGAAAAATCTCAAGAGTGGTCTTGGGGACTGGACGTAGGTCAAGTGGTTAGATCGAACCAGGATAAATTACTGAGTCTTCTACTCCCTATCTTTACTTTTCAGCTTACTCTGTTTTATACGTTGCTTCCTTTAAACTGTGCTACCTTCACTTATCTCACTTTGTGCAGAAAAAATTCAATCTTCCCAATTCACCCCCCCTTGGGAAGTCAGCCTTGCTCACATAGTGTAGCTTTCTCCACAGCAAAAGCTGAATATATAGTTGCAGGCAGCTGTTATACTCAAGTCCTTTGGATGAAGCAGCAACTTGAAGATCTTAAGATTAAGATGAAGGAAATACCAAGCAGATGTAACAATTAGAGTGTCATCAATATCATAAAGAATCCAGTCATATATTCAAGGACTAAACACATTGAAATTAGACATCACTTCATCCGGGACCATGTTTTGAAAGAAGACATCAAGTTAGAATTTGTCCCCACAAAAGATCAACTTACATACATCTTAACAAAACCTCTTGCTGAAGATAAATACTATAAGATTAGGAGAGAATTAGGAATGGTAAATCTCAATGAGCTGTAAGCAAGTTCCTAACCATCTTTATTTAAGTTTCTAAAGTCAAGCTTTCAAAATCTTTGTTGACTTAAGCTTCGGAGTATGTTTAAGATATTTTGCAGGAACTCCTCATGAGATTAAAGATAAGAAAATTCAAGTTAATGGAGTTAATCAGACCTACGTAGTCAATAGATGCTAAAATAGAGCTGGAAATTCAAATTTTCAGGCCCTATCCATAAGTTCAGTAATTCAAAATTCACACTTTAAATATTATTAGATGAATTTTCATGCTTGATTATGATTTTGAATGAACTGGCATGCTTAAAATTTGAACTTATATACTAAACAGACGCATTTCAGTACATAATATGCTACTACAATACTCACAAGTTGCTCGAAATTCATTTGTTGCAATTAGAAAATTCGAATTTTGAAATGTTGACATGAAAGTTGGCTATATTCAAATCTTCAACATACAAATTTTAACTACTTAAAATGCGGATTTCAAAATTTCTTTACAAAGTCTTAAAATTTGAATGCTTGAATCTCAAAGTTTGTCTATCGAACATCTTTTGCTTGTGTGTCTCACAATGATTTCTTAAAATTCAAACTTTGGAAATACAACATTAATCTGTTGAAGCATGTTTAAATGTTAAGACGAATTTCAAGGATGAAAATTAAATTCTCTTCCTTGTTTGCATCTTTATTGAACTCTTAAAATTCAAACTTTGATGGCATGAAGTTCATCTGTTGAGAAATATTCTCTAAACCATATTACTGACAGACAAACTTTAAAGATGAAGATTTATGTGTTAGACACTATCCTCTGCTTGACAAGCTATGTACCCTCTCAAAATTTGAATTTTGACCCTCAAAATTCGTCTATTGAACGGTTACAAAAGCTGAACTGAAGGGTCTCGCTCTGAACAGACGCAACCCTATACGTCTCTCTCTCAAATATGTTCATTTCCCTTTTTAATTTCTCATTAATTCTGTCCATGAATCTTCATTTTCCAACAGTTAAACTTCTGCTCAAACTTTATAAACCTCTTCCAAGCTTCATTCATCAATAATCTATCTCAAAAATGGCAAGGGTTAAAAATCCCAACATTGGTGGAAAGGCTTCCAGACCAAAAAGGGCTGTCAAGTCACAATATGTGTCTAAAGAGAGTGAAACAAAGAAAAGGAAAGGAGAATCTAGTAAGGCAACACCGTCCAAAAGGTAGAAAACAACATTGAAGGCTAAATCAAAGAAGCCTGTCCCAGCTGCTACTGCCTCTTCCTCATCCAGCATTGAGTCTGAGGAACTCTAGTTAACCACTAAGCCTCTGTGTAGCATGGCCCATATCTTGGAGGAGTACACCATAAAGTTTGTTAGTAAGAAGGTAATCAACCTTCATTGTACCAACTTGGATATTTTTTTATTTCCAACAATTTTGATGCTGGGTTATGGCTGGTAAAATATAAGAATCTATTGGAGATTAAAGAAAGCTATGATGATGAAGTTGTCAAAACATGGTATGTTTCTCTATCATACAACAACAAAAAGGGGAGATGGCAGGTTAATCTCAGGTCCAGAACTCTCTAGCTCTCAGATGAAACAATCAATGAAGTTCTGGAAATTCCTGGGCAAGATGGCCTTAAGATTGATATCACCACCTCTTGATACATGGATGAGAATGAAGAAGCAAATAAGGAAGGTGGTTCATTCTTGAACTACAAGGAGAGCACAGTCATAAACACCTTATTCAAGAGGAAAGAAAATAGGCCATCATGAGAGTGATAAAGCCTTCTGACTTAAGCTTCCAAACAAGGGTCCTGCACTACATTGTGTCCAGGATCATATTCAACAAAGGGGGAAGTTTCAACTTGATCACAAGGGTTATAGCACATATGATAACTACCCTGATGCATGGAAAGCTACTGAATATGGGCTATATTATCTTCCAACATATGCTCAAGGCAAGGGATCAAAGGAAGGGTTCCACCCTGTCTTATGCCTCTATCATTACCAAGATGCTTCAGTATGCAAGATCCAACACTTAGCAAAAGGGAAAAGCAAAACCTACTGAAGTATTAAAGGAGGAAGAGCTACAACAAATGGGTATTGAAAGACAAGAAGGAGGATGGATTGGAAAGGAAGCAGGGAAATCAGAAGACCTGTTCTTTAAGGAAGGTCAATCACAATAGCCAAAAGGGACTTCTGAGGCTGCTTCACCCACACAGTCTACACCATAACCTTCCTAACCTATTTCTTCTCCACCACAGACCACTCAACCACCTCAACCCTCCACTCCTTCCATGTGGGCCAAGCCAACAACAACTAGTGAGCTGTATGATAGTCTATCTGCCCTCATGCTGAGCATCAGAGAAGAGTAAAATGCCAAGTTTGCTTACCTGCAAGATTAGATCACACAATTGGCTAAGAACATGAAAGTGATTGTTGATTCGTATGAAGAAATTAGAAGTGATATTCCCTCCACATTAGCTCCACCTCAGTCTGGACCCTCTGATCCTACCAAATCTAAAACTCCTAAACCTCCAAGTCCCTTGGTGCTAGAATCTGCTGAGCCTACTGCTGAAACTATTGTTGCTGAGGCTGCTAGCACTATGGCCACCCCACAGGCCTCCAGTAATAAGACAAGTCCTGGTCCACCCTTGGACTATTTCATGGAGGAAGAGGAATCTTAGGTAAAAGGCCCTCATGAACCTATAATGGAAAATGTTACTCAGGAATCAATCCTGTCATCTCACGAATCTAAGCATATGAAGAAATTTGTGGTAGTCATCACCTCTGCACCAATCATTCAAGCTGCACTAAATGAGGAAAGAAGCCTAGTTCCCTATGTGGATGCTGTTGTCATTGCACAAGATGCAATTGTGCAAGCTCAAAAGAAAAGGCTTGATGAAATGTTTTCTCTTCCTACCCCTTAATCTTCATCTCTAAAGCCTGGTCTCTTTATAGCACAGAGGGTCAGATTAGCAAATCTTCAGAGAGAAGTTTAGGAGATGGTCTCATATGCTGAGGAAGATCTCCCTAAAACACCACCATCAGTACCTCTTCCTTAGATCCCCTCCTTAATGCCATTCATCCCTGTCCCTCTTCATGTTATTCCGGTGCCACAGATTCCTCCTCCTGTTATGCATGTTCTAGCTCCTGATGATGCCAAAAAGGGGGAGAAGAAGTATGGGCAAACTGGAAAGTCTGAAGCCGGGCAATCTGGCAAGACCTACAACAAAAAGTCCAAGCCCAAGAAGAAGTGATTGGTAGATCCTTAGGGCTGTTTGTTTCTATTTGTATTGAAATATTAATCTTGCTTTTGAAATATTTTTCTTCTGTACTCGTTGAATCACTGTATTGCACTTTGAATGAATACAATGTGATTCCATATTTTCCTTCCGCTCTTCTATATGTGTTGTACTTATCTTTAAAATTTAATGCATACATTGAGGGGGAGCTCTTAGAAGCAAATCCAAGTACTAATTTAGTTTGCGAGTTGTTTTGTCATCATCAAAAGGAGAATGTTGAAGCAAGTGTTTTGATAATTCTAAACAACTAGAGCTTGGAAGGATAATATCAAATGAGTATAAGAATAGACAAGTGAAGAAATCCAAGAAGAAATATGTGAAAAATTATATATTAGGATTTCTCACAATGTACACAAGGGTAAAAGCCTTTGATTTTACTTACTCAAACTCCCAGTATGTTCAAATATGTGTTTTTCACGTTATCCTATGTTGACATATGTTAAATTTAAAAAAACACTGACTAACAAACGAATTTTGAATTGATAAACCTTATATATTTTGTTTAAAATTCGAACTTTACTGACCGAAATTCAAAGTTTCAAATATATCACCTTTGATAGACAAATTGTGGGTATTGAAATTTGAATTTTGAGTCAAGTATATTTAGTGAAAAGTGAAAAAATCTTCTAAAGTCATGTCAACATTAGTCAAATGTTAAAATACAAAAAGACTTGAAAGATAGTCCCTTTGACAGATAAATTTTGAATCTCAAAATTTGAATTTTAAAGTAAAGACTTGTAAGTCTGCTCGAAGGTGTCACTAATAGACGAATTTTGAAAATGCAAAATTCAAATTTCGAAAAATAGTAATCTTGTGCCATGTTGAGCCAAGTTTTGACAGACGAATTTTAGGCCTCCAAAATTCAAATTTCGAGAGCATTGTAGAAACATAAGACAACTATTCACATTCAATAGATACACTTTGGATATGAAAATTCGTATCTTTTAACATATGATATGTTTAACAAAATAAAAATTTGAATTTCACTATTGAACAAATGAATTTTGGAAATTCAACGTTAAGTCTTTAACTTATACTTTCTGTAAAATTCATCTATTGGCATCCAAAATTCAAATTTTAGTATGTCAGACTCATTAAATGCGATTGGTGAACAGATAATTTTGTAGAGTAACTGTTGAGTAACGCCTCTGACGACTAGATCTTGTATCTAACGTCTAGTTAAGACACAAATCTATAAATAGAACTTCGTTTGAAGTTATGGGTAACAAATCCATGCTGTAAATATCGAAATTCTGCTAAAATCTTTAGTCAAAGCCTTTTACTCTCTCACATTTCATTTAATGCACTTCAACTGTCTCATTTTTTCTATATTAAATAGTTTTCATTCTGTACAAAATCTTTTCTTTATCTGGAGGAAGGATATTCTTGTGAGGGGTTATCACAAGGGATTTGGGAAACACTTTGTAAGAATGTAAAGTGTAAATTTGAAGGCTCTTAGAATAGAGTATCAGCTTGTACTGTGGCATTACAAGGAGCCCACTAAATTTTTACAAGATAATGGAAAATCTCAAGTGGTGGCTTGAGAACTTGACGTAGGTCAAGTGGTTAGACCGAACCAAGATAAATTTGTGTCATTTCCCCTTTTATCTTGCATTTGCTATATTGCTCTATACTCTGTTTTATGCAAAATCTCTACTATTACTATTCTATCACGTTTTTGCAAGAAAATTTTGAACTTTCCAATTTATCCCATCTTGGGAAGCCAGCAAATCTAACACATTTGGAAGTTCACAAGTGTTAACAATACTTAGGACATGCACAAACTGAGATTATTTTTCCCTCTAGGGGTGATCAATAAAGTCCTAATCATTTAGCCACCCTAGGAAATCGAACCTAACTGCTATTGTTGGCGACACTCCTTAGATGGATCTTTTTTTGTTAGCCCTGCATATACCTTTCTAAATGAACATGACTAGAGGAGCACAAGTATATTGTGGAAATTAATATGGAAATGGCCAGTGCCTAAAAAAATCAAATTTCTCTTATGGCAAGCTTCTTTTGAAAGACTTCCCTCAAACTACGTTAGAGCTGAGAAAAGTCTCACCTCAAGTGTTGAGTGCCCTTTGAATGTGCTTGTGAAGAAGATACTATCCATATCATGAGAGATTGTCAAACAGCAAAAAATGTCTAGATGAATTTTTTAGATACTAACAATATATCTAGTTTTTTGTCTTGTTATATGCAGGATTGGCTGAAGCTGAATTACCAACATAACGTAGGATCTAGATATTTAAATAGGTGTCCTTGGAAAAAAAAAAGTGTTTGGTTATATCTCTTGGTCAATTTTGACTTCCAGGTGCAAAGGTGCTATGTATGTTTGGTTGTAATTTTTTGGAGAGTATTTAAGAGAAAAGGAGTAGAGGAGAGGAGATTAGAGGGGACAAAATCCCCTTCTCTTGTTTGCTTCATAAAATAAAAAAGAATTAAATGACTCTTCCATCCTCATTTTAAAACACTCTAAATTGAAATTTTTTTAGAGAATTAAATAATTAATTCCCTCTAACTTAATCTCCTCTAATCTTCTCTTAAACCAAATAAGATTAATTAAAATCCTACAAATCTCCTCATTTTTTATTCCATTAAATAAAAAAATTTTAAAATTTCTCCAACCCCTTTCTTTCTAATCTCTTGATTAAAAATCTCTCAAACAATCTTCCCTCCACTTCCCAATCAATTCGAACCAAAAACGTAAAGGAGCAGCCCACGAGCCAAGACAAATCAAGTATACTTGTTTACTTCGCCTGATGGAGGACGCAGCTCTTTGCAATTTCAAGCAAAAGTTACACATTATTGAAGAAAATATGGAAGAACTTTGGTGAGCCCGTGATGCGGGAACTGTTCGTGTAGATGTAGATGGCTCTGTCAACACACAAAAGGTCATGCAACCTGTGGAGGTACTTTCAGGGATGCCCAAGGGAATTGGCTACTGGGGTTTAAGCGTAAACTTGGTTTCCTTCCTAAAACTGCGGCTGAAATTCTCGCCACCCTTACTGGTTTACAAATCTGTAAACAGAAAAGATGGCGGAACATCTCTTTGCATACAGACTCTCTTGAAAGTTTGAACTTGATTTGGCGGAATAGTAACACATCACACCCCCTGAACGCAGAGATCACAAAAATTCGATCACTCATCTGTGAAGACTGGACAGTGAACGTGCATTATGCGCGGAGAGACAATTCCTTGTGCCGATTTCCTTGCAAAGAATGCACATGAAGAAGCGAACCTATATGTACTGCTGGAGGAATGTCCTCAGAATTGCGCCCATTTTTTTCTTTAGCTTTGGCCATGTTGGCTTGTCTTTAACTTTTTTTTCTCTTAGGGTGTGTTTGGTTGGGGGTATTTTAAAGGGAGGGGAGGGGATTGGGAGGGATTGAATTCCCTCCCCTTGTTTGGGTCAAAATTTTGGAGGGGAAGTGAGGTGATTCATGGCTTCCCCTCCCCCTTCGGTGGACCAAATTTATTTCCCCCCAAATTGGGGTTTTTTGGAGGGGAGAGAGTATGATATAAAATATCCTGACTAATTTACCCTTCCTTTTGTTTCAATATTACGAAAAGACCACTGCAAAAAATAAAAAAAGCCTCCACCAGATCTTATTTGGCGCGTATCTCTGGCTCCGTCTCCTCCGTTCGCGCCTTTCTCTCGCACCGTGTTGTCCTTGCATACGCCGTCGCTTGCTCATCGGCCGGAATCGTTGCCATCGCCTGAATTTCTGCTCATCGTGGTTATTGTCTTCGCGTCTCAGGTGACTTAAATCTTGCTTCATTTCTGTTTCCATCCGTGGTTGTTTTATCTTGATCCTCAGATGTGTTCCCTCTCCCATTTCCTTGCTTGAACCGATCTATGTTTTCTTTTCACTGCTCCCTGCTCCCTGTTCGTAGCTCACGCAATGAGTTTTTTTTTTTTATTTGCTTCTGCTGTTCGTAGGTCACAGAGCAAGGGTTTTTTTTTTTTGGTTATTTGCTTCTTCCTTTGTACAGTGCGATTAGCAACACCCCTCCAAAAGCTGCTGCCGTCCCTGTCACCTTTGCTTGGCACCGTACCTCCTTTATCTTCATCCCGTCCAGTCTGCTCCCATTTCGTATGTTTCGCTTGTATCATTCCCCATTTTTCATATAATCAAATTAAATTAAATTCATCAGATATTTTGGCCGATATATATATATAATTCATTGTGTATAATGCATTATTATTTATATATGTGTGGTTTTATTCATTTACTTTTGGATCATCACACATACACGTAAGGAAAAAGATGAATACTGCAAATCATCTTTTTATTTTATTATAGAAAGAACTTGATTCATTAATAAAACACATTATTTTATTATGTGAAAGAACCATTACATTCACACACTGCCCCTTATCGTTTTAGGTCATATTGTAGCTAGACTGATACTAATAAATGTCCTTCACTTTGAAGAAGTCCTTTTTTTCTTTTCTGTCTAACGAAGAAGAATCATTTATTATAGATCATTGTGTAATAGGAAGGATATGAACACAGACCTGTCCTATTTGTAGGTCCTAGGTCCTGGATGACTGTACCATTGCAGCATAATGCTTTCTTGAGGTCCCTGAGTATCTTGTTATAGCTGAATTCTTTCTTCAGTCCTTGTACAGTTGCACATACTCCTTTGTCCCAGCCCCTGAGTCCTCAGCATTTGCATCAGCAAATGGATCTACAAATTATTGGCACAGATCCAATTTAGTATGCATGTATATTATAAGATTTAAGTCAATGGGTCTGATTTCCATAATAAATGATATTTTTTTTTTCTTACTGATGGAAATCACAACTATCTTTGTTATTCATTGACAACGGAAGCCAAGTTTATTATGAGTTTTTTGGACTATATTTTGGTTTGATTGTGTACACAAATTAAATGATAGTTGTGACAACCAAATGAATAGTATGCAGTTTGGTTTTTGATCATGTAGTGACTAAAGGTAGTTTACTTGCTTACTTGTTAGAGTAATGTATGAAATAACTGAGTCTTTTATTCAATTGCTTGCTCATGGAGATGGAATATAGTTGCAAGCGTACCAATAAGAGATTTTACCTTTAGGTGATTCTAATGTGTTAAACTTTCAGCTTTTTATCTGTTGTTATTGTGTGGGTCATATTTCAAGTTGTAGTGTGCTGTGAATTTCTCTATAATACAGCTCTTCTTCTTTGATGCTTTTACTCATTCACTCAGTTCTTATAGTAGCTAGCATATGATATTTATAAGCATTTCATTAAAGTTAAATTATAGCTCATCCTATTATATATTACCTCTTTTACATTAAGCAGTGAGTTTGCCCATTATAAGTATTGATTATTTTGACTGTGGTACTTATATCCATACATTTGACATCATATTTCAGCTTAGATTGTTTGTAGTGCTCATATTAGGTTACGTTATGCTAGCAAACATGAAATATTACTGATATATTTGGCTTCATTTTTTAGAAATACTAACTCTATTTTCAGTGTAATGCTAGAGTTGTTGAGAGAAGGAAGTCTTTAGGATTAAAGCTTAACTATTGATTATTCCTATTTATTTCCTTTGTTAGATGGACATGGAAACTGAATTGTTGTTATTAGTGCGCCAGTGGGTTGAACTGCGTCGAAGAGCAATAGCTCTACTTATTTGTGTAATTGCACACTACTATTGCATTCAGAGGTCTACTAGATGAACAATAGGTTACAGTATGAGTTTGAAGAGAGAAATGATTCGTGAAGAAGTTATGAGTGAAATAACCAGTACCACAACTGGTCGTAATATCATTAGAATGGGTCCTGAAACTTTTTTTGCATTATGTGGTATGTTAGAAAGAGATGGTGGCTTACAACCTACACGATGGTCAAGTGTAGAAGAACAAGTTGCAAAAACACTTTACATATTAACTCATAAAGTGAAAAGTCGTGAAATAAGCTTTTGGTTTCGGCGTTCTGGCGAGACAACTAGTCGTCACTTCCATAAAGTGTTGAGGGCTATTATAGAGTTAGAAGACAAATTTTTGATACAACCTGATGGATCAACTATCCCTCCTCAAATTGAAAATAGTAGTAGGTTCTTTCCTTTCTTTAAGGATTGTGTTGGTGCCATAGATGGAACACACATATGAGTCAAAGTTTCTCCTGTAGATGCTCCCCGATATCGTGGTAGGAAAGAATTCCCGACACAAAATGTGTTAGCAGCTTGTACATTTGATTTAAAATTCACTTATGTGCTCCCTGGATGGGAAGGCACTGCATCGGACTCAAGAATCATAAAAAATGCATTAGCACGAGAGGATAGACTGAAAATCCCTGAAGGTAAAAATTTTAGCAATTTTCAAAATTATTCAATTGAAATTAATAAGGCATTATAGTAATTATCTTCTTTTATGATAGGTAAATATTACCTTGTAGATGCTAGATTCATGTTAACAAGTGGACTTATTACACCTTATCGTGGAGTTCGCTATCACTTGAAAGAATATTCAAGAAGAAATCCACCCCAAAATTATAAGGAGTTATTCAATCTCCGACATGTATCACTGCGCAATGCAATTGAAAGAGCTTTTGGTGTCTTGAAAAAAAGATTTGAAATTATATCTAGCTTTGGTGAACCTACCTATGGACTTAAAGCTCAAAAGAAGATCATATATGCATGTTGCATTCTTCATAACTTTTTAATGAGTGTTGACCCTGATGAAGATCTTATAGCTGCAGTTGATGCTGAGCTTGCTAGAGAGAGTGAATCTAATGGCAATAATCGTGCTCCAAGTAGTGCCACTGATGAGGCTACTCGTGGTGAATTTATTAGAGATGGTATAGCTATTCAGATGTGGACAGATTACCAAAACACTCTTATTGATTGAAGTTTGATGTGTTCAAGAAACTATGAACTTTGTATTGTGTTAATTGAATTTAGACTTTGACTTTGTTGTTTGATGTTTTAACTTTAAAGTTTGGACTTTGTTGTATTATCATTTGGTGTGCTTAATATAATTTGAAGTTTGATCTTTTATTATATGATGTGGTGTTTGTTTAAATTATATGATGCTTTCATGTTATAGGATGGCTCCAAAAAATTCATCTTTGGGAAACAATGGTAAGGAATACCTTAATTGGACAAGAAGCATGGATGACGCACTTATTGATGCGTTCATGCATGAGCATAATGAGGGCCGAAGAGTGAATGGCACATTTACTTCCATTGCATATGAAAATATTTGCAAAGTGCTAAGTGAGTTGTTTGCAAGGAAAGTTGACAAGGAAAAAGTGAAGAACCGGTGGAAGACATTGAAGAAGTCTTTTTCAGAGGTGTGTGATACATTTAAAAGTTTGAGTGGGTTCGCTTGGGACCCGAATACTCAACTATGGGACGCTGAACCTGAAGTCTGGGATGCATTAATTAAGGTAAGACCATTATTGTTCTAACTTTGACAGACTTTGTATTATGTAATTTTTTTAGATACAAGAAGCTTCTGTTCATGGTCAATCTTACATAATCAAAGGCACTTTACTTTGTTTAATTATTCTAGATTATATTAGATTGTTCATATGATGTTTAATTAGTCTTCACATGACAGTGTTCTTAATAGTAAGTCCAAACTGATCATCATTATACTAGGAAAGTTGAAATGAATTAAGCTAAAATGTCACTGTTATGGTCTGGAAATTTTAGTTCACATGTGATAGAAAGGAGTCATTAATATCATAAAAAAGGATAACAAGGAAAGCAAAAGCAATGTAGGAGGGCGAGAGGATTACAGTAAAAGAAAGGACTTTTTTTCCCTCCAACACAACCTGAATTGGGATTGCTTTATGTTAAAATAGGATCTCAAATTCTGGAAATTTTAATCCACTGGTTGAGCTCAGGTTCTGGAAATTTTAAGATGATGTCAGTTCTTATAGTATCATGTTTAACTTCATTGCTATATTTGTTTTAACTTCATTGCTATATTTGTGGACTTATTAACCTTGTTGAGATCAACCTTATTTACCATTGCTTTACTCTCAATTGAAGTATTCATGATGAACTTGAATTTTTCAATCTAAACCTAAGGCGGCTTTTTGGAGAACCACCCCATTTCCAAACTATGAAAAGATGATGATATTATATGGTAATGATAGAGCTAATGGAGAAGAGGCTGAGACGGCAGCTGAGTGTAGAAAGAGACGTCATTCAACCACTGATGAAGAGATAAATGAAACCATCAATGACATTGATAATCTTGTCTCACGAAATGAAGCCACACTAGAGAATTATGATAATTTTATCGAGCTTGATGGATAAGATGAACAAGATAACTCACCTAGAGTAAATAGTGCTGGCACCAAGAAGAAAAGGAAGATGGATAATGAGAAGATCAATGATATTGATAAACTTCCAAGGGTAATGGAAAAGGTGGTTGC
This sequence comes from Adenanthera pavonina, assembly GCA_026686845.1. Lineage (NCBI taxonomy): Eukaryota > Viridiplantae > Streptophyta > Magnoliopsida > Fabales > Fabaceae > Adenanthera > Adenanthera pavonina. Next base: position 28,364,548 of record JAIVEN010000023.1, read on the forward strand.
TGTACTTGCAGCTGGAAATGAAGCTTTACACCAAACAAATATGATCTTAAAAGAAACAAAGTTGCCAGTGCCGCAACTATCAGGGGAGGAAATTTGGAGCATGCTTATAGAGTGTGGATGTGAGGTTGAAAAAGTGCCTAAAATCTATTGCTTCCTCATGGGTGATGTGGACAAGCTCAGAACTGTGGTTCAATGTCCATCTGCAACAAGGAAAGCAGTTATAATGCAGCTGATGTGTGGTTCTAGCTAGATGGTGTTGGATGTATTTTGTTATATTTTGTTGGCCACAATTACTTTATTTTTTTGAATGCTGAAAATGTGGCTCTTAGATGTTGATATTCCTTTTAGATGGTAGGAGTAGGAAAAGGCAAGAAGGAGTTAAGATATATATTTTGTTTGCCACACCTAACTATATTTTGGTAAATACTGAAAATGTGGCTTTTAGATATGATTCTCCTTTTAGATGTTAGGAGTAGGAAGAATTAGGAATGAGTTAAGTGTATATTTTGTTTGCCACAGCTGAGTTTGCTAGGATTTGCAAAGATCAAAGTAGTATTGGTGATACTGGTAAGGTATACAGACATTTGCCATTTTACTTTTCAAGTGTATACTAGAAATGAAACCATCTTGTGATATATGTTGCAGTTGTGATTTCAGTTACCAAAGAAGGTGTTAAGTTTTCCACCTGGGGAGATATTGGAACTGCAAATATAGTATGTAGGCAAAATAATACTGTGGACAAGGTAAGATAATCTAACAAATTCCCTTATAGGCAGGAATTTGTAATTTTACATAATTTGTTTTTAGTATTCTCTAATTGTATAATTGAAATTGATGAATGATGGACATTTTTATGTGCCTGTTTATGGGGGCTAATATTGCAGCCTGAAGAATCTACTGTCATAGAGATGAATGAGCCTGTGTCCTTGACATTTGCTCTAAGGTACATGAACTCCTTTACAAAGGTGACACCATTGTCTAACACAGTTGCCATCAGCCTGTCAAATGTCTACCAGTTGTGGTTGAGTACAAGATTGCTGAGATGGGTTATGTCCATTTCTATTTGGCCCCTAAGATAGAAGAGGACGAGGAAGAGACCAGACCTGAAGCTTAGATTTTGATTCAGTTTGTTAGATCTTTAATTGTTGTATGAATCCCTGATGTTCTCTATTGAAGGTATTGTACACTTGTGGGCTGGAAGTTGGTAGTTACAAATTTTATATGTGGAGTTTTCTTCCTTCCCTTATATTTTTCATTTATGTGAATGAGAACACTTAAATCAAAGTGGCTTATGTTTGTGAATTGTTATACGAATCATATTGATTATTTTTTATGCTACTATACCTTTTGATCATTGCCAGCAGCACCATTAATTAGTCAGTAACCCATTGAATTAGATAAGCAGATAAAGGACTAAAAGCAGCTCAGCTTGGACTAATATTCCGTGGAGCAAAATTAGTACGCGAAATTGCACAAAACTTGCCATCACTCGGCAAGTTTTTATGTCTATGCTTCTAGCCGTACCTAGTTTTTTTTTTGGAATTTAGCCGTAGCTAACTTGATGCTGTAGTTACGCAGATTTGTAAACTAAACTAAAACATCATCTTTTTGTCACCTAAAAAAGCAAGAGTACTAGTTTAACATTTATCGTTTAATTTGAACAGTTGCATCTCTAGGTAATGGGTAATATATTTCGAAGTTTCTTGATTGTGTATAATGTAAAACATTCAGACGAGCTATGAGAAAATAAAACTATATTTGAAAATATATATGTATGTGTATATATATATAATCTTTAGATATAGAAATTTCATTTATATAAGAAGAGATGAAAAAAATAAATAATATAAGATATAAGGGTATAATGATAAATTGGTTATTAAATTCTCTTCCCTCCCCTCCTGAACCAAACAAAATTTCATTAAAATCCTTCCAATTCCCTCCCCTCTAATCCCACTAAATAAAAAAATTTTAAAATCCCTCAAATTTCTTCCCCTCCAATCCCCTTCATTAAAATTCCTCAAATCCCCTCCCCTCCAATCCCTCGATTAAACAAAAGAGACCGTTAATTTCGAGCCTAGATCGCCCTGTGTATCTCAAAAAGAAGGAACCTAAATCCCCATTTCATTTTCGACCACCGTCCTTCTTTCCTTTCCTCTCTTCGGTCTTGGGATCCTTGCTCGCCGTCGTCGCTCTCCTCCGTTGCTCCGTCACTCGCCATATCCGTCTTTTCATCTCAATCTCCTTTCCATCTAGCACGCGTACGTCTCCCCTCGTCTTCGCAAGGAAACACGAAAACCCTAGCCTCTCTCTTTCGCAAAATCAAAAGAATACTGAACCAGGAACGACCTTCTACCTTGAAATCTGACCCTGGAAAGAGATCCGTTTTGACTTGCCAACTGACCATTCCACCAAGGTATGAAATTTTCAACTATAAATAGAAGGGGCTGGTGAGAGGAGAGAAGGAAAAAAGACAGAGGGCCAAGAGGAGGAGCGAGTTTAAAAAGAGAGGGAGCAATGGAGACGAAATTAGAGGGAAAGAGAAGGTGAGGCGTCTGAGTTGGGAAGGAGGCAGAAATCGAAGAGTGGGCGGTCGGAGATTGAGAACGATGGAGAGAAGGTCGAGAGGGAGATGCAAGTGAGAGAGCGGGAGATTGAAAGCATTGAGGAGGGAGAGAGGCCAAGAGCTTTGCACAGATCTAAGGAGCAAAAGAAAAGAAAATGGAATGTCGCATTAGAGGTAACACAAGCTTCAAGATTTAACTGTTCTTTTGTTTGATTTGTGTTTTAGTTCTGATTCTGAAGTAGTTGATAGATTTGGTTGGATGTTTTTATCTAATTATGTTTTTGCCTATTGGTATATGCTTTCCTTGTGATACTTACACCTAATTTAAAACCTGGAAATATTAGATTTTCTTTTCTTATTTCTGTTGGTTGCATTCTCTGAGGGTAAAGTGAGATTGGGGTTGAGAGTGGAGACAATAGAGCCTAGATGTCTTTTTTTTTTTTTTTTGGTTAGAAGCCTAGATGTCTAATTTATAATATATGGGGGTGAGTCTATTTGCTCTTTATGTAGGAACTAGTCTGTAGCAATCTCAGGGCCTGGAGAGAGGCTGCTTCTAACATACTGTCTCAGGACCAGCTGAGTCTAATTTATGACCATTGTGTTGGAGTGCTCTATAAACTTTTTCTTTGTAGGGACTTTTCACTAACTACTCAGTGCCTGGAAAGAGTTTTAAGCTGCTTCTGACAACCTGTGTCTTCTTGACGACAGAAAAAAAAAAGAATCCTGTGTCTCAGACCCGGTTAATCTTTTAACCATTGTATTCCCTATATGTCATTAGCTTCTGTCAACGTGTTCTGGTATAGTTTTGACCTTCAAGATTATAGTGGGCAGCTTCTAAACTGCCTGCCGTTGACAACACTGGTCTTATTACCTACCTCTCCACTTACTTTTTTTTTTTTTTATTTCTTTCATTAAAGAAGGCAAAGTCAAAATCCCCAGGCAAAGGGGTGGGTAAGACGAAATGCAGGCTACCACCTAAAAAAATGATGCTGATAATTATCTAAAATCAGATGCCATAGGAGGTTTTATTGATTAGGATGCAATTCTGATGAGCAAAGGTTATGCCTTTGAATATTGGAGCAATTTCTTTGTGCCATTTTTGTAGAATTGGAAAATAGAGGATTATAAGCCTTGATGGAAGTGAGATTTGGTTGCTTTTATCTGGTTTATATGGAAAGAGCGGAATATTTAAATTTTTTGGATGGAGAATTTCATGCTTGCATCTCTTAGGCAACAGAGCTGATTCTATCTTCTTTATGGGCTTCCTTGTATGAATCAACTAATGGTTTCCTTAGTACAGAGATGGGTTCTTTGATCTGCTTGCAGAGGGATTGGACAGATTTTTAGCTAATTTTTGCTTTCTGTTTTGCTTAGGAGCATGTATTGGCATTGTCTTCCCTTTTTGTGCTTCTCCATTTTGAAATTATTTCCTTTCATCACAAAACTAGACAATTACAGTGATCGATTATTTGGTTCTGTTGTATATAAATATTCTGATGAAAGTATTGTTAACATTTATGATGTCTTATTCTTATGCCTTAGCTTTCTAGTCCTTTAGTTTTTGATAGTTTTTCTTTATAAATTAAATCTTGTACATTTTGCATTGTGCAATGTGATGATTTCTTTCATTCATTTGATTAACTTTATGCAGGTGAGAGAGTATCTCGAAATATTTGCTATATTAAAGGGTGTAGAGGAAGACTATTTGAAGTCAAATATTTGCTATATCCCATGTGATTCCTAGACATGGGATATATGATGTTAATGGGAAGTGATTCTTGGGCGGAATCATGGTAGTTTATTGATGGATAAAGTCAAATTTTTTTTCCTTCCCATTTTATTCTTGTATTATAAGACTTTATGTTGTATGTTCATTTCTTTTTATGTCGAGGATTGATTGGCTGATTTTCTGTGGCCTACTTACCCTATATATTGCAGCTTCTGTTTTGGAATAAAATAAGAAACTTCATATTTTCATTTTGGAAGTGCAACTTGGCTTAGTATATTTTGTCCCATTTTACTAAGAGGAGTTTTGAAGAGACAAAATGAGATTACTAAAATGTGAGCATTCCTCTACAAACATATCTCCAAAACACTGCAAAGATTGCAGATTGTCACGAAGTTTTGGCTTCCCTGTTCCTATCAAGCCCTTGTACCAGCATTCTCATCTTGAGCCTACATTTAACAGTACTAATTTTTTCATCTTTTTTTCTTTTTTAAATTTGTTCTTATAAAATTTTTCAGTTCTACATGATTTGAAAGTCTCCATTTTGTGATTGCCTTTAAAACTTGATTTTCTTCCCTCTTGTATTGTATTTTTAATTTGTATACCTCAAGTCAGACCTTTCTGCCAGTTGTTCGAATAAAATATCTGCCCAAATTACTGTCCTTACAATGCAAGAGGACTCGAATTTTATTATTATTATGGTTATCCTTGTTATAATGGCATCCCAAAGCAAGTTTTCTGCCACAAGTGTGAGATTTTTTATGGGCTAAATATTTGCAAATTTTGCCTTTGCCTGGTGCAGGAATGGGGAGTTAAAGCTAAACACCAACAACTAAACAGTGGGGTATCTTAGTTCCAAAAGAAGCAGCATTTTAAGATACTGTTACCTATTTCTTTTTCAATACTTATCAGTCTTATCTGATGTTGATATATTTTAATTCAGGTTTCTATCTTTTCATATTGGGCTTCTACATTTATCTGGGACTTTGTGAGCTTCTTGTTTCCTACCTCCTTTGCAGTTGGTCTCTTTTACATATTTGGTATGTTTCCCATTCTTTTAAAAATGATATGTTCTGGCATTGGTATTTAATTTGAAAATTGAAAATGAACATTATTCAGTGGCAATCTGAAAGAAATTTATTTGGTGTGAAAAAATAAAGTTATTAGGGAAAGGAATGAAAGATTAGTTAGAAAATATTAAAATATGATAATGCCCTTCAATTCCATTGTATGTCAGTCAGGGAAAACCCCCTTAAATAGACAATGGGCTGAATACCCATGAGAAGCCAGGAGAACAATTCTGCCTCGCATCAAGTCTAAGGGCTAACTAGTTTGCTTAAGCCAAATACACTGCAGAGAAGCATGGGACCATCTGCCAATTTGCCTTTTACTCCTTGGTTCAACCAAGCCTCTAACCTAATGAAAGCAAATTGTTTTTGTTGAGATTCCATTTATTTTAATTAAGTTGTTTTTATTTTATTTGTTTTGTTTGATTAATGCTTATTTGTTTTTTAACTGTTTTTGGATTATGCTTCTATGTATTTTAGGATTACCTCAAGTGTGTTATTTTGATTAAGATTACATTAGATGTTCTCTTTAGATTTGGGTACAGTTATCCTATATTTGAAAGTTGCATCTTTTGCTTAAATAAAACCGGGTTGTTTAATGCTGCACTTTAAATGCAAAGGAGGCAAACTAATTTTGGACAAAACCGTAAGAGGGTAAACTATGAAGGAATACTCATCTGAATATTGCTATTGATTCACGTATGAATAATACAAGGTATGCGAGACATATATACAGAAGATGATAAAAATCAGCTACTAAAATCACTCTCTACTAATCACAAAATATTCTGCCCTCCTTAATCTCTAAATCGGTAACAGTAAAATTCCTAAAATATCAAAGTTGACACTTTGTAATCAATCCCTAAAAGTTAGCAGTCTGACAAACTATATGAAACCACATTAAACACAGGTGAGAGACCTTTATGAGGTCTTACAAAGTCTAGTCAGGAAATGTGGGTAATTAGAATTCAGGTTCATTCAACCTCTGCCTTTTGGCTGGATATGAACGTGACATTAACCACTAATTTACTTATTCCATTGGATGGGAATCCATGGTCTACTTTTTGGCATCTTGTAGTTCAATGGTTCCCTAAGTATTTGGATATAATGTTAAAGGCTCTTTTTCCTGATGATCTAGAACTCGATCAATGTCAACTTAAACTATTAAATTAAATGTCAGGGCAATGTAATGGAGGGTTTGTGTAACGCCTAGCTTCATCTTGTATTTTTTTTTTTATAATTTTACTTTTAAAACAAGTAGGAACTTAATCCAGTCATTTATTGTGGAAAAACTCAAACTTTTCCTTTTGTTTACGTTTTATACTATGCTTCATTCTATAGCCAACTTTGAAAAATTATAACTAAATGTATAAAATTTGAAACGAGGCAAACTATGGCCTGTTTTAAAGCGACAAATGTCCTCTATACCAGAAAAATATAGTTATAGAGGTATAAAATACTTCAGGTTCTCAAAATTAGTGAAAACAGTACTGACACAGGAACTTACAATTTCCAGATTTTCGAGAATTATAGTCTAACTTTGAAATCTCATGTGTCATGTTTCCCTTTCCCAAATAACATGAATAAATGCTCATTTCAAAGGTCTATTTGTCCTCTAAACATAGAAATAAAAATGAGTAAAATGGGGATTCGTTTGACCATTCAATTTGCTAAGGAACTAAAACTGCATATAACAACTAACAAATAAAATTGTCAACATAATCCCCAAAAAAAATTAAACTTCCATGTTAGAATGCTATTGATGGTGGGGTTTCAAAGTGGAAGAATAGAAATTGTCATGTGCTGTTAGGTTTGCCTATCAAGTGTTTGATACAATGCCTAGATACGATTCATACACGAGTCCCAGCCTTTCTCTGTTAATTTGTGTCTGACCGAATATAGATGGAAACCATTTGGGCTAGATTAATAATGCTTGATGACGTCACGAACTGTTGCACTTCGTTCAAGTCTTACCTATAGCATTTACATTTCATGAGTATTTGTCTTATGTGCTGTCCACATTTTGGTTTTGTTTCTAAACTCCTAGAAGGTTCATGTCTAAAGCTCAATGGTGTGGCTGCAACACTTAAAGTGTGAATGGATTATAGCATATGTGTGTACATCTTGTATTGAGTTTAGGCTTTACAAACCTGATTTGAGGGCTTGGTTTGGGTGTTGTTTTGGCTATGAGAAAAAAGCTTAACATGTTCATGATTCCTCATTGAAAACCTAGTTTCACTTGCTGCATATTTGTTTACTGTTTTAAGCTTGAAAGTGCAGCGTGTGGTCATATCTTTGTGGGAAAAACTTAGCTTGGAATTCTTACATGATGGGGATTTTGGTTCTCCCATAAAATAGTATTATTCTTGATTTCTTACTCAAATGCTTTTAAGGTGAATACTAATCCCTTTTTAATTTCTTTGGAGCACCATGGGAGCTTGGAACAAGCTTGAAGAATTGAGACCATCATTCTTGATGCAATGGAAGAAGAGAAAGGAGAAAAGAGTTTGCATCCTTATCTTGTCTCACGAGTTATTATTATTGGATGATGGATTGTCAAAGTATGGAACCATTGATGCTGTCTATTAAATTTGTATTCCACTGATTTATGAAATCATTAAGTTCTGAGAATCTTTAATTAGGAGAATTGGAGCAACATGGATCAAACTTCTGATTTCCCACTAGAGACTTTTGCTTTATATTATGTATTATGAAGTTATGTATGCCACTTGTGACTGGGTAAACTCTATTTCTCAATTTAAAGGTTGTCTTCAGTTCTGTAGTTTCTACTTGGCAGGTCATGCTTTAGAGTGTGTACATGTAATGTTTTAAGACATTATTTAGAGATAATTTATAGTATCAATATTTATTACCGATTTGTATGTTAATTGTTACACCCGAGAATGCGACGCGGATGGTGTGGGAAATGAAAGAAAAAGAGGGAAATCAGCCCGTACGACGGAGGCCGATTTCGGAGGGAGTCGTCACCAAAATTTTAAGGTAAATTTTAGAAAACCGAAATAAAAATAAAAGGATAAGGATGGTCTGCGAATCAGAGTTGGGTTCATGAGTACAATTGTGAGTGGGGAAGGTGTTAGGCACCCCCACAGCACCCGTTCCTAAGAACGGTTACCTTAGGTTAGATCATGCAATTTTTATGGCTTTTAAAAATTATTTTGGTTGCTCTTTAACTATTCACATACAAAAATAAATATAAAAACAATAAAACTGTAAAAACGAAAATAAAGAATAAAATGAAAATATGAGAAGTTGGGAAAAATAAAATAAGAGAAAAATATTATTTATTTATAAAAGTGGACTTGAAAAATAAATTGGTAAATATTTATTAAATGAAGAGAAAAAATACTAAATAAATGAAAAATATTTATTTATTTACAGAGACGAACTTGACCCAGAATTAGAGTCTGGGGCCTACATATCCTACGATAGGAATCAAAGTCGACGTAGTTTGGAATAAAAATGTACATCGCTAGGTTGATATTTTTTATTATATATTCTTTGAAAAGAGAGATTTATGGAAAATAATTTGTCTTTTCACAAAAAAAATAATTTTTAGAATTGATTGGTGTGTTTTAATTTGTAAAAGACAGATTAATCCTCATTACTTGCTCTTTTCATTTAAGAATATATTTTTTGTTTAATTAATTTCTAAAAGAGAATATGTGTTTTTTTTCAAATTGAAAAATATGATTAAAATTTATATGTGATTTGAACATTTATTTTGGTTTGAAAAAGAAATATTCGAAAACAAATTTATTTTTACAAAATAAAACCAATTGGCTTATGTGATGACTTTATCACTCACAATATACCCATTGATACCTAAATGTCCACGGTGGTGTCACTCGAGATGAAAGGCATAACAAAACAAATAATTCTTTGTACAAATTATCTTTTATTTTCTTTTTATCATAAAAATATAAATAAATAAGATCCTTTTTAACACATATTTATTTAAAAAAATTAAAGAAATATGATCATTACGTATATTTTGAAAAAAATAATAATCAGCATATGTGGTGACTTTATCACTCACAAGTTACTGATTTATACCGAAATACCCACGGTGATGCCACTCGAGGTAAAAGGCTAAAAAAACTTTAAGGGATAAAATTGGGAAAAATAAATAAACTAAAGAAACATCTATTTTAACTTTTAATTTTTTTTTTAATTTTTTTTTAGAGTTTTCTTAAAAGACTTTATATGTAAAAAAAAATCAATATATTCTTGATATATCCACAAAGATCAATTACACATATGGTGCACCAGTTCTCTAAGTACTTGTAAAGATTCCCAAAATCTATAACAAATAAAAGTCCTTTATTAAAGATATATTACTATATTTATTTATATTTTGTAATTACTTAGTTTTGTCATTATGAAATCTAAAATACCCACACATAAATTGCTTATTTGTGCCCACATTTATTCGATTTCAAATTAGTGTAAATTAAGCCGTCAACACGTCTGAAAGAGAAACGATTACGTATGAAAGTTCTACTATTGAAGGCAACCTAATATATAAAATCAGAACAATCAAATCATCCTTAATGTCTAAATCCTAGACATAATTATATACCTCAGTAACAACGTATACTGGAGGTGGCCTTGTTATGCCCACATTTACTTGATTCTAGATCATTATTACTTAGGCAAACACACCCTGTAACAAATTGAAAATGCACACCCCGCCCAATCAACCTTCAAATTTTAGTACCATCTCAAAATTCAATCCAAACTACTAGAATGTCCTGTTCGTGTAGACAAGAAGTATAAGAAAAAAAAAACCTTTCCAAAAAAGTTCCCAAGGTCCTCAAGAGCCAACCTAATCAAACCATAATATCCATGGTGATTAGAGCAAAATATGGACCTACTCGACAGTGGATAAAAAGTATCTAAAAACAACCACTTTCTCAACCCAACACCAACAATGCTTTTAAGCAGATAAATAAAATGGAATGGGAACTGGGTACTCTAAAAAAGTAAACAAACGCAACAACCTTAATAACCACAACAAATCATCATCAATCGGAATAACAAAGACCTTAGAGATAAATGTAAAGTAATCAAAGGTCCTTTTGGCTTAAAGGAAATCACCAACCCAGTATTCTCTTTTGTCCAAGACGATGAGAAAGAAGCAGGCAGTCTCAATAATCAAATCATTTGTAGAGAAACCAAATTTATTTTTTATTTTTTTTTTACGACTGGGAACAGAACACTTCATTCATACGGAAAAGAAATCAAAGGATAAAAAACCAAACACCATAATCAGAACATCATTCAGATTGCCATCAACATGATCAACAACCACAATCTCATAGATTCAAGATATATCAACACTTCAGACCCCCATAATCAATATGGATTAGAAGAAAATCATCAACCCAATACTCTTATTCGCCTAAGACAAGAAAAAGATGGAGGCTGATCCCAATGAAGACATAAAGCATCAAATTATTCATAAAGAAAAACCAAATTTCAAAAACAAGAGTACCAGCTGTATTTACTGCTTGGTTCCCTTCCCTGGCCCTCTTTATTCGCCTTCCATTAATGCTCGGCTTCTTCCTCTGTCTCGTGGCCTCTCGGTGTTTTCCTCCAACTCTCCACCGCCCTCTTTTCCTTCCTCTGCCCGAGCCTCCCATGGTTTTTTTTCAGACCTCCCCTCGTCTCCAAGCTATCCGAGCTCCCCCCTTTCTGAAGTTTTCTTTGCTCCCTTTTATAGTAGCTTCGCGAATGAAGGAGGGAGGCTCTCAAGCGCGTGATTGCCCACTTCCTTGCTTCTATGCTCCGGTGGCACTGCTTCTCTGACAAAACAAGGGCGGCTCTCTCCGTTTCCTTCATGTTTTTCAGCTTTTTGCCCCAGCTTTCTGCCTTTATCTGCTTCTTGCTCTTCGCGTGCACGGCCTCCTCTGGCTTTTTCATCAGTCAACGCCTCTGCTTCCCCTGCTGTGCTTGTACTCAGATTGCTCCTGATCTTCGGTCAGCCTTTTCTCAGATCTCGTGGCTCCCCTTTTTCTTTTTCTCTGGCTTACCCCTTCTTTTTTCTCTGCTTTGTCTCCCGCGGCCGTCCCTCGGTTCCTTTCCTCCTAGCCTCCATAGCTCCCTCTGTGTCTTGTTCCCTTGGTTGCCTACTCCCACTGTCCTGCTCCCTCAGTTCTCTGCTCCCTCTGCGGCCAGCCCTCATGTCTCTGCTCCCGCGGCCATCCGTCCAACACACTCCCTCTGCGGCCAGCCCTCGTGTCTCTGCTCCCGCGGCCATCCGTCCAACACACTCCCTCTGCCTCTATTCCTGTTAGGGCTATGCCCTTAACCCTTCCACAAGCCCTCACTTGGGCTCGTGATGTGTTTGGAGCTGAAACATTTCAGCTCAAATATATTTTATAATGATTTTTGTTATTTTTTCTTTTTTTTTATATTTCAGTTTTAATTAAAAAAAATTTAATTTCTTCGTCTCGTTTTCTTTTCTTTTTCTTTTTTTCTTTATTTAAATTTTAGATGTCAAATTCTAGAAAGATAAATTGGGGTCTTGAAATTAAATTACAGTTATTAATTTTCTTGCTTAAAAGAGAATTTTATTTTATTTTTCTGTTTTATTATACTTTTTCATTATTATTATTATTTAATTAAAAATATCTGGACAAAATAGAGACTTTTGCTTTATATTATGTATGCCACTTGTGACTGGGTAAACTCTATTTCTCAATTCATAGGTTGTCTTCAGTTCTGAAGTTTCTACTTGGCAGGTCATGCTTTAGAGTGTGTACATGTAATGTTTTAAGACATTATTTAGAGATAATTTATAGTATCAATATTTATTACCGATTTTTATGTTAATATAATCAATTGATTAATTGGATTTTTTTTAGTCAAAATGAATACATGTATAAAGGTTGGACTCTGGAATTGTTGGAATTGGCTTTATATTATGGAATTGATGGAAGAAGGAAAAAAAATGAAATATTATATTTTTTAAATAGAAGGAGTTTTGAAAACGTTTGTTAAAAAAAGCGTTTCCAAAAGCTTTGCGGAAGTTTCAGTTTTTTTTTCAAAAAGCAATTTTTATGTGGATAGAAAAGGCAGCCGTCATGTCAGTTGAAAATGGTAACCCCCGAACAAAATTATTTTCTATGTCAATCGAATTAGAATTACTTATTTTTAATGTCGGCTAAATCAACGTTATTTGTACACATAAATGAGTTAACCAATGAAAAAAATGTTTTTCCGTGGTAGTGTATAATAATATGAATTCATAATACTTAAATCAAATTGGAAATGTTTGTTCTCTCTAACTGCACTCTTTGTACAAATAGAAAGAGGCAGATATAATAATAAATCCTATTTGATTAATGAGACCAACCATTATGCATGTTTGTTTTTAATTGTATGAACAACAATATTAGAGAAGATTCAAATTATAAAATAGTAAGCTTAGAAAGAAATTATTTTTTAATTTTCCGTTAAGGATATCCTTAATAAGGAAAAAAAACCAATGATTTTAAATAAATATTTATCAGTAATAAAGAAAATAAAATTCTGTCTAAATGTATAATGTGTAAGTGAGGGAGAGAGAACAAACCTTTATGAATTAGGAAAATCAAAGAGGCCAAAATAAAATTGGCCTAAGAAGTGGTTTTAGTTCATATTCTTAAATAAGGTTTGGAGTTCAGAGTTTTATATATGAAAAAAAAATTATTAGTATGAGAACTATATAGCCACATTGACAAATCCAACTCAATTGTTTATATGACTTAATTAGAGTCCATTATGATTTCTTGAAATCAGTCGGCATTTCCAGACCAAAAAAAATTGTCCTAGCGGCCAATAACTTCTTATTTATCATGAAAATTGTGTATATTTTACACCTATATAATCCAACTCAATTGATCTAAGCTTAATCGGAGGTAAATATGATTTATAGAAATCGGTTGGGATTGGTAGACCGAAAACATTGCCCTGGCCATCTCATGATAAGTTCTTATTCACCAAGAAGATTGTGTGTGTTTGTGTCTCTATCAATGCGTATCAGGACGCTAATTATAAACATCATCACTTGAGTTTTGAGTGATGAAATGGAGCAGTTGAGACAATGTGTGTGTGTGTGTGTGTAAGAATGGAAGATGAGACCGGCAAATAAAAGAAGAGAATATTATACTTTTAAGATGAAATTGGAGTTGATTAGTAACTAACTAACTACCGAACAAATTAACAAGAAGATACACGAGTGGTGGTGGTGGTGCTTCTGGTTCCCACAAAAATCTTTAGGACCCCATCGGATCCTCCACCCACGAGCGTGCACTCATCTTCTCTGCCCGCAGCTTCCCTCCAATGCACACTGCTCACAAACGCTCCGGCCATATCCCTCTCCCTCGTCCTGAACTCTTGCACCCATATCGGTTGGCCCCACCTCGTGTCATACACCACCACCTCGTTCTTCTCTGACCCGCATCCCAGCAAACCCACGTCGCCGCCGCCGCCGGTCCTCCACACTGATAGCCCCACGAAGCTCCGGCTGTTCACGTGCCCTCTGTACGTCCGAATCACGCGTGACTCCTTCACGTCCCACATCTTCAGACACCCGTCGGTTCCCGCTGATACCAGCGTTTGTGAATCCAGGAATCTCACGTAGCTCACCGTCCTCCTATGCCCTTCCAGTACCATCACCGGATCCGACATTTTCCGGACGTCGTAACCGTATGCCTTGCGGTCGGCGCATCCCACTGCCACCATGGAGCTGTCGAACCGACTGAACTCCACGCTGCAAACTGACCGCCTACTAGACGGCGTCACAACCGCGACGCCGTTGTCTTCACAACGTGAGTCCCACATTTGCATGGTCCCGTCGTCCGACCCAGATGCTCCCAGAACTGGGTCGGAATGAGAGTAGTCCACGCTCCAGACACGCCGGCCGCCGTGCTCGTCTCGCTCGAAGACTGGTATTTTCCTCTCCAGGTCGTACTCCGTGACCACCCCATCGTAGTCTCCGGATCCTATGACGCGTCCACCCGACCCGGGTCTCCATCGTAGGCTGCTTAATTTCGCTGGGGTGCTTATGTAGTAATCACACGCGTTATTGTGGTCGAGAAAACGCACGTCGTGGGAGGCTGTATTCGGGAGAAGAGTGGTGAGACTGTAAATTCTTATTTTTCTGGCGATCCCTCCGGTGGCGACGAAACTATCGGTGGGGTCGATTTCTATGGATCCTATTATGTCAGAAACGATTCCGTCGGAGCTGGAAGAGACTACGGTGGAGAGTCTGAAATTCCATTCGCGTCTAGCTCTCTCTTCTTCTTGTCCTTGGGCTTCTTCTAAGTTCCGTCGTTTGCTTTCTTTTCTTCTTCCTCCGCCTCCTCCTTCTGGTTCTGAATGGGGATTATCAAGGCTGGGAAGTTGAAATTCCGACGAGAAGTTTTTCATTTCCCATTGAAAATGGTCGGGCCCCGAGGCAGAACTCGGAGGTTTTATGCTTTCCCACCAATGGAGGGCTCCCATTAAAGCTTGAGTCGAAGGTTTTTCTCAGATTACAATGAGCTTAAACGGCAAAAGTTTCGAGCTCTAAATTTCACGAGAATCTTTATGATATACACACAGGGTGATTCGTGATCCCGTTTAATATTCCAATAATACCAGTGGCGGAGCTACGCTGTTATGAGGGTGGGCAGATGCAACACCTCAGAAAGCTTCAAATCATGTCACCTCCTTTCTTTTAATCCTGCACCCCTGTATTTGATCTTTGCATTTGAGATTTCAGAGAGAGCTTGGATTAATCAGTCGAGAGGGAGCTTGAGACTTCGTTTAGCACCGAAGAGAGAAACAGATAGAGAAGAATAAGAAGGCGTTACTTGATTTTATACTTCACAGTTTACAGAGACTGAAGAAGCATGGTGAGCGAGAGGAGAGAATTCAGAGAAGCCGATGTAGATATCTGAAGGTGGGAGAGAGAAGAGGCTCAGATTAGGAATCCACTTGCAGATTTATTTGTGAAGCCAAAGGATAGGCTGATATTGTAACACTTTTTTATATTATTTATTTTTTATATTACTTTTAGTAATTTTAAATTTACGATGTTTTAAATTATTTTTAATTAATTAAATATATTTTTTTCATTTATCTTAAAACATCATCTAAGATAGGTGAATCATAAATTTTCTAAAGGTTGAATAGAAAATAGAAAAAATCATTAGAAGTGAAAAAATCTTCATCTAAGCTTTATAAATTAAATTTCCAATATCAATAAATGAAGATAAATTCAAAAGATTTATCATCAAATTTAGGAATTGTAAGATATATAATTTATTATATATATATATATATATATATAATACCCTTTCTTTCACGTTGCCTTCTGAACAGTCAATCACCGGCGCAGGTTTCCCAGGCTTATCCATCCACATAAGCACAAGCGAACAGCAAGATTCTTATGGACAAGGGTATATTGGGGATTTTGAGAATTAATTATATATATATATTAACTAAATTAAAAATAATCAATATATCTTACAAAGCATGGGAAGCTATTCTGATTAGTAATTACAAAAGCAAACAATATTCCTTCTGTCCACCTTCATAGATAGATTTATAAACAAATGGATCTATGATTTACTCATCCATAAACATAAATATTTTTCAAATTTTTTCAGATTATAAAATACTAGTTTTACTCAAAGTTTAACGTCAAATCAATACAAAGTAAATTGACAGGGTCAAATAAATAAATAAATAATATATGTAGATACCCAAATAAAAATGAAATTTCATTATAAAAAAGTAGTACCACTTCAGTTTCAAAATATTGTCCATTTTAGAAGAAAGTTTTTATTTCGTTTTACATATCCTTTTAAAAGTTTAATGTAACATTTATTGATGTTGTTTTTCCATTATAGTCTTATTTGCTCTATAATTTTGTATTTTTTTTTTTGAAAAATTCAATATAACATTTATTAGGGAAAATATGAACATGTAACATATGAATTATTTTTTCTAATTTAGGTATGTAAAAATTTTGAATGAAGAGATATTTTAAAATGGATGGAAGAATGGGATGAGGGGGAAGGGAAGTGAGAGAAGAATTAAATGAGGTATTAAATAAAAAAGGAGTGAAGGAGAAAAAGGGTGGTGTTGGATGATTATGTGCCTCATTTTGATGGGAGGGTGGGTGTGCCCGCAAGCTGTTAGGTGATTCGCCTGACGTGGTTTGAGAGAGGCCTTTTGTTATCCTCTCAGCTTTTCCCAAACTTGTCTACCTGCCTCAGCTTCATACGTCACGCATTTAAATTCTGCGCAAATCTCCCTCTGCATGATGACAGGTGAATTTCTGTTAGTTTGTACTTTTAACCCTCTGGGTTTAGTGCTTGGCATCCAACTGAATGTGAGTTTCTTTGTAAATTAATTATACTGAGTCTAAGAAATGAAAATTTGAGTGATATAAAATCTAATTATTTATCAATTGTATCATAATCTTGTTAATAAATTATATTTTTCTAATCTTTTTTTATAAAATAATTCCAATTACTTTATGTAACTAAAAAAAATTAAGTATATACTTAAATTTCTTAAAAAAAACTAAACATTCATTCTTTATTCCTATTTATTATAATAATAATACAATCTTCATTATACAAGGTTTTCAATCATTATTAAGTGGAAAAATATGAAACTAATTAAAATAATGTTAAGAATATTATCATTGACTAATTATACAAAAATTTTAATGACAATTTATGATGTCAAAAAATAAATAATCAGGAGACAAAACATGAACAATATTATTAAATATTACGGGATCCCTTAAAAAAAACCAGAAAAATTTCTGAAAAGCATCCTACAGGAAGGGTAGGAGAGAGTACATTATTTACTTCAAATAATATATTATTAAATTTTAGAAAGATAACTAACATAATTCTTTTCCTAGATTTTGGGTCTTTACAATATATATGATATTTTTTTCACAAGTTTAATTGTTAAAAAGATAAAAATTCTTTAAAAAAAGTTTAATTTTAAATATAAAAGCAATGACCTCATCCCCTCCCATCAATCACCTATTTTCATGTATAAAGACGATGAAATACGGATTGATATTACTTGGTGCAACTACAAATTCCACATAATATCAGAGATATGAATGGAAGGTAAATTAATCTGTTGATGTAACCCATTGAAGAATAGGAAGAGACTAGTTTACTCTTATATTATGGTGTGTTTGGATTGACTTATGTATAAGTGATTATGAGGATAATTACTTATTCATAATAGATTATGAGAATAAGTAATTATATCAAAAGTTATTTATGTTTAGATTTTTTTATTCCATAAGTAATTTTAAGAAAAGAAATATGTTTAAATTTTGATAGTTTAAATAATTATTTAATGAATAATGAGAAGAAAAAGTGAAATAAGTGATTATAAGAATATAAGTGATTATCATAAGCAGCTCCTACTTACTTATCAAAATAATCACTTAAATATAGTATAAATGATTATTGTAATTATCTTTCTGTTTAAATACTTCATAAGTGATTATAACATGTCATGAGTATTTTTTTCACAATCCAAACATGCACTATGTGGAGTTTGGAGTGACACAAAATAATACTCCGTACTCTTTTTACAATGCTACCAAATCATCTAACTACGGTCATTATACATTATAAATCTCCGTCATACTACGCATTGCTTTTCATTACTTTTTATCATGGTTTAAAAACCGGATCGGATCAGCTGGTTCAACCGGTCTGATTGGGAACCGGCCCTTGGTCTGATCTGGTAATAGATAGCAATCGGAGGGTTTTGAAACCGGTGAGAATCAGTTACGAATCGGTCAAAAACTGGTACAAAATCAGTTTGAACCTGTTTGCCCCTTTTTTTTTAATTTTTTAAAATATTTTTTAAAATAAAATAATATTATTTTTAGTACTAAGTAACATTATTGTTAATATAAATTTTTTTTCTATATTATAATATGTTATAAATATTATTATAATACATAATTATTAATAATGATAAATTTACTTAACAAATAAGATAAACATAGAAATCAATTGATTATTTTGAATTCAAAATATAATTATAAATGAATATTAACTTGTTTAGAAATTAATATTAGAATGTAAAACTTATTAATAATATTTTTTATTTTTTATTTTTTATACATTATTAAATTTATTTTTTATTCTAGAATAAATGTTAATTTTATAATTATGGATGAATATCTTTTATATTTTTTATCTATATTATTAAAAATATATTAATTTATTGACAACCGATTTGACTCTGATCCGACCACTGAACCCTGAACCGTTACCTCATTTAGTTCAACGACATATCCAATTTTTTGAACCTTGCTTTTTATCATCGTATGCTTACCATTATAAGATTTTATCACTTATCCTCAATTAATTGACTTCAATTGTATATATAAATTGTCAATATTAATTTTTCTTAGAATATATACACAGCAGAGAAAACTAGGTAGCAAGATAAATAGAATAAATTACTTTTTTATGTGTAAGATATTTATATGAAGTATAATTGGGACATGACATCAAATAATGAACGTACACATCCACTTGCGAGACAAAGGATATACTATACTATACTATACGTGGTTCTATTCTAATATGGAGTTCTCGGTCCTCGTAATGGTAATTAATAGTAATTAATAATTGATAATATATAGTATTTTATATAAAGCAGCCAACTGTGTAGTGTGTACCGGATTTGGATTCTGAAATAATGGCGACCCCTAACTGCCACTCTTTTCTCTTTTTTTCCAACTACAGCTTCAGGACAACACAATGATGACACGCTACCCTATCATTTTGCCCATGACAGAATCTGACACTACAAATATCTGTCTTGTATTACTATGTATTCGGTGCCCTTTTTTATTTTATGGCTTTTATTTAATTATTGTTACATCCCTCCTACTCCACTGTATTATGGGAAATCATATTTTAAGGCGTAAAATTAATTATAAAAAAAATTTTAATTAAAGAATAGTAATAAAAATTAGAAGATTGAATTGTAAAATTGAAAATAATAATAATAATAAATTATATATTTTATAATTAATTTGAAATGTTAATCGTAAAATGTGATCCCCCACACGATTAATAGTTTAGTAGAGTCAGCCTCAAAAATTCATATTCATATTATAGTTAACAAGTTTGATAGAACTTATAAATGATAATTTCACTTCCTAGTTCCTCCTTCCCTTTTTTTTTATTTGGAGGGTTAGAAACGGGACCAAAACCCAAATCAAGATTTATTTAAAACCACTAAAAAATTCTGGGCTCCTGTTGTATTCGGTTTTCTCACACACACACACACATTTCATTCCAGAAAAAAAAAAAAGAAACCTCTAGAAAAATAACATGAAGATACATATGAGGAAAAAGCCAACTTAATAAAGGATGGAGGTGAGGTGTGGGCCAAGAATGTAAATCCAAAGGAACAGTAGTACCATAAATAGCCGAATCGATCAAGCTTTATGATTGGATACTATAATTCTAGTTAAAAAAAATAAAGAAGCATAAGGAGTTTATCCTTTCGTTTTAAACTAACAGGGACGGTAGAGTTTTAGTTTTTAGTTTAAAATAATTATCATTGAAAATTTTAATAAATTCATTGTTATTTTCTTATAATTTATATCTATTAATTTCTAATTAAGATAACTTATATAAACAAAATCACTTATCAGTTATCACTATTTAGTTATTATTTATTGATTTATTTGTTATTCATTTAGACCTGTGTCCTATTTTCAACGGGTTTCTTTATTTTTGGATAAGTGCTTTTTTAAAAAAAAAAATATTATTGTGCACTTTATTCTTAGTTTTTAGATGTAAAAATTATAAAGGAGATATTTACATAATCACTTTAATTGTGTTTTAGCTCAATATACTAAACATTTTTACAATTCAAATAACAATTTTTTTTATTTTTTCAATGTTTGTGTATAAATTGAATTTATTAACAATTTATGTTTGTATTATTTATTGATTAACACTGAAATCTATGACCTATTATAATATAAATCCTATAGAAAGCTAATTTTAAAAAACGGCTCATGAATAATGTTATAATGTTACTTATATGGCTTATTTTTTTGTTTCATATTTTATCTGTTTGTCATTTCTCGTGCATTGTAGTAGGGTTAAAAAAATCTAGTTAAAAAAAATAAGACAGTGGGCATGGTAATATTCTTTTGGGACCAAGGGTATGGTAATAATCGATGAAGTCAATTTCTCTTGAATTTTTCATACTATTATTGTGCATTAGATTAATAGGCAAACAAAGGAAACCACACAAATAGGAAACAAATATGAATGGGAAAGTAAGAGGAGGGGATGAAATCTGAAGAAAAAAAGAAGAAAGAGATAAGAAGAAAATAGGAAAGTCAGAAGAAAGGAAAGGAAGGGTTACTTGGAGACCAAGTTGATGACTTTGTGATCAAGTAGATGATTTTGATCTTTCCTTACATAAGAACACACAAATTAGGAAACCAATGGATGGAAAGAAATTAGGAAACAATAAAATATGAAAGTGGAAGAAAATAGAAGAGTGTAAAGAATTGAAAATGTTTGTGATGAACTTTCTTTAGCCGCACTCTCTATAATAATTAGAAAGAGACAGATATAATAATAAATCTTATTTGGTTAATGAGACCAACCATTATATGTATTTCTCTTTAATTGTAAGAGCAACAATATTAGAGAAGATTCAAATAATAAAATATTAAGCCTAGAAAGAAATTATTCTTTCATTATCCGTTAAGGATATCCTTGATAAGAAAAAAAAACTTATGATTGGTGCTGATAAAAATATTCAATCAAGTAGGCCAAATAACTTCTGATTTTACACACACACATGTATACACTTCCTCCTTTCTATATTATAAAATAATAAGTGAGTTTTTTTTGTCCTATATTATAAGGTAACATAATTTTATTTGCTAATTTGACCCCTCATTAATGTAATATTAAATATTGTAAATTGAGTTGGTTAATAATATTTAATAGGGATTAATCAACTCTACATGGGTGATACACTTTTTTTAGTATGCGTGAAATTCTACTTTTGTTTTAGAGAAATTTAAGAATGTTACACACATTTTTTAATATGCTTAAAATTTTACTTGTTACCTTATAATATATAACTGAAGAAGTACATAGGGGCTAAATATAGAAGTGTGGGGGCAGCTGCCTCCACTAATTTTTCTTTTAACCTTAATACATTAATGTTAAATGCTTTGGTTAACCAATTTATATTAGGCTATTAGGTATAAAATATATTATTTAGGTATATACTAATTGTTCGAGATTATAATGCTTCTTAGTGCCATTAAACTAGTATCTTCATTTTTCCAAAAAAAGAAAGATAGGGATATATTTTAATAATATTTTTGTCCCTGAGTTATGCAATTAATTGTGATTAAATTAATTTTAGTTCTAGGTTCTAGCCATAAAAAAATTTCTCAATATATGTTGGAATTAACTCCTCTACTATATGATAAATGTGCATTGGATCCATCTATAAAAAAAATTAATTTGGAAAAGCTTCCTGATAATCCTGATTTAGAATTTGTTTTCAAAAACACATTTAGAATTTGTTTTTAAAAATGTTTTTGATGCTACACACACACACATATATATACACACACATACATATTCTGCCCTCCCAGTCAACTATTCCTGCCTCCGCCACTATATATATATATATATATATATTTGTCATCACCACCAAATACTAGTCGTCTTTGAATTCATCATGTAGCTTGTTCCACCTCACTCGGTAAATTTATTCTTAATTGGTTGTCATGCATTTTCAAAGCAGCTCAACAATAAAATTAAATACAAAAGGAGAATTTCCAAGCTAACAAATATATATAAATCGCGAGAGACAAAAATGAAACTTGTCCAGCCTAGTTAATTAAGTTCATGTTACAAATGCACACACACACACACACACACTATCTTATACAGTAGCGATCTCACAATAATTTTTGAGATAAGAAAGTAGAAAACAACTATCTACAAAAAATCAAATTAAAAAATAATTTTATAATCCATTTCAAACAATACTTTAAAGGTAAGAAACCAAAATAAAGCTATATACATGCGCTGTGACAAATGGAAAATATTTGATTTATAGGAAAATAAATTCAAAAGACAATTCTATGAATCATTTTAAAGAAATATCTATCAATAATAAAGAAAATAAAATTCTGTCTAAATTTGTAATGTGTATGTCAGGGAGAGAGAACAAATCTTTACGAATTAGAGAAACCAAAGAAACCAAAGTAAAACTGGCCTAAGATGTGGTTTTCGTGCTTCTTCTTAAATAAGGGTTGAAGTTCGAGTTTTGCATTGAAAAAAAAAATTGTTACTAGGATAGCTATACAGCTATATTGGCAAATCCAACTCAATTGTTTATATAACTTAATCAGAGTCCAATATGATTTCTTGAAATAAGTTGGCATTTCCAGAAAAAAAAATTGTCCAGTCGGCCAACTTACGATAACTTCTTATTTATCAAGAAAATTGTGCATATTTTACACCCATATAGTCCAACTCGATTGATCCAGCTTAATCAGAGGAAAATATGATTTATAGAAATCGAGTAGTATTGCCAGACAGAAAAAATTGCCCTGGCCATCTCACGGTAAGTTCTTATTCACCAAGAAGATTGTGTTTGTTTGTGTCTGTATCAATGCGTATCAGGACGCTAATTATAAACATCACCACTTCACTTTTGAGTGATGAAATGAAGCAGTTGAGACAATGTGTACACACACATATATAAGAATGGAAAATGAGACGAGCAAATAAAAGAAGAGAATATTATACTTTTAAGATGAAATTGGAGTTGATTAGTAACTAACTGACTACCGAACAAATTAACAAGAAGATGCACGAGTGGTGGTGGTGGTGCTTCTGGTTCCCACAAAAATCTGTAGGACCCCATCGGATCCTCCACCCACAAGCGTGCACTCATCTTCTCTGCCCGCAGCTTCCCTCCAATGCACACTGCTCACAAACGCTCCTGCCACGTCCCTCTCCCTCGTCCCGAACTCTTGCACCCATATCGGCTGGCCCCACCTCGTGTCATACACCACCACCTCGTTCTTCTCGGACCCGCATCCCAGCAACCCCACTTTGCTGCCGCCGCTCGTCCACACTGATAGCCCCACGAAGCTCCGGCTATTCACGTGCCCTTTGTACGTCCGAATCACACGTGACTCCTTCACGTCCCACATCTTCAGACACCCGTCGGTTCCCGCTGATACCAGCGTTTGTGAATCCAGGAACCTCACGTAGCTCACCGTCCTCCTATGCCCTTCCAGTACCATCACCGGATCCGACATTTTCCGGACGTCGTAACCGTATGCCTTGCGGTCGGCGCATCCCACTGCCACCATGGAGCTGTCGAACCGACTGAACTCCACGCTGCAAACTGACCGTCTACCGGGTGGCGTCACAACCGCAACGCCGTTGTC
This sequence comes from Adenanthera pavonina, assembly GCA_026686845.1. Classification (NCBI taxonomy): domain Eukaryota; kingdom Viridiplantae; phylum Streptophyta; class Magnoliopsida; order Fabales; family Fabaceae; genus Adenanthera; species Adenanthera pavonina. The sequence continues at coordinate 28,388,421 of JAIVEN010000023.1, forward strand.
TTCACAACGTGAGTCCCACATTTGCATGGTCCCGTCGTCCGACCCAGATGCTCCCAGAACCGGGTCTGAATGCGAGTAGTCCACGCTCCAGACACGCCGGCCGCCGTGCTCGTCTCGTTCGAAGACTGGTATTTTCCTCTCCAGGTCGTACTCCGTGACCACCCCATCGTAGTCTCCGGATCCTATGACACGTCCACCCAACCCGGGTCTCCATCGTAGGCTGCTTAATTTCGCAGGGGTGCATATGTAGTAATCACACGCGTTACTGTGGTCGAGAATACGCACGTCGTGGGAGGCTGTGTTTGGGAGAAGAGTGGTGAGACTGTAAATTCTTATTTTTCTGGCGATCCCTCCGGTGGCGACCAACCTATCGGTGGGGTCGATTTCTATGGATCCTATTATGTCAGAAACGATTCCGTCGGAGCTGGAAGAGACTACGGTGGAGAGTCTGAAATTCCATTCGCACCTAGCTCTCTCTTCTTCTTCTCCTTGTGCTTCTTCTAAGTTCCGTCGTTTGCTTTCTTTTCTTCTTCCTCCGCCTCCTCCTTCTGGTTCTGACTGGGGATGGTCAAGGCTGGGAAGTTGAAATTCCGACGAGAAGTTTTTCATTTCCCATTGGAAATGGTCGAGCCCCGAAGCAGAACTCGAAGGTTTTATGCTTTCCGACCAATGGAGGGCTCCCATTAAAGCTTGAGTCGAAGGTTTTTCTTAGATTATGATGAGCTTGAAGAAGAAGAAGAAGAAAGACGAAAGTAGAGGATGAAGATGAAGAAGAAAAAAAGAAAGAAGGACGAAGGAAAATAAAGAAAGAAAAGACGCAGAGGATCGGAGAAGAAGGAGAAGGAAGAGAGAGGACGAAAGACGTAGGGGATGGAAGAAAGAGAAATAAGGGATGAAATGTAAGAAAAAATCATGTACTTGTCTTCTGAAATTTGAAAACTGTATCGATCAGAGTAATTTACAGGCTAAGAGCAACCTACAATCTCATGTTGGCTTCAACTTTGTATTCTCCCTTGACTTGTCAACATCTAAGGTTATCCTTATATTTAAAAGGAAAAAAAAAAAACTGTCAGCCTTCTCTCTATTTAATATTAATGCTGGAGTCTTGGCCAAAAACAAAAATATTAACGTTGGTGTCATTTACGTTATTTTATCATAATCTTAAATATAAAATTTTTTATAATATATGAGATAATATTTATTATATATTTTTTAAAAAAAATTTCTATTTAATATATCTAAAAAAAAGTAAATAAAAGTAGTTTTAAAAAAATATTAAAATTTTCATAGAAATCGAGATAGTTAATTAGTTTTAATTTCAATTCTTAATTTACATGATTCGATTAAAATGATTTTATATTAAACACTAGAGAGAGTATTCAAAAAGAAAGAATGAGAAATTAAATGAGGATAATTTTAAAAAAATATTAAAATTTAAAAAAAAAATCAAAATAATTAATTAATTTTAACTCTCATTCTTAACAACCTCCCTCATTTTTATCAAACCACGTGCCATTCCTTTTTGTTATTATTTATTATTATTTTTTCTTTCCACTATTATTTATTATTTTTAATTAGTATAAATATAAAAGCAACTAGTATATGTAATTATATTTTTTAATTTTAATCTTTCGATTCTCAAAATTTATTATTTATTATATTATTACTAGTTTTTTGGCCAATATTATTGTTTATTTGAAATTTGTTTTATTTTTATATGAAATAATAATCAATATAAAATTAAAATATATTAATTTAGTTATAACTAATTTGATCTCGAACAGACCATTGAAAATTTGAACCGGTACCTTATCTAGTTAAATAGCTGACCCAATTTTCTTTATATTTTTTCTCTGTTTCTCGGCGAACAGCAGCTCAGCTTTCCGGTACTTAACATTTTTTTTTAATTAGCAATTACAAAGACAAACAATATTCCTTGTGTCCACATTCGTAGATAGATTTATAAACAAATGGATCTATGATTTACTCATCCATAAATATGTTTTCAAAATTTTTCAGATTGTAAAATACTAATTTTATTAACCGGGTCAAATAATTGAAATAAATAATATATGTAGATACCCAAATAAAAATGAAATTTCATTATAAAAAAGTAGTACCACTTCAGTTTCAAAATATTGTCCATTTGAGAAGAAAGTTTTTATTTCGTTTTACATATCCTTTTAAAAGTTTAATGTAACATTTATTGATGCTGTTTTTCCATTATAGTCTTATTTGCCCTATAATTTTGTATTTTTTTTAAAAAAATTCAATATAACATTTACTAGGGAAAATATAAACATGTAACATATGAATTATTTTTTCTAATTTAGATATGTCAAAATTTTGAATGAAGAGATATTTTAAAATGGATGGAAGAATGGAATGAGGGGGAAGGGAAGTGAGAGAAGAATTAAATAAAAAAGGGGTGAAGGAGGAAAAGGGGAGTGGTGGATGATTATGTGCCTCATTTTGATGGGAGGGTGGGTGTGGCTACAGGCTCTTGGGTGATTGGCCTGACGTGGTTTGAGAGAGGCCTTTTGTTATCCTCTCAACTTTTCCCAAACTTGTCTATCTGCCTCATCTTCATACGTCACGCATTTAAATTTTGCACAAATCTCCCACCCATGGATTCCACTCATCTGCACGACAGGTGAATTTCAGTTAGTTTGTACTTTTAACCCTCTGAGTTTGGCGCATTGCATCCAAGTAAATGTGAGTTTCTTTGTAAATTAATTATACACGGTCTGAAAACTGAAAAATGAAAAATGAGTTATATAAAACCTAATTATTTATCAATTATATCAAAATCTTGTTAATAAATTATATTTCCTTCGATTCTTTTTAAATTCTTACAAAAAAAGTTTAATTTTAAATATAAAAGCAATGACCTCATCCCCTCCCATCAATCACCTATTTTCATGTATAAAGAGGATGAAGTACGGATTGATATTACTTGGTGCAACTACATATTCCACATAATATCAGAGATATGAATGGAAAGTAAATTAATCTATTGATGTAACCCATTGAAGAATAGGAAGAGACTAGTTTACTCTTATATTATGTGGAGTTTGTAGTGAATAAAATAATACTCCGTCCTCTTTATACATGCTGCCAAATCATCTGGCTAGAATCATTTTTATTTTTGAATAAAAGGGAATATAATAACATCAAAGAACCAGATTATAAAGCAGCCAATAATAAAATAAAAAAAAGCAGGCTGTCACATATGTACAAAGCAAAAGAATTAGCAATTGGATTTTTAATTCAAAAAAAAGGTTAAGATTGTTGGCTTTCATGATATGGCTCATCATTGCTAAAGCTCCACCAATTAAAGTGTGATAAGCAGAGAAAATCACTCCATTCCTCACATCCCAAAGCCTTCAGCAAATAATACCCAATCTTCATGAGGTTGAGCGAGGAAACTAGACAATAAGCTGTTCGGGATCAGGAGCTGCCAAGTTGATCCAGTAAGGATGCAACCTCTAAGCACATAATCGATATCCTCCATATTGTTGTCACATATACTACAAGAAGCATTATCCATCAAATGTCTATTTAGTCTCATTCTAGCTAGAGTCATTATATATTATAAATTTCCTTTTTATTACTTTTTATCCTTACTTTTCATTATTTTTTATCACTTGCCCTTACCATGACATAAGATTTTATCACTTATCCTTAATTAATTGAGTTCAATTGTATATATAAATTGTCAACATTAATTTTTCTTAGAATACATAAACACAAGAGAAAACTAGTTGGCATGCTAAATAGAATAAATTTCTCTCTTTAATTTTATAAGATTTTTTTAACTAAATAATAAGAAGTAAGAATGAAAGTTAAAATTAGTTAATTATCTCAAATTTTTTTTAAATTATAATATTTTTTTAAAATTATTTTTATTTAAATTTTTTTAGCTCTCTTCATGATAGATTAAATAAGAATATATTTAAAATTATGGTAAAAAATTATATATTTATGGGGAGAGATTACTTTTTATGTGTAAGATATTTATATGAATAACAATTGGATGTCACATCGAACAATAATCGTACACATCCACTTGCGAGACAATGGCTATACGTGGTTCTATTCTAATATGGAGTTCTCGGTCCTCGTAATGGTAATTAATAGTAATTAATAATTGATAATATATATTTATATTAAGCAGCCAACTGTGTACCGGATTTTGATTCTGAAATAATGCGACCACTAACTGCCAGTCCCTTTTTTCCAACTACAGCTTCAGGACAACACAATGATCACACACTACCCTATCATTTTGTCAATGACAGAATTTCACACTAAAAATATCTGTGTTGTATTACTATCCATTAGGTGCCCTTTTTTATTTTATGGCGTTTATTTAATTATTGTTACATCCCACCTACCCCACGGGATTACTAATAGTTTATTAGCGTCAGCCTCAAAAATTCATATTCATATTATAGTTAACAAGTTTGATAGAACTTATAAATGATAATTTCACTTCCTAGTTCCTCCTTCCCTTTTTTTTTATTTGGAGGGTTAGAAACGGGACTAAAGCCCAAATCAAATTTTATTTAAAACCACTAGAAAAATTCTAGGCTCCTGTTGTATTTGGCTTTCATACACACACACTCACCAAAAAAAAAATACACACACACATTTCATTCAAAAAAAAAAAGAAACCTCTAGAAAAATAACATGAAGATACATATGAGGAAAAAGCCAACTTAATAAAGGAAGGAGCTGAGGTGTGGGCCAAGAATGTAAATCCAAAGGAAGAGTAGTACCATAAATAGGCAAATCGATCAAGCTTTATTACTAGATACTATAATTCTATTAAAAAAAATAGAGAAGGATAAGGAGTTTATCCTTTCGTTTTAAACTAACAGGGACGTTTTTAGTTTTTAGTTTTTAGTTTAAAATAATTATCATTAAAAATTTTCAAAAATTGATAGTTATTTTCTTATAATTTATATCTATTAATTTCTAATTAATATAACTTATATAAACAAAATCAGTTATCGCTATTTAGTTATTATTTATTTATTTATTATTCATTTAGATCTGTGGAATTTTTTTAACGGGTTCCTTCCAATTTTGGATAAGTACTTTTTAAAAAAAAAATAAATATTATTGTGCACTTTATTTTCAGTTTTTAGTTGAAAAATTATAAAGGAGATATTTAAATAATCACTTTAATTACTGGCGTGGGTGTCCCATGCTTATCCATCCACATAAGCACCTATGAACAGCAAGATTCTTATTGACAAGGGTGTATTGGGATTTCAAGAATTAAATATATATATATATATATTAACTAAATGAAAAATAATCGATATATCAACATATTATATTACAAAAAAATAATTAATTTACTATTTTTTATTACTGCCTTCATTTTTTTATTTTCTCTTATATTTTAACAAATAAATTAAGAAATATAATTAATATTTTAAAATTTTTTTTACATTTCCTAATATGTGATTTAACAAATTGATCGATTGAAAAGAGCGATTAATATTATGTTTTACTTTAAAAGAATAGATAATGATATAATTGAAAAATTATAATTAATGTTATTTTAAAATTTATAAGTAATAAATAAATATAAATAATTTTTTTCCAAAAGTGATGATTACAAAGAAACCAGTAAAACAACTTGAATATCTATCTTACAAAGGAGATGGGTCGATATTATGATTGATAACAAAAACAAACAATATTCCAAGTGTCCACATTCATAGATAGATTTATAAACAAATGGATCTATAATTTACTCATTTGTAAATATTTTTCAAATTTTTTACGTTATAAAATACAAGTTTTATTCAAAGTTCAATGTCAAATCAATACAAAGTGAATAAATAGGGTCAAATAATGAAATAAATAAATAGATAATATGTATATGGCCAAATAAAGATGAAATTTTGTAATCAAGAAAGTAGTACTTTATTTGTTTCAAAATATTGTCTATTTGAGAAGAAAATTTTCTTTTATTTTACATTTTTTAAAAGTTTAATACATCATTTATAGATGTTTCTCCTATTATACTTTTATTTACTATATAATTTTAGATATTCTTTTAAAAGTTCAATATAGTAAGATTTATTAAGGATAAATATAAATATCTAACATATTAATTATTAAAATTTTAAATAAAGAGATATTTTAAAATGGATGAATAATGGGATGAGGTGAAAAGGGCGTGAGAGAAGAATTAAATGAGGTATTAAATAAAAAAGGGGTGAAGGAGAAAAAGGGCAGTGGTGGATGATTACGTGCCTCATTTTGATGGGAGGGTGGGTATGGCTACAGGCTCTTGGGTGATTGGCCTGACGTGGTCCAAGGCAGACCTTTTGTTACACTGTATTTTATTTTTAATATAAGATTTTTTTAATTATTTTATATGGATTAAGAATAGAAATTAAAGTTAAATAATTATCTTAGTTTTTTTAAAAATTTCAATATATTTTTAAAATTACTCTTATTTAAATATTTTTTTATTTCTATGGAGGTGTATGTATAGAAATGGTTAAAAAGATAAAAATTTTTACAAAAAAAGGAGTTTAATTTTAAATAAAAAACAATGACCGCATCCCCTCCCATCAATCACTTATATATTCATGTATAAAGACTAAGGAGTATGAAGTACGGATATTAAATTAGAATCATTATATTAAATTTCCTTCATACTCAATCTCGGTTTTCATTATCACTTATCCTTACCATGATAAGATTTTATCACTCAATTAGTGACATCAATTGTATATATAAATTGTCAATTTTAATTTTTCTTAGAATATATACACAGGAGGGAAAACTAGGTAGCATGGTAAATAGAATAAATTACTTTTTATGCGTAAGATATTTATATGAGGCATAATTGGGACATCACATCAAATAATGAACGTACACATCCACTTGCGAGACAAAGGATATACTATACTATACTATACGTGGTTCTATTCTAATATTTCTTAGTCCTCGTAATGGTAATTAATAATTGATAATATATGTTTATATATATATGTGTGTGTGTGTATAAAGCAGCCAACTGTGGACGGGATTTTGATTCTTGAAATAATGGCTAACACTAACTGCCACTCTTTTTTTCCAACAACTGCTTGAGGACTGGACAACACAACGATCATACGTTACCCTTTCAATCATTAATATTGACTTTTATTAACAAAAATAAAGTAATATTTAATATTTATATTATATATATTACTCATTATCCTAAATATATGCTCTTTTATTTTGTACTAAATATAAAACTATTTGAGATAATATTTATTATATATTTTTAAAAAAATATTTTTATTTAATATATTTAAAAAAAATTTAAATAAAAAAAAATTTAAAAAAATATTATAATTTTTAGAGAAATTGATATAATTAACTAACTTTAACTTCTATTCTGAGGTTAACTTTAACTTTAGTTTCAGATAAAGAAATCGAGGGTAAAAATGTCTTACATTAAGAATTGAAATAATTTTTTTTATTTTCTTTTTTTAAATTGTTTGGAAGAATATATATCAATCATTATTAGAACAATTGAGCAAATATACGAATAAATTTATTTATTATTTAATGTCCATATAATTTTTTTAACAAAACAGTGTGCGTATAATATTAATAAACAAAAGTTTAGATACATCAAACAAATTTAGAATTTATGTCTTGTAGTTGTATATATTGATTTTTTCATAAAATTTAAAGATTTATCCTATCATTTTAAAAGCTCCCATGGGGGCCCCTCTTTGTGGGTCCGCCCCTGAAAAAAAAAATGCAGTATAACACCTCAATTAATTACTTCCTTGTAGGGGATACAATATATTGAGCGTTTTATTTTATCGGATAGCTATAATATATCGTTATCGGCAATAAATTAGCTTTTTGTTTAATGATAGTTTAACTTTTTTTCGCCTGATAATAAATTAACTTCACGTGAAAATAATGAGGAGACTGACTGAAAATATAAATGTCACACCCGGAAATGCGACGCGGATTGGCGCGGAAAAAGAAAAAGGGTTGAAATCGGCCCGCCTGGCGGAAGGCCGATTTCGGAGGAGTCGCCACCAAAATTTTAAGGGAAATTTTGGAAAACCGGAAAACAAAAACAAAAAAGGGATAAGGACTGGTCTGCGAATCAGAGTTGGGTTCGGGAGTACGATTGTGAGTGGGGAAGGTGTTAGGCACCCCCACAACACCCGTTCCGAAGAACGGTTACCTTAGGTTGATCATGCAATTTTTATGGCTTTTTATAAATTTAGTTTGGTTGCCCTTTTACCATTCACATGCAAAAATAAATAAATATAAAAATAAGGAACATGTAAAATGAAAATAAAGAATAAAATGAAAATATGAAAAGTTAGAAAAAATAAATTGAGGAAAATATTATTTATTTACAAAAGTGGACTTGAAAAAATAAATTGGTAAATATTTATTAAATTAAGAGAAAAAAAACACCAAATAAATCATGAAAATGTTTATTTATTTACAAAAGTGGACTTGAAAAAATAAATTGGTAAATATTTATTAAATTAAGAGAAAAAAACACCAAATAAATCATGAAAATGTTTATTTATTTACAAAAGTGGACTTGACCCAGAATGAGAGTCTGGGGCCTACGTACCCTGCGATAGGGATCAAAGTCGACGTAGTTCGGAACAAAAATGCATGTCACTGAGTTTGTATTTTTTATTTTACATATTCTTTGAAAAGAGAGGTTTATAGAAAATAATTTGTCTTTCCACAAAGAAAATAATTTTTAGAATTGGTAGATGTGTTTTAATTTGTAAAAGACAGATTAATTCCCCTTATTTGCTCTTCTCATTTAAGAATATGTTTTTTTTTTGTTTAATTAATTCCTAAAAGAGAATATATGTTTTTCCTCAATTTAGAAAATATGATTAAAATTATGTGTGATTTGAACATTTTTATTTTGATTTGAAAAGGAAATATTTGAAAACAATTTTATTTTACAAAATAAAATCAATTGGCTTATGTGGTAACTTTATCACTCACAATATACCCATTGATACCTAAGTGTCCACGGTAGTGTTACTCGAGACAGAAAGGCGCAAAAAAGTTCGAAAGAAAACAAATAAAATTTTGTACAGAATAATTTTTATTATTTTTATTATAAAAATCATTTTATCACCTATTCATTTATTTTTATATATATATTTTCAAAAGAAATTAATAAATGTGATCATTATTAATGCTATGAAAAATAATAATCAGCATGTGTGGTGACTTCATCACTCACAAGTTACTGATTTCCGTTTGTGCGCTCACGGTGTTACCACTCGGAGTAAAAAATATCATAAGGAAAACTTTAAATGAAAATCAAACAGCATTCGATGCCGCTTGTGGCAAAAAGCATAGATAAAATTGAGATAAATGAAATCATTTTTGCATTAAATTATAAAAATAAATATTATTATGGTTGTCTTGAAAAAGCAATAGAAGAAAAATGATTTATATATATATTCATGTACTATTTATTTTTATTTGTTTATTTGTTTTATTTTATTTCTGTTTAGAAAAAAAAAATCAATTAGGATCTATGGTGACTTTATCACTCACAGCTCACTAATTAACACCTAAATGTCCACGGTGTTACTACTCGGAACATAGAGGCCAAAATAAAAATTTGAAATAAATGGCTCTCATTGAATCATTTATTTTTTACTTTTAATAAATAAATAAATAAAACATTGGTACTCATAAATAAAAAAAATAAGATTTAGCCAACGTTTATACCATGGCAACTCCCCACTCATGGTATAATTGACCGACACTCTATATGCACACGGAGAATTGGTCCCTCGTGGCAAACTCTAAAGGCGAGAAGAAGAAACATCCATGACCAAATAAAAACCAAAATCAGAAATAAAAACAACAAAACATAAGAATCAACTACAATTTATTAGGGTGTGTGCTAGCGTAAATGATTTACACCCAATCATGAGATGAAAAGATACAAACTCTAGTATCTTCATTTTCTTTTCCTTTGCCTCAAAGTTAATAGCTTTTATTTCCTCTGCTCGGCTTGGTGGCAATAGCCTTGATTTCTCTCAAACTTGGTACATGCTCCCATATCGCTCAGAAAAAAGATAAAACATGATTAGTATTCTCCTTGAGGAATCTTCTTAACTAAAATTTCATATACACTCATCATGCCAATTCTTAAGATTCAGGTTGTATGAAATTTCAGCCCAAAAGCCTAATATGATGTACATAATCCAAGTTTCACAACACGGGATTTAAACATTCCGACCACTAACTAGAATCTCACATGATCAAGTTTGTTCAAGATGCTCATCCAATTTTCATAACCAAAACAAACATACAAGAAATATTCATATTTCAAGACAAGAATCACAACAAGAAAGGAACACCCAGAGCCACTCGGACACATCTTTGCAACTTCAGATTTTGCGAGAGAAATGAGAGCAAACAAACAGGTCAATGTAGGTTCATTATTTCATTAAACTCCCCTAATGATAAAGTGTTATGAAGGAGAGGAGCAAAGGTGCAAAGCATACTTGGGATATAAGTCTAGGCTAAATCTTTAAGGCACTTGCTGTGTTTCATTCTTAGTTAAAACCACCAAATTTGAGCATTTTGTTGGCACCGGAAAAACAATCTTAAAGGTATAGAATTAAACAACATTATCACAATTCCAAACATTTGCATCAATATCTTTCTGGGCAACGAAATTCTTCAACTAACTTGAATCACAGCGTAAAGTTCCAATTAGTGCTAATATTGCTTCCTTTCCCAAATCAAACATCATAAATAGTCTAACATTTTGAGCAAAATGATATCCTATCCTACACAGACACTCTGAACTCTTCCCATCAACACCAAACAGTCAAAAGAAAATAACCAAGTATATTTAGCATACGGGTTTGGTTATGAGACTTATCTGGACAAGCTAAAGTCACAGTATCCTACATGCAGCAACCGTAAACAACTTACCAATCAACGACAAATTGGAACAAAATTTCCAGAAGCTGAGCACTAAAGATCAAGAATGATACTTCCAAAGACAAAGCACCAAAGAAAGCCAAAAAGAACCCATGAACGAAACCGCATAATATATACATACAAAACCCGGGGCTTGTAAAATACAGAATACAGACAGAGTTCCAGTAGCAATTTCATGAGATGCAGTGGCCTAAAACATTGAAATTAAACTAGTTCCTGACTAAAACACAACTCCAGTGACCATTTGCATAGAGCTAAAGCATCCTCAGGACTAAGATACTATTTCCCTATCAAATACAAGCTTATTGGATGTACCTCAATGATTCTTCTAATGGCCCAGCCGATGCTCCCATTGCTAGATTGAAGCTCCTCCTACCCGCGGCTGCCCTTGCTTTTCCCTTCTTTTTTTTTTTTTTAGCAATTCTCCACCCTCTCTGTCTCTGCCCAGAATCCCTTGTTCTTTAGGGCCTCCGTCTCTCGTGTCGTCCGTTAGCTCGGGCCTCCTCCGTCTCAAATCTCAACTCTCGGTCTCCTCCCAGTCACCTCAGAGCCTCACCGTGGCTCACTCTGTTTCAGATCCCAGCTTCCCCGCGGCTTTTCTGCTCTGAGTCCTCTGGTTCAGCCTCCACCGAGGCTCCCTCCTTCTTTTCTCTTTGCGGCGGCCTTCCCTCTTTCTGTTTCACTCAGCTCCCACGGTTCCTCGGTGGCTCTCCCGAGCTTCCTTCCTTTTTCCTTCATGGACACTCACGGCCCTGCTCGAGCTCTCTCTCCTCGGTTCAGACTCCCTCGGTCCAGCTGTCTCGGCCTGTTCTATGCTCAGCCATGGCCCTCTCTCTCCAGCAAAGTCCTCCGGCCTCTCTCTTCTCTCTCGGTCTCAGTCACTGCGGCTGAGCTTCTCCTGGAGCTCCCTCTCGGTCTCCACGGTCACGGCCACTCTCCCTCGATGCCCTAGCTCCTTCTTCCCTTTCCTCTCTCAGTCTCGCCGCCCTCACTCCTTCACCCGCGGCCAGTCCTCGCTCCCTCTCTCTTCCTCTTCCTTCCTCTTTCTCCCTTCCTCTCTTCTTCGTCAGCCCCCCCTTCTTTTTCTACGCGTGTTACCTGAGCCCTAAAGGGCTCAGGTAATTTTTGGTCCACTTTTCAGCCCAAGGTAAAAAATCTCTTCTTTTTTTTTTTGTTTTTTTGATATTATTGTTTTATTATATATTTATTTTATTTATTTTATTTTATTTTGGATCATAAGGGATTAGATTTGGAGAATATTTCGTTTTTTTGTATTTTTCTTTTATTTTAGAAAATATGCACTCAAATTGGGATTAAAAGGAAATTTGTGTCATTTTCTTATTTTCCAATTTTTTCAAATTTTTTTTTTAGAAAGCCCGGACAAAATACGGTGTTCACAGTTGCCCCTCTTTACTAGTTTCTTATGTGAGAACGAGGAAAATGTAGTTTTTGGAGTTCTTGCATAAGGAACGAGTAAAGATTAGAACACGAATTTTGTCCGTGCAAAACACACTAAGACTTACTTGCCCCTGACACAAAGAGATGCAATATGACTTGAACTTAGAACATACAAGACTCTATTTTGAACGACTTAATGGAGAATGAATACTTGATGCAAGATATACAAAGCAAATGTGAACTAGGACTTGACTAAATAAATTGAACTAGACTTTAATAGATGCACAAATGAACAACTAATTCGAGCTAGAGTCGAACTAATGCAAGATGCAATGATATGACACAAAGGAATAACCATGTTAACTAGACTGGGACTGATGCAGTATGCAGATGAAGTGACAAATGCTCACAAAAACAAGATATGATAACAAGATCCAAACAAAATAACATGTTGATGAGCTGCCCCTCTTCATTTGTTTTCTAAGAAAGAAGATCATGAAATGATATTCGTACTTAGAAACAAATGAAGAAGGAAACATGTATTTTGTTTGGGGGGCAAGGTGCATGAACAATAAAGACAATAAAGACAGAGATTAAAGGACAGAAATTTAAAGGGTGCCTGCCATCAAGTCAGGGCTTTGACAGAATTTAAATGACAGAAATTTAAAGGGTGCCTGCCGCCAAGTCAGGGCTTTGACAGAAATTTAAAGGGTGCCTGCCGCCAAGTCAGAGCTTTGACAGAAATTTAAATGACAGAAATTTAAAGGGTGCCTGCCGCCAAGTCAGGGCTTTGACAGAATTTAAATGACAGAAATGTAAAGGGTGCCTGCCGCCAAGTCAGGGCTTTAACTGAAATTTAAAGGGTGCCTGCCGCCAAGTCAGGGCTTTGACAGAAATTTAAATGACAGAAATTTAAAGGGTGTCTGCCGCCAAGTCAGGGCTTTGACAGAATTTAAATGACAGAAATGTAAAGGGTGCCTGCCGCCAAGTCAGGGCTTTGACAGAATTTTAAATGACAGAAATGTAAAGGGTGCCTGCCGCCAAGTCAGGGCTTTGACAGAATTTAAATGACAGAAATGTAAAGGGTGCCTGCCGCCAAGTCAGGGCTTTAACAGAAATTTAAAGGGTGCCTGCCGCCAAGTCAGGGCTTTGACAGAATTTTAAAGGGTGCCTGCCGCCAAGTCAGGGCTTTGACAGAATTTAAATGACAGAAATGTAAAGGGTGCTTGCCGCCAAGTCAGGGCTTTGACAGAATTTTAAATGACAGAAATGTAAAGGGTGCCTGCCGCCAAGTCAGGGCTTTAACAGAAATTTAAAGGGTGCCTGCAGCTAAGTCAGGGCTTTGACAGAATTTAAATGACAGAAATTTAAAAGGGGCCTCTCTTTTTGTTTTGTTTTTTTTTGTTTTTTTGTTTTTTTTTTAAGGATTCCCTTTTGGCAATGTATGTAAAACGGAGATTTTTCCTTTTCTTTCTTTTTTCTTTTTTTGAATTTTTTTTTCGGTGATGCTATGCATGTAATGGTAAATATCGGTGGAATGTAATTTCCTTTCTTCTTCTTTTTTTTTTTTCCATTTGTTTTCGTTTGTTTTGCCCCGATTTGAAAGGAAGCTTACCATAATGCAATGTAGGTAACAGAAAATGCATGTAGAATGCAAAAATTTTTTTTTTTTTTTAAAAGGAAACTTACCATAATGTCATGTATGTAACAGAAAATGCATGTAAAATGCCAAAATTTTTGCCCCAATCTCAATGGGAATTTTGATGCTATGTGCAAGAAAAAGCGTATGAAATGTGAGATTTCTCATATTGGTCCTGGGACGAACGAGAATTTATTTATGCAATGCCGGTAAGGGAGGTGCATATAAAACATGACTTTTTTCTTTTTGCCTTAATCCTAGCGTGAATTTTTTTCATGCTACAATTTTCCTGTTTCCTTTTTTCTTTCAACTGAGACATGCAAGATTTTTTTTTTGTTTGATTTTTGTTTTATTTTTTCTTTTTTCAATTTTTTCTCTTTTTCTTTTTTTTTTTTTTCAATTTGTTTGGCCCAACCTAGAAGGAAGTTTATGGTGATGCAATGTATGCAATGGAAGATGCATGTCATAATGCAAGTTTTTTTTTTCTTTTTTTTTTTCAATCTGAGATGGAGCTTATTTCGATGTAATGTATGTAAAAATGATGCATGTATGATTTATCAGGTATGCCCCAATTTAAATGAAATTTATATATGTGATGTATGTAAGGAAAATGCATGAGACATGAAAATGTTTCGTCTCAATTTGAATGTGAATTTATTCGTAATGTATGCAAAGAAAATGTATGTGAGATGTGATTTTTTTTTTTTTTTATATATGCCCCAATCTGAGAGTGAAAAATTTTTCATGCTATAATTAATGCAAAATTTTCTTCTTCTTTTCTTTTCCTTTTTCCAAATGGAACATGCAAGACCTTTCTTGGTTTGCTTTTTGTTTTATTTATTATTATTTTTTATTTATTTTTTTTTTAACTCTTTTGTTGTTACCCAATCTCAATGGGAGCTTACCTTGATGCAATGCATGCAATGGATGATGAACAAATGGAACAAGCTTTTGATTTAAAAGCTTGATTATGCATTCACTAAGAGAAAGGATAATATTATGGTGGTCTCACTGAATAGAAATTTCTGTGGTGCAATGCATGAGATATGAGTGTCACCAGTGTGATCTCACGTTGACACCAATCTAAGTGAAACCAAATATTGATGCAATGGGTGCAAGATTTTTGTTTTCATTTAACTTCACTTGACCAGTTGATTTTTCATTTGCCCCAAATTCATTGGAAGTTTATTTTGATGTAATGCATGCAATGAATAATGTAGATTGATGCTTTTTGTTTTTGTTTTGTTTTTTCTATTTTTTTCTTTTGGCATTTTCCATGATCTCCTTTTTTTTGTATTTTATTTTTGTATTGTTTTTATGCTCTTTTTTTTTGTTTTTTTTTTAGTTTTATTATTATTATTTTTTTTATAGGCTTATGTTGATGCGATGGATGCAAAATTTTGCTTTAATTTCGCAATGTACTTGAAAGGAAAGATGTGTTCACAATGTTTGATGCAAGAAGTTAGTAATGTAAAAATACCTAAATTTACAAAACATAGGATTTGTTTGGTCTTTGCAATTCAGAAGACTTTATTTGCCCCAGGAGAAACTTCACTCGATGACTACATGAATGTATTCTAAAGGGATTTAGACACACTCTTAGACACTCAAGGCTCTCTATTTTTCATGAATATTTGGAAATTTCTTCCCTTTTTCTTTTTAAGGAACTTAATTGCCCCAATTTGGATGCTTGTCTGGTAAGGCTATCTTCACCTTTTGTCTCAATCTATCTTCATTTTTAATGCTTGACTGTCTAATAAGTAAAATTTATAATTACTTTATTTAAAAATGTCAATGCAGTCAGACATAATGGAGACAAAACTGGGTATAGAAAAGAAACGAAGGAATGTTGGGGATATGAAAGCGAGAAACCATTTGGCAAGAAATGCTCAAAAAAGTGGATGTAGGGTAATGCAATGCAAGAATTTTGAGAAAATGAAGTGAAGAAATGATAAGGAAGTAAAATTTGAGAAAGCGCAACTTTTACTCTGGAAATGTTATCAGATAATGTGAAAAATGGAATGACAGGAGATAAAGATGAGGGTAGGGAAGAATTCCCCTTCTTGGCTTTGGATGCTCAATATGAAAATAGCAAAATTGATGTGAGTTTGAAATTTCATTCACTGATATGGTTTTCTTTTCCCATTTTCTTTCTTTCTTTTTTTCTCTTTTTTTTTTCTTTTTTTTTTGGATTTTTTCTATCTTGATGACTTTCCCTACAAGATTATTGCCCCAATTATATTCAAACAAGTCAGGCCTCCATGAGGTCTTTAGGGGTTTGTAACGTGGCCTGGGTGAATGGGTTTATGACATGAAAGGATATAAGGCTCAAAAATACCATGCCCCTATTATTTCTTCCACCTACCTTCCTCCATTGCCTCTTTAACATGATTCTATATTGAAACTCACATACCAAAAGAGGATCTCCAAGATTGTAATGTGGTCATGAAGGGCAAAATTGTTGGTCAAGCAAAAAGACACAATGATGGGTTAAGAAGAAATGGATTATAATACCCACACCTTCAAGTGAGGAGTACAACTTTAAGGATTATTATATAGACAAAAGGGCAACAATCTGGGTTAGGTGGAAAGTGTGAATGCAATGAGAACTTTGCTTTGATAGTCGTGTCATCTTAAAAAAAACATGTGGTCTCTTAGAGCTTCACTTGGAGAATTTGGATCTCTTCAGCATAATTTCCCCTTGATATTTTATTTTCCTATGATGAGAGCCTCTCTCTCTCTTTCTCTCTCTCTTTTTTTTGTTTTGTTTTGTTTTTTTTTTCTTTTTTTTTTTTGAGTAGTTGTCTCACTCATTTCATGTGTGGATTTACCCTGGGGAATTCTATCTTTTTCTTTTTCCTTTTTCTTTTCTTTTCTTTTTTTTTTTTGGGAATTTCGAGACCACTCTCTTATGACAATACTCATGTGTCAATTCTCATTGCTTCTTGTGGGAGGAAGGAAAAATTTCCATAAGCTATGAAATGATAGATGCTTAGACCAAATTTAGGTATGATCCTCTCTTAATATTTGAATTTTCAACATAAAAACATATTAAAACTACCCGCCCCTGGTATTAATTGATTTTGGGATAATGAAATGAACATTACTCCTTCAGGCTCAATCAGGGTGACTAGGGCAACTCCTTTAGAATGGGAAGAGAAAGAATGCCTCATTTCCTCGACTCGACTCATTCATGGGACATACAATCATACCTCTCTTTCACTTTTTCACTTTTTCACCTTTTCTCTTTTTTTTTTCTCTTCTTTTCTTCTTTTTTTTTCTCTCTATTTATTACATTTGTTTTGGTAACATAATTTGCTCAGGACTTCATCCCTTACTCACATCAATTGAAGTATTTTCATTCGAAAATGCACATTTTGATTTTTTTTTTTTTCGAGATACTACATGAGGTGAGAGGTATGTTCAAATGATTGATAAGAAGAGTGGGCAAAACATGATAAGATATGAATGCATGACTTACAACATTGGCATGGTTAGATAAAGTCAATTTTAACTTCAAACTAGACAAGCACTGACAAATGGAGAAAGATCTTATGACAAATGTAATACTTGGCATTGGACTTTTATTTTTCCTCTTTTCTTTTTTCTTTCTCTCCTTTTTCCTTTTTTTTTGTTTTATTTTTTTGTTTTTTTTTTATGCCCTTAAGACAAGTCTTATAACCTATGCAAATGTCCTCTTGTGGTTAAGGCAAGGGCATGGAATTATACTTCATAAATGTTTATGGGTTTTCCATGGATGGGAAAATAACAATGGGCAAACAATAAGGTGAAAGAGGCAACAGTGGGAAAGGTTGAAGGACGGAACCCTTGACATATTCATGGAACATGGGCATGATTTCACTCATTATGATTTGACTCTAAACTTTAGCCCTAGCAATGCTTAAGTTGACTTCTTTATTGCAAAGGACCAATAATCCTGTATTCTGTAAATTTTGGTTTTTTATTAAGAAATGCAACATGGATGCAATTTATTGTGTTGCTTCACTTATGGTGTATTGACTTTGGTTCAGAGGTCCCTCATCATAAAAGAATGGGGAGTCACAAGCCTTTGCTCAAGGGCGTATAAGGGAATAAACAAACTCTCGACTAACTGTCAGGTAGGGATATAGGGTACACGAATAAGTCACAAAGTACATAAAACAAAATTGACAATGCAAACATACAACTCATGTCTCCTGATCAATCAATATTGAGGACCCATAGAGAGGAGTGAACTTCCAATGCAAACCATCATCATGGCAAGTATATTACCATCAATTAATGCAATGATATTAAATAGCCACTCCGGTACAAAGCAACCTACTACTCTTTTCTAAAGGTTTAATAGAATTGTGAAGGATGCATGAATGAATGATGTGCTCCCTTTGTGTCCTATATTGTGTATACCCTAGGCTAGGCTATCCACCTTATAGAAGTCAAGCTCCACCTAATTAGGTTGGCTTCTAAGCTTCACCTAATAGCGTGCACTGGTTTTTGGGTGGTTCTAATTTTCCTAAAGGTCCTCAAGTTGCTTCCACCACTGAGATGGAAACCCCATTTTAATAGATTTAATCTTTTGAGGGCTTACAAGCCCTTCCTAGACTAAACTTAGCAAATAGGTAACAGCTCGAGCGAAGTCTTCACAATGATCTTTGGGGACTTAATAGCCCCTCAAAGGAACCATTGTAAACTTCAACTATCCTCGGATGCCCTCAGACCCGGGTATAGGGCCCATTATATGTGTGAGGTTAAATGTGGAAGTGCTCAGTGTGTGAAGGGAGCATACAGACTTTATGACCTAAGCATTAACCAAATTCCCCACCTGCAGACAAAGCAATACCAAAAATAGATAACGGTCGTCTACCTTAGGGTTCATTCTGCATGTTATCTATCCTAGTACATGTTATTTAACTCAACAAAAGAAAAATGACAATGTGAGATAAAAGAAACCATGAATTTGATTAGTTAAAATATTATTAGGTCCCCGTTTAATTGTCATAAAAGCTTCTCTCCTTAAAGATCCTTATTGAATTCTCAAGGAGACAAAAACGAGTCCTGTATCATGAAGAACAAGGTCTCTCCATGAATAAGGTATAAAAATAACTGAGGACCTATTAATATGATAACCATTTCATTAATGCAAATTTTAATTACATGAAAAGAAGATGCATGAGATTGGATACGCTTCCCCGTGTCCTACAATAGATATATCCTAGGGTAGGATTCTTGCATTTAACTGGCTGAGTTAACATCTAAGCTTCATCTATTATTGCGTGCAAGATTAGGGATGGTTCTATCTTCCGAAAATGCTCCCCAAGCTGCCCCCGTCATCAAGACAGGAACCCTATCCAGTAAACTTAATCCTTTGAGAGCCTTAATAGCCCTTCCCGGACTAGACTTAGCGAATAGGTAACAACTGGGTGAAGTCTTCACAATGGACTCTGGGAGCTTAATAGCCCCTCAAAGGCATTGTTACAAACTTCAACTATCCTAGGATACTCTCAGACCCGGGTATAGGGCCCATTATGTGTGTGAGGTTGGACATGGAGGTGCACGGTGTGTGAAGGGAGCATACAAACCTCAGGACCCAAAGCATTACCCAAATCCCTCACCTGCAGATAAAACAGCATACAAAACAATACACAAATAGATAACAGTCATCTATCCTAGGGTTTATTCCACATGTTATCTATCATAGCACATTTTATTCAACTCACAAATACATCTAAAAGCATGTAAACGGATAAAAGTACCAAGCATGTTATCTACCCTAATCATGTGAGACAAACAAAATTAAAAGGGCAACCAAACAAAACAAAGCCATAAAAATTTGCATAGTCAACCCATATAGACTTGACTCTCAAAATCTCCCCAGTGGAGTCACCAAACTGTCACACCCGGAAATGCGACGCGGATTGGCGCGGGAAAAGAAAAAGGGTTGAAATCGGCCCGCCTGGCGGAAGGCCGATTTCGGAGGAGTCGCCACCAAAATTTTAAGGGAAATTTTGGAAAACCGGAAAACAAAAACAAAAAAGGGATAAGGACTGGTCTGCGAATCAGAGTTGGGTTCGGGAGTACGATTGTGAGTGGGGAAGGTGTTAGGCACCCCCACAACACCCGTTCCGAAGAACGGTTACCTTAGGTTGATCATGCAATTTTTATGGCTTTTTATAAATTTAGTTTGGTTGCCCTTTTACCATTCACATGCAAAAATAAATAAATATAAAAATAAGGAACATGTAAAATGAAAATAAAGAATAAAATGAAAATATGAAAAGTTAGAAAAAATAAATTGAGGAAAATATTATTTATTTACAAAAGTGGACTTGAAAAAATAAATTGGTAAATATTTATTAAATTAAGAGAAAAAAAACACCAAATAAATCATGAAAATGTTTATTTATTTACAAAAGTGGACTTGAAAAAATAAATTGGTAAATATTTATTAAATTAAGAGAAAAAAACACCAAATAAATCATGAAAATGTTTATTTATTTACAAAAGTGGACTTGACCCAGAATGAGAGTCTGGGGCCTACGTACCCTGCGATAGGGATCAAAGTCGACGTAGTTCGGAACAAAAATGCATGTCACTGAGTTTGTATTTTTTATTTTACATATTCTTTGAAAAGAGAGGTTTATAGAAAATAATTTGTCTTTCCACAAAGAAAATAATTTTTAGAATTGGTAGATGTGTTTTAATTTGTAAAAGACAGATTAATTCCCCTTATTTACTCTTCTCATTTAAGAATATGTTTTTTTTTGTTTAATTAATTCCTAAAAGAGAATATATGTTTTTCCTCAATTTAGAAAATATGATTAAAATTATGTGTGATTTGAACATTTTTATTTTGATTTGAAAAGGAAATATTTGAAAACAATTTTATTTTACAAAATAAAATCAATTGGCTTATGTGGTAACTTTATCACTCACAATATACCCATTGATACCTAAGTATCCACGGTAGTGTTACTCGAGACAGAAAGGCGCAAAAAAGTTCGAAAGAAAACAAATAAAATTTTGTACAGAATAATTTTTATTATTTTTATTATAAAAATCATTTTATCACCTATTCATTTATTTATATATATATATTTTCAAAAGAAATTAATAAATGTGATCATTATTAATGCTATGAAAAATAATAATCAGCATGTGTGGTGACTTCATCACTCACAAGTTACTGATTTCCGTTTGTGCGCTCACGGTGTTACCACTCGGAGTAAAAAATATCATAAGGAAAACTTTAAATGAAAATCAAACAGCATTCGATGCCGCTTGTGGCAAAAAGCATAGATAAAATTGAGATAAATGAAATCATTTTTGCATTAAATTATAAAAATAAATATTATTATGGTTGTCTTGAAAAAGCAATAGAAGAAAAATGATTTATATATATATATTCATGTACTATTTATTTTTATTTGTTTATTTGTTTTATTTTATTTCTGTTTAGAAAAAAAAAATCAATTAGGATCTATGGTGACTTTATCACTCACAGCTCACTAATTAACACCTAAATGTCCACGGTGTTACTACTCGGAACATAGAGGCCAAAATAAAAATTTGAAATAAATGGCTCTCATTGAATCATTTATTTTTTACTTTTAATAAATAAATAAATAAAACATTGGTACTCATAAATAAAAAAAAAAAGATTTAGCCAACGTTTATACCATGGCAACTCCCCACTCATGGTATAATTGACCGACACTCTATATGCACACGGAGAATTGGTCCCTCGTGGCAAACTCTAAAGGCGAGAAGAAGAAACATCCATGACCAAATAAAAACCAAAATCAGAAATAAAAACAACAAAACATAAGAATCAACTACAATTTATTAGGGTGTGTGCTAGCGTAAATGATTTACACCCAATCATGAGATGAAAAGATACAAACTCTAGTATCTTCATTTTCTTTTCCTTTGCCTCAAAGTTAATAGCTTTTATTTCCTCTGCTCGGCTTGGTGGCAATAGCCTTGATTTCTCTCAAACTTGGTACATGCTCCCATATCGCTCAGAAAAAAGATAAAACATGATTAGTATTCTCCTTGAGGAATCTTCTTAACTAAAATTTCATATACACTCATCATGCCAATTCTTAAGATTCAGGTTGTATGAAATTTCAGCCCAAAAGCCTAATATGATGTACATAATCCAAGTTTCACAACACGGGATTTAAACATTCCGACCACTAACTAGAATCTCACATGATCAAGTTTGTTCAAGATGCTCATCCAATTTTCATAACCAAAACAAACATACAAGAAATATTCATATTTCAAGACAAGAATCACAACAAGAAAGGAACACCCAGAGCCACTCGGACACATCTTTGCAACTTCAGATTTTGCGAGAGAAATGAGAGCAAACAAACAGGTCAATGTAGGTTCATTATTTCATTAAACTCCCCTAATGATAAAGTGTTATGAAGGAGAGGAGCAAAGGTGCAAAGCATACTTGGGATATAAGTCTAGGCTAAATCTTTAAGGCACTTGCTGTGTTTCATTCTTAGTTAAAACCACCAAATTTGAGCATTTTGTTGGCACCGGAAAAACAATCTTAAAGGTATAGAATTAAACAACATTATCACAATTCCAAACATTTGCATCAATATCTTTCTGGGCAACGAAATTCTTCAACTAACTTGAATCACAGCGTAAAGTTCCAATTAGTGCTAATATTGCTTCCTTTCCCAAATCAAACATCATAAATAGTCTAACATTTTGAGCAAAATGATATCCTATCCTACACAGACACTCTGAACTCTTCCCATCAACACCAAACAGTCAAAAGAAAATAACCAAGTATATTTAGCATACGGGTTTGGTTATGAGACTTATCTGGACAAGCTAAAGTCACAGTATCCTACATGCAGCAACCGTAAACAACTTACCAATCAACGACAAATTGGAACAAAATTTCCAGAAGCTGAGCACTAAAGATCAAGAATGATACTTCCAAAGACAAAGCACCAAAGAAAGCCAAAAAGAACCCATGAACGAAACCGCATAATATATACATACAAAACCCGGGGCTTGTAAAATACAGAATACAGACAGAGTTCCAGTAGCAATTTCATGAGATGCAGTGGCCTAAAACATTGAAATTAAACTAGTTCCTGACTAAAACACAACTCCAGTGACCATTTGCATAGAGCTAAAGCATCCTCAGGACTAAGATACTATTTCCCTATCAAATACAAGCTTATTGGATGTACCTCAATGATTCTTCTAATGGCCCAGCCGATGCTCCCATTGCTAGATTGAAGCTCCTCCTACCCGCGGCTGCCCTTGCTTTTCCCTTCTTTTTTTTTTTTTAGCAATTCTCCACCCTCTCTGTCTCTGCCCAGAATCCCTTGTTCTTTAGGGCCTCCGTCTCTCGTGTCGTCCGTTAGCTCGGGCCTCCTCCGTCTCAAATCTCAACTCTCGGTCTCCTCCCAGTCACCTCAGAGCCTCACCGTGGCTCACTCTGTTTCAGATCCCAGCTTCCCCGCGGCTTTTCTGCTCTGAGTCCTCTGGTTCAGCCTCCACCGAGGCTCCCTCCTTCTTTTCTCTTTGCGGCGGCCTTCCCTCTTTCTGTTTCACTCAGCTCCCACGGTTCCTCGGTGGCTCTCCCGAGCTTCCTTCCTTTTTCCTTCATGGACACTCACGGCCCTGCTCGAGCTCTCTCTCCTCGGTTCAGACTCCCTCGGTCCAGCTGTCTCGGCCTGTTCTGTGCTCAGCCATGGCCCTCTCTCTCCAGCAAAGTCCTCCGGCCTCTCTCTTCTCTCTCGGTCTCAGTCACTGCGGCTGAGCTTCTCCTGGAGCTCCCTCTCGGTCTCCACGGTCACGGCCACTCTCCCTCGATGCCCTAGCTCCTTCTTCCCTTTCCTCTCTCAGTCTCGCCGCCCTCACTCCTTCACCCGCGGCCAGTCCTCGCTCCCTCTCTCTTCCTCTTCCTTCCTCTTTCTCCCTTCCTCTCTTCTTCGTCAGCCCCCCCCTTCTTTTCTACGCGTGTTACCTGAGCCCTAAAGGGCTCAGGTAATTTTTGGTCCACTTTTCAGCCCAAGGTAAAAAATCTCTTTTTTTTTTTGTTTTTTTGATATTATTGTTTTATTATATATTTATTTTATTTATTTTATTTTATTTTGGATCATAAGGGATTAGATTTGGAGAATATTTCATTTTTTTGTATTTTTCTTTTATTTTAGAAAATATGCACTCAAATTGGGATTAAAAGGAAATTTGTGTCATTTTCTTATTTTCCAATTTTTTCAAATATTTTTTTTAGAAAGCCCGGACAAAATACGGTGTTCACAATAAATGTCATTTTTTTGGGGCAAATTTAGGGGCGACTAGTATGGATTAAAAAAACAATCAGTGGTGCCTATTGGTTTATGGACAAGTGATATTTGACATAAACACGGGAGTATTTGATAGGTTTAAATTAAAATAAAAAATTGAATTGAATCAATTTATCAATCAGTGTGATTAATGGATTAGTCAATCAGATATTATTCTGATTTAAAACTAATTGATAAAAGTTAACAAAAAATCAATTTTTTTGGGCCAACAATTTATAAAATCAATTGAGAATAGATAAAAATAGTCAAGAATAAATAAAAGTTAATTTTTAATTTTTATATAACATATATAATTTTTACCACCAACATATATATAATTAAAACACGATAATTTAATTATGAACAATTTGATGAAGAACTAAAGTCAGATTAATAAACCTTAATTCAATACTTCTATCAATTTAATAACTGGGTAATTTTTTTTTTGCCAACAATAACCGGATAAGTTTAACAACTTAGTACCGAGGCTAATCCATTAAACAACTTGCTACTATAATTTTAAATTTTACAATTGATGCATGCATGCATTTATGAAATTAAGGACACAAACTGGAAAGACCCTGTTTGGTTGATTTTTTCTTAAAAGATACTCCCTCTTGTCTTTAATATAAGACCCTTTTAACTGAATCACGCGGATTAAGAATTGGAATTAAAACTAATTAACTACCTCGATTTTTCAGAAAATCCCAATATTTTTCCAAAATCACCCTTATTTAATCTCTCTCTTTCTCTTTGGATACATTAAATATGGGCATTTTTCTGAAAATGTATAATAAATACTACCTCGTATATTGTAAAGGATCTTATATTTAGAATCAGGGTAAAAGATCCTATATATAGGACCGGAGGTAGTATCATGGTTTTTTAAGAAGATATGTTTGATCAAATATTTTTTCAAAAATAAAAAGCAAGTTAAATTATGATTTTGAAAAAGGAAGGAGATAGTTGCTTTTCTTTTTCCACAACCATGGTTTTAGAAAATGGGGTTGATATTGACTTTGTATTATACATCTAAAAATACTTTTAATTTTTATTATCTAAACATATTTTTTGTTAAACTATAGTTTTATAAAAAGAATATCCAAACAAACTTATTTTTACAAATTTCATTTATTTTAACTTACTTTTACAAAACTAAAAATCAAACAGCTCTAAGAGATTGCAAAAAAAATTTGGGTGCATATTGAAATCCAAATGGATCGAATGCCACATTTCATTAATGACTCTCACAGAAAAGACTTGAAAAATGAGGATTCAAAAGAAACATGTGCTCCAAAAACGACATGCACGGAGTTGCCCGTTATTGTCGTTGGTTGGACATTGGACCCGTTTGATTTTTCGTTTTGTAAAATTAAGTTAAGGTAAATGAAATTTGTAAAAATGAAATTTAGATAAAGTAAGTTCATTGGAAGTTATTATGTTTGGATATTCTTTTTGTAAAAGTAAGTTTTGACAAAAAATCTGTTTGGATGATAGGGGTTAAAAGTATTTTTAGATGTATAATATAGAGTAAATTTGTTTCTCCTTTTCCAAAACCCACGTTTTGTTAACGGAAAAGTAATTTTTCCCCTCCTTTTCCAAAATCACAGTTTAACCCACTTTTCATTTTTCAAAAAGTCAGTTTGTGTTTCACATGTGTTTGGCCAAACATATCTTTTACAAAACCATGGTTGAAAACCATGGTTACGTTTTGCAAAAGGAGAACCAAACACACACTAAATTTAATTATGTCGCAGATATTCGTATATATCATTTATAGTTTTTCATATTTCTTCTGTCTTGTAAGACTCTGAAAGTTGATAGGAAAGAAAAAATATACTGTAATTAAGATGATATATACTCATTGTCCCAGTTTATAGTGCACTTTTAACTACCATATACTCCTTCCGGTCCCTATTATAGGGTGTTATTTAGAAAATTTGTTTGTTCCAAAATATAAGATGTTAAGTAATAAATTTAATTTTAATCTTAATTTTACCCCTATTGAATGCTTTCATTACAAGTCTCAATTAACTTCTCTCTCCTCCAACCATCATTATTAATTTAATGTACTTTTATTTTTTCCTTAAGGGTAAAATAGGAATGTCAGAATTTTTTTTCATTAATTTTAGACTGTAACTAACTTTTCTTAATCCACGTGCGGTAGTTAAAAACATATTATAATAGGGACCGGAGGAAGTACGTATCAAGACAATAATTAGTAACCGAAATTTTGTCATTATTTTCCAAATTACCCTTATTTAATAATACTTCCTACATTAATAAATTACATCCATTCTCTCCATTTTTTTTTAGTTCTCATAAGTCATTGGTAATTGTGAAGAATGAAGCTTTTGGAGGAAATTCTTTTTCATTCGTTTATGATTTAACCAAACCATTAAAGAATTTTCATTAAATGCATTGATAACCGTAAAATATATAAGGTTTCTTATTAGGGGCAATACTGGAATGATAATAAAAAGATACAATATAATCCGTGTAATACACTATATTTTGAAACATGAATTTCTCATAATAGTGCACTGTATAGCGTAACGAAAAAAGTATTTTTTTTTTTGCTTTTACATATTGAAGAAGGTTCAAATCATGTTAAAGGAGTAGTATATGATATTAATTAGCGGGTGTGATATTCAAAGAATGAAGATAGAGACGCACATTATAAGCCAGTTGGAATTTTTTTTTTGGTTGAAATTGTTTAAACATTAATTAATGTGTAGATTAGTATTAATTACTTATTATAGACTAATTAGTATATTATACTTTTTAATAATATCCAATAATTAATCTATGTTATACATGTAATATGTGAAATTACCCCTGAAATAATTTTTGAGAATTATATATCAATCATTAATTACCAAGAATTTGATATGGGGAGGTTGGGAATGAAATTACCCCTGAAAAACATACAAGTTATGATCTTGTCCTAGATTTTTTATTCATGAGAAGATTCCTTTAATTTTTAGCTCTAGTTTTTTTTTTCTTGGCCAAAGGTTTTTAGTTTTAGTTTAATTAATATACTTTACATATTATATATATAGAGGTGTTTTTTTTTAATAATGCAACGAGACTTATAGTTACTACTTTACTGATTACGAATAAGTAATCTCTACTTTTATTTTTTTGATAAGTAGTAATCTCTACTTTTAATTTTATCGGATTTAAGGGACAAAATCGAGTCTTCCTCTCACGGATTTACTGCCGTGAGAAATTTGACAATTTTACCCATTTACCGAAACGTCACTCGTCGGGTGCCCTGAACCCCCACACAAGCCCTCCTCACCGATTCCTCCTCCGCTCCGTCGAACTCATACAAACTCTGGCTCCGTCTTCGGCCTCCGTTAGAAACCTATTTCTTCATCTTTCTTCCTCCTCTTTCGGCCTCTTGCAGAGCATTCAGCCTCCCCCGAAATCATCGTCCTTTGTACCCAATCCCTTTCTCATGTTCGCTTCGCGCGCAAATCTTCTGCAGGAAAACCCAGTGGAAGAGGATTTGGAGGGAGTCACCCACAAAGCGTTTTTTTGGATATAGAGATCGAAGGGAGACTTGCGGGTAAGTATGAATTGTTTTTTAAAAAAAAAAAAGCTGAAAAGTCTTGTAGTACTACTGTTTATGAAATGACAAATGCATTCTCAAATGAAACTTTGTTGTGCCCTTTTGAGAAAATATAATTAATATCTATGAAGCAATCTATGAATTGAATATTGGTATCTGTTGCATATGATTATCCAAGGCCCAAATAAGGTGGTTCCAAGATTTTAGTGGGAGGAATATTAAGAATGCAGTAAAATAGTTTGTTACTTTGATGATGTATCGGGTGTGGCAATACAAATTGACAATATTTGAAGTATGTGTATTTTTGGCTCCTTAGAAGAATGCAAAGAAAATTTCTTAAAATCTGTTAGGATCTATCTCCATCTCTCAAATAATCAGTAGTGTCCTGTAATTTACCAAAAAAAAAAATCAGCATGAACTGGATAACATATTTTTTTCCACGAGAAAGTTGGAAATGTGAAACTTTCTTTTCATTTTTCTCTTGAATTATATCCCAATGCAAGAAACTATTTCTCTTGAATGTATTATGGGAGAAACTTTTCTCGGGAAAAAAATCTGAGAGAATAATTGTTCTCACAGATTTTCCTTTCATGAGTGTTAAAAATCCACGAGAAACAGCTTCTCTTGGATATTTTCTGAGAACAAAGTTTTTAAAGACGAAAGATGTTCTTGCCATGCGATTTCCACAAGAAACTCATTTCTCATGGATTTTTCAATCTTCTCTCATGGATTTTGTCCACAAGAAAAGCAATATTTTCATGTAGTGAAATGGGTGGCAGTCCCATTGATTGATTCCGGGCATAAATTTATGGCTTTCATTATTCCCGTTTAACCAAAACCATAGAAAACTGATATTGCTGGAGAGTGGAGAGGTTCTTTGCTCGTGCAGCTCCTGATATTGGGAAGATGTATGCCATGGATGATCATAGCAAGGATAATGTTCATTTAGGATTCACAAGAATTTCCTGCTTCTATTGTTTGATAAAGAAAATTCAGTGGAGGGCCTTAATCTTTTAATAGAAATCTTTTGAATTAAATTAAATTTTTTATTTGAAATTGGAACTTTAATTGATTCCTGTTATTTGTCGCAAGATTTTTTTCCCTGCCTATGAAGTGGGAATTTTAAAGCCTATTTTTTTTTTGAAGAGGAGGAGGAGTTTGTTGGGTGGAAGGGGTGGGGTTTGTTGGTTTGTATGTTCCTCATTGGTTTCTATCTTCCTAGTTTCACAAATTTGTTGATGTGCATTTCTATTTTTGATGTCCTACGGCCTTCCCCCCATTTTTGGGTTTCATGGCTGTTCCTTGTCTATGTCTGTGTCTGTGTTATGTTTCAAACGTGAATGGCATTACTTCCTGTTTCACCTCCCTGTGTATCTCTTTCTGACTTTCTCCTATTTCAATTCCTTGTTTGTTTAAGTGGTATCATATGTCTTAGCTTCCTGCTAAATTCAATTATGGTCAAATCATTATAAAATATGTTTCTATAGATTGGGTGTCCCCCAACCATGTTATAATATTCTGCCCAGTTTATATTACCGAATTTATTAGTCAGTTGTATAAATAATTTTCTTTTTCTTTCTTTGTTTGCTTTGGGAACTTACACATTGCAGGAGGTGATTTTGAGGTTTACTTTCATCCATAACATGTAATGAAATGATCAAAGTACGAAGTGCAAGTTTCAAGCATTCGGCGCTTTCAGTAATATATAGAAATTAACTGAAGGATCAACAAAGGAATGACTGATGGTGTAATGCATTCTTAAGAATCCTTCAGACATGATTGGTGAAGCTAGAGATCAAATTAAAGACTACCGAGGAATACTTAAAAATGAAGCAGAAGAGGAAGAAGAGGGATCAAGTGAACAACTAGAAGAAGATCCTGATGAGGATCCCATTGAAGAAGTTGAGCAAAAGCTGCTAGAAGAAACACCTCTTAATGGGAGTTATCACAAATCTGGATTTGTTAAATCAAATGATAAGAAGAGGTGTCTGAGTGTTGCATCTAGTGAACGAGCCACATTGCTATGCTATCAGTCACAAAAGAAGTGCAAGCAAGTGGGATCTTCAGATCCAACATTAGAATCTGGACCTTCAGGTCTGGAGCTCAATAATGACTCTGTAACTGCAATGGCATCTGTTGATAATTCTACTTCCATAGAAAGTAGTGGAAGTTCTGGAAAACGAAGGCTCAGCAGATGGGAACAACAGTCTGATGCTGATGGCATAAAAGACTACCAGACTTGCAAGAGGAGGAAAACCAGGTGGTCCAGTGATGACACTCGACTAAAAATCCTGGGACCACTTCAGCT
This sequence comes from Adenanthera pavonina, assembly GCA_026686845.1. NCBI lineage: Eukaryota > Viridiplantae > Streptophyta > Magnoliopsida > Fabales > Fabaceae > Adenanthera > Adenanthera pavonina. The sequence continues at coordinate 28,418,663 of JAIVEN010000023.1, forward strand.
GCCTGACTTCACAAAAGATTTTCTTGTTGGGTCTGAGAACAATCCAGAAATTCAGGGGCTGAAAGCTGAGCTTTTTGAGATCAATAGAAGACTACTAAGACCTCTTCATGATGATAGTCTTGAGGAAGAAAGATCTCCTTCAGCAGAACCAATATATGATGACCTTGGCATAAAAAAAAATGACGATAGACTTTGTCAGAAACTTATCCAGAAACGTCAAAATCTTATATCAAGGTTGATCAAATCAAACCCAACTTTTGACACTCCTCCTGATTACAAGCCTCCACAACTCTTCAAAAAACTGTACATACCAGTGAAAGAATACCCAGAATATAATTTTGTTGGCCTTATAATTGGCCCTCGTGGAAACACACAGAAGAGAATGGAAAATGAAACTGGGGCCAAGATTCATTTAAGGGGGAGAGGATCCTCAAAAACACCCAACAAATCTGCCTCTTCTAAAGAGGACTTGCATGTCTATATAGAAGCAGACAACCAAAAATCACTGGATGCAGCAGTTGCGAAGGTTGAAAAACTGCTAATCCCAATTGAAGGAAGAAATGAGCACAAGCTGGCTCAATTAAGGGAGCTGGCCACGCTGAATGGAACAGTTAGAGATGAAAATGTATGCAATGTTTGTGGTGATGAGGGACATCGATCATGTGCCTGCCCTGACCAGCAGTCAAATTTCAAAATGAACTCATACGAGAGACGTTTTAGTGCCAGTCATTTTTCAAAACCTGCTTGTCCCTTGGCTGCACTATCTCCACAAAATGACCGTGTGCAGGGTTCTGGGTCTGATTTAAGTTTCAGTTCGACACACAGTAGATGTCAGATGCCTGAAAAGAAATCACTGATGAATAATCTTTATGTTGGCAATCTGCCTGAAGCGTTTGATGATGATAGATTGTCTGAGATGTTTTCTCCATTTGGTGATATCATTGAAGTAAAAGCCATCAGGGATCGATCAACTGGAATTTGTAGAGGTTATGGCTTTGTCAAATTTAAGAATGTCAAGGATGCACATGTAGCTGTGACTCATTTGAACGGTTTAAAAGTTGATGGAAGAGTTTTGAAGGTAAGGATAGCTGGGCTTCTGTCAGATACTGAATCTCCAGGCCTCAACCTTCTTCCACAACGTTTAGGGCCGGGAGGTATATCCCAAAATGTTAGAAGCCAGACAGATTGGTCTGACCCATTTCATTTTATGCTTCCAGAACATCCAACTTCGTTTCACAACAGCAGTGGCATGAATCTGTTTTCATCCTCTATCAATTCACGGCATCGTGATCTGAAGAGGGATCTAAACTTCACTCCTCCAAGCTACAACTTAAGCCCCTCTGATTTTAGTAATTCTAGCAAAATGCATTTTTCATGCAACTTTTCAGATCCAAGCTTTGTCTTCTCTGGTAGTTCAATCACGGAGAGTCCTGGTTCCCAATTTCAGTCATATTGTCTCACACCGCCAATTCAAAAGGCTGCACTGCCCAATCCTGATCACAGATCAGAGGAAGATATAAATTCTTTCCCTCCTTCTTTGCAGAAAATGACCTATAGGGCACTTAAATGAGTGGATATACCTGTATAGTCTGATTTTGACTTGAGACTTTTTTATAGTTGCATTCTTCAGGAACCTGTATTGCCAAATGAGTGGACATACCTATATAGTCTGTTTTTGACTTGAGACTTCTTTAAAGTTGTATTTTTCAGGAGCCTATATAGCCTTTTTGACTGAAATATTCCATCTTCCATTCTCTTCCTTTTTCCATATGCTAATTGTGAGAAACGCAATGAGAAAATTGAACCAAAGAAAACAATGGGATTGTCGTGAATCTGTGTGACCCCGGCTTCATCACTAGGATCTATTGGTAAGTTTATATTACAAAATATTTGTAGGCATTTTTAACTTATAGATATTTCAGAGACTCAAAATTGCTAGTTTGGGATCATTGCGAATTTCCGCTAATTTTCGTACTTCGTTTTTTTTTTTTGGGTATAAATGGAGTTTCATAAGTCTTGTGAGAGAAATTGTTGGACAAATCACAAATATGAAACGTTTGTCATGTTACTTAGCAAGTACATGCTAGTATATCGCTAACACAAGAATTTACGCCAGTTGGATTGTTTGGCGTTTTTTCCTTGACAAGATTTGGATACCAGTTTAGACTGACTGAACGTTTGTGAAATTATGGTTACGTAAGTTGCGGTGTTTATTGGCCCAAAAGAAATATAGAAGCGTTTGTTCCTCCACAAAACTGTCATTTTCATGCCACGACTGAGAAAATATTAGACTTCCTTTTATATACATTTTCAAAATTTTCAATTAAAAATCACAAATATATAATTTCGTTGGCCCAAAAAAAGGATATAATTTCGTCGGATATCTTTTTTTCAAAAAAGCCCATATATCATATTTGAGAAAATTAGTTATATATTTTGATTTTGAATCTTCTCGTAAGAATATGAGAAAATATAGAGAAATGCATCACAAGGCTAGATATATAAAGCCATATGCCAAAAATCAGCTGCCTCTAAGTGATATAAGCCCTTACAGTTTATAAAGGAGGATTGAAAAAACAAAATAACTCAAATGAAACACTGACAATTATTGACAAACCACTAATTATTGATCAAACCAAGGCATTCATGCGAAGTTCCTTTGGAAATGGGTGGCCTAGATTGAAAATGACATTATCTCTGACATTTTCTCCATATATTCGTAAAGGATTAATCATTCTCATCGGCTCCTGCTGAAACAGTATCCATATGCTGTGAGGATGTTGTGAGACAATCCAACCATTACTCTTTATCTGCCTCAAAAGTTGGAGTTTCCTCACTTTTAACAGCTTCAGCTCCGGATGGGCCATCCTCAGCTTGCTTAGTGGCGGCAGTGGTAGTGGCAGCCTCATGAGGAACTGATTCTGATGGTTCACCACTGGATTCTGCTTCAGTTACTGGAACTGGCTTTTTTATAGTGCCAACCTTTACATACTTGCTCATAAACTTGTATTCCCAGTCCTGCAAGCCATCAAGCTCAAATGGGCCAAGACCAGAGATGTCCCCAGTCAGATCTTTCTCTTCAAAAGACATCTTTGCTAACGCTCTGCTAGCATCCTTGCCAGCAAATAGGGCATAAGTTCCACCTGGTCCATAAAACGACCTGCAATGATACATTTTGGAGGGTTGGCCAAGTCAGATATGAAAATATGCCAATAATCAAATTACGGTACAAACAATTTATAAGCTTTACAAATCAACCATCATGACATGTCACTCATCTTTTGCAAGACACAGTGAGTGGGTTGTTATTTGTCAGGCTTAACCATATAACATTTTTTCCATTTCTTGGATATAGAATTTATAAGTAAAAAAATCAGAAGAATTATTAATGTAATGGTACTAATAAATTTAGCTTCGATCAGGGCAAAATACTTCTGTTTTACATGAAAAACAAATCTCCAACATCCATCATTGCTGTTATACACAGCCTCTCTTTGGCGCTCAGTACATGAGTTTATTAAGGGAAACAGTATCTCTGATATGTATAGAGATTGGATAGCTCTTCTACACCAATAGTTTTATAGGGCTTTTGCTCACATATATTTGTTTTTTCTGATAGATGAATGTTGCGCACACACTCTCTCTCTCTCACTCTCTCACACACACACACACAAAATTCACTGCCATCAGATACTGAAGAACATGTATGTTGAAACTTGGAAGTAATAGACCACATGTTGGCTGGCAAGTAAAACATTGGGAGGGGTTACCTGCCTCCACTCACGGTGAATAATAAGTTTAAGGAAAACCGTTTCAGGTCACAGAAGAAGCTGTCCCTTTCCTTGAAGGAGAATCAACCTTCATATTGAGGTGAGTTTCGCCAAAGACTTTACATAATATCCGAACAAGTTAACTAAGCAAGCGATGTAGACACAATAGCAACAACACTAAATTATTCTTCTAAAGGACAAATTACACTACTAGTATGACACGCATGCTCACTGAACTGCAAAGGGTCAATACAATATATTTATTTTAGAGGAACAGAAGTGAAATCAGATTGGAAAGGATACCACAAAGTAGGCATCAATAATATTACGTGTTACAAACAATGATCAGGAACGCATGACTACACAACATCAGTCTGAGAGGCTCTGATCATCCATTCGTTCTTATATCGGATACTTACACCAAATTAGTAATGATACTTCAATAATTCAACCTTTAAATTTACACATTTGTCATTCGTAGGACAACTAGCCGGGGATTATAACCCCAACTCAGCAACTTCATCATTCAATCTTCCAAACAGGACCAATTGAGAAAATTACCCCAAAACAAAATTTCCAGGTAAAACTGAACAACCACACAAAAACAATATTTGTAGACTTTGTAGAGATAATTATAGTTAAAAAGGAAGAAAATAAACTCACATAAAATTACTTAAATCACCAGCAATATAGAATCCAATTTGATCTAAAAGTGGCCCATTCATGCTGGCTACACCATCAATTTTTATGTAGAACCCTTCGAATTGCATAATGATGCACAATAAGAAAAACAACTTTTTTCCCTACTGAAGGGAATCCTTGGCAAAGCGATAAGTGAAATTGGAAGGATGGAATTGGATGAGTGAAAATAGAAAATGCACTTGGACACAGGTTAAGTCCAAATACATCTATCACATACATTCCACCATTTTTCCAACCTTTGAATTCTAATCCGATCAAACATAGCATGGAAGTTTCTCAATAAAACGAAAATTCATAATTTGAGAACCGTATCGTTTTACTAATATTAGGAAAGTCAGGCATTGATAACAGAAGCAGCAAAAGAACCAAAAGCGAAGTTTCGAAATGACATAAAACCTTATCAACCAATAAAGGGGACTGAAAAAGGCGGATGCATCGCAAAATTAGAGTGAGAGAGAGAGAGATGAAAGACAGAAAAGTATAAAGTTCAGAAAAAGAAGCCCAAAAATTTCTAAGATGCTATCCATAACCAGCGAAAATTGAAAATGGCCAGAATCGAACGTTGACCGCCCGAAAGGAATAATAGAACCCGAAAAAAACCTAGAAATGAACCATAGTCTTCATATCAAGAACCAAAAAATAAACTAACAAAAAAGAATCATCGATACCTGCTCTGAGACACATCATAGATCTGACCCTTGATTGCCATGAGCAGAGGCTTATTCAGATCGGAGCCATCGTAGGCTTTGAGCTCCTCCTCGGAGATCTCGCCGAGCTGAACCGGCCGAGGCAGAGGCTGCATCTGCTCTTCAAGCTCCCTGGTGGCGGGCCGGGGACGATGATCGGAGGACCCAAAAAGACCAGAAACGAGATAATAGACCGCCAAAAGCAAGGCGAGGACGGTGAAGAAGGTGGCGGGAGAGAGACCGGTATAGGCTACGATGGATTCCTTGAGGGTGTCACATAGTTGTAGAGCCATGGCTGCTCACACTGTGATGGAGAGCCAAGCAGAGAGTAGGAGAGGCAAAATCGTTTTGGTGTGAAGGAGGAGACAAAAGGAAGAGAAAGGAGCTTTATATGATCGCCATTCACAGCTTCTGAGCCCTCATCGATTCTCGTAAGGCGAAGCTCTGGTCCATTCGATGGACCCGTATTGGCTGCTGATCCGGGATGGATAGGATTAGGAATGTAATTATCATTTTGGATTCATACATTTTTATTTTTAAAATAGATATATTAAAATTCAGTTGGCAAAATATTTATATTAAAATTCAAAAATAATAAAATTTGATTTAAATACTCTTTCAATCATTTTTATAAAAAACAAATGATTATTTCATATATAATGATTCTTAGGTATTATTAGGAGAAGTTCAGCATCTTTTGTCTCCTCTCAAGTTTTGTTGGCATGGGAAGTTATGCCAACTTTTCTCGAGGGAAATGGTAGGGATATTCCTATTTGGCTCCCTTCAAGAGATCATGTTTTTTCTTTTTTTTTTTTTCGGTTGAAATGAGGAGATAAGCTAGCACAGCAACTTAAAGTCTAATACAACATCTTCGAGCTTGACCAATGGCCAAGACATCATCTAGCAAAATAGTTTGTAATACATCAGGCGGCTCGTCGACTGCGTGGAATCCTATAGGTTTTGTCAAAGTGTATGTCGCTAAAAAGTCAGCAACTTTATTTCCTTCACGATACACATGCGATAGTTCAACCCTCCAATCCTGTCCAAGAAGCTGATAAATCCATCCAGTGAGTCTCGCATTTGCATTAATTTTGGTTGTCTTGGCTTAACAAATGCACAGCCAGTAAGAAATCAACATCCAATTTCACTTGGTGGTATCCAACGCTCCAAGCCATCGCAAGTCCATCCGCCATCGCCCAAAGCTCAGCTTGAGGAGTCGTGTAGGCTCCCATATTACAACAACATCTAGAAATCCACTGCCCCTTAGAATTACGAAGTAGACTTCCTGCACCTGCATATCCTGAGTTCCCTTTAACAGCGCCGTCACAGTTTAGGGAAACCCAGTTATTTGGGGGCTTCTTCCAAGCAATCATTCATTCCTCCCTAATAGCACCACCACCCTTAGCTATCTGTAGAGGCCTTCTTGCTTCCATAGAGAATTCCGCTAGAACCCGAACTTCTTGCACAAGTTGTACTACTTGCACGTTCTGATTTTGGAAGACAGATTGATTTCGAGCTTCCCACAACTTCCAACTTGCAAGGCCAAACATGGTGATCCAGTCACCCCGTCCTTCCGTATGGTATACATTCCACAAGATGTTTTCTACCATCCAGTCCTCAAACCTTCCCTGCATGAATGAAATAAAACTACCCCAAGGGACAAGAAGTTTACATACCTCCCTTGCCAGCTCACACTTTCAGAACACATGGTCTATATCCTCAATATGGTGCCCACATCTAGAACAGGTAGCATTTGTCACCATGCGCCTTCTACAGCTCTCACCATTAGTAAGAAGGGTGCCTCGCATTGCTAGCCAAAGAAAAACACGAACGCATTGTGCACCTTCCCACCTCCAAACCTGTCTCCATTCTCGCTCTGGCTGGTTCCAATGATCTCCAAGCAGTAGTTCATACGCAGTCTTGACAGAAAAAGAGCCATCACTGGTCCTATCCCAAAAACACCTTGCTTCACCATCATTTACAGACGAAGGTTTAACACCTGCAATCAACAGAAGTACATGGTCCGGGAGGTCTTGTTTTAAAGGATCCCAGTTCCGATTGCCATCAAATCCAAGAAAGTTACAAACTGGAAGAGCAAGTTCTTCCTCATTTAGATCTCCTGCAACAAGGTAGCAGAGGGGACCCACATTAGTTAACCAATTGTCCGTCCAAAATCTAACATATTGGCCATTGCCAATGTCCCATCATAGCCCAATGTCACGGCCTAGGAACTTTCACGCCTTGAACCGTGCCGGCCTTAGCTTGATCAACCCTCTTGATCCCGTACTAAGTCAGCCGAACCCTCAAGTAGGTAAAGAGAAGTGAACTAGAGAACAAGAGAACACTCACACAAGAGAGAGTTTGAGAGAATAAGCAAATGCACTCAATTGCTTGAATTCTTCAATGGTTACAAATGAAGGGGGAGGGGGTACTTATAGACCTCCCAAGGTTTCCAGAACTTTCCCACCTCCTCAATAGACGGTGGAGATCGTTTCGATCTAACGGCCTACAATGAATCTCTAGAATTCTCTACAAGATATTTACAAAGAATTCTCTAGAATGTACAAGTCTACAATGTTCTAGAATTATCTACAATGTACAAGGAAAACAAAGCCTCTTCAAGATGTCTCCGGAACGTTCTAGAGGCTTCTGGGAAAACCTCGTGAAAATTTCGTGACACCAAGATCCAGATCAGTCCATATCTTCATCACATTAGGCCACAAAAAGGAGCTATTTTGGCTTAGTCTACATGGCCCATTTCTAACATCCTACTTATATTTGCTTCGCAAAACTTGCACCCACAATAGGTCAGGTCTAGTCACCAAGTTAAAACCAATTTTCATAAGAAAAGCCTGATTATGGGCTTCCACTTTTTTAATTCCACATCCACCCGCCTCATATGGTTGACAAATATCATCCCATTTCACCAAATTAACCTTTCTAGCTTCCTCAGTGCTACCCCATACAAAACTTCTTATTAGTCTCTCAATCCTGTTACATAAATTAGCCAGCAACTTCATCGTTTGCATGGCATAAGTAGGGATTGTAGACAAAACCGACTTTGCAAGTGTGATACGCCTAGCTAGTGAGAGGGATTGGCCGCCCAACCTGGTAATTTCTGCTTCACTCGTTGGTAGTTATAAGTGTCCTGTTTAAACTTTTTATGTAGCAATGGGACACCCAAATATTTACCGAGGTCATCTGTTTTAGCAAAACATAATTCATTACTCACCCAATTCGCATACACCTCAGGAATATTAGAAAAGAATATTTGGGTTTTACTATTACTAACCAGGTGCCCTGAACTCAAACAAAACTCATTCAAAATATTCTTAATTAACTGAACCTGACATACCTCCATCGAGCTAAATAGCACCAGAACATCAGCAAAGAACAAATGAGATAAGGGAAGCCCTCCCCTTCCCAACCTGATCGAAACCCATTTTTTCTCTATCACACAGTTATTAATCATTTGTGATAGGTGTTCTATACAAAGGACAAAAATATAGGGTGAGATTGGATCCCCTCACCGAATACCCCGTAACGGCGTAAATTCCTCAGTTCTTATGCCATTCCAAATGACTCTCATTGTACAAGTGGATATGCAAAGCAAAATTGCCCTAACAAATTTGTCTGGTAGCCCCGCGTCATGTAAGGTTTCCTCTGTGAAGTCTACATATGCTTTTTTAAAGAATGATCATTGTCCAAATACTATGACCAGATGGAAATGTATTTGGGAGCTTAATTGTATTCAGCGGGTTCGGACTTTTTGTTGGTTAGTTGCGCATGACAGAATTATGACTATTGCTTATCAGATGCGTTGTGGATTTACTGAGTCAGATACATGCCCCTGCTATAAAGCTTCTACTTAAAATACGATGCATCTGTTAAGGGACTGTTAGTGGGTTCAATTGTTTTGGAGACGCAATGTTGAACCAAGGTATGATGATACTTTCTTCGAGCTTGACCTTCTTGAGTGGTTGCACCGCAATATCCATACACATGTGGGGAAGGATAAAACCTTAGATTGGTGTAGTTTCTTTGCTAATGCTCCATGGTATATTTGGAATATGAGGAATGGAGTGGTTTTTAATAATGGTGAAGTTGATGCTGGAATTCTTCACGTTAAGATTATGCATACCACTAAGGAGATGCGAAGAATTAAAGCTAATATGATGGTGAATGGTAAGAACAAGAATGAACTTTTGATTGGTTGGAGTGCTCCCAATCCATCTTGCGTTAAATGTAACACTGATGGGTCATATAATGAGTTAGAGAAGGTTGGAAGATGTGGCTGTTGGGTTTTACACGGAAGGTGGGATTCAGTGGTGTCCTTGGAGCTAAGCTATAAGGTATTCTTACAGGAATGGAATTGGTATGGAATGCTGGCTACAAATGTGTTTGTTTTGAGACTGATTCCCAAGTTGCTCTCTCTTTGATTCAACGTGGATGTCATGTCTCACACCCTATGTATAATCTGGTGAGCAAAATTCAGACGCTTCCAAATAGAGCTTGGACAACAAGGGTGACACATGTGTACCAAGAGGCTAATAGGGTGGGAGATAGACTTGCAGCTACAAAAAAAAAAAATAACAATTTCTCAAAATACTACAACTTCAAAAATAATTACTAAGATGCTATAAATATAGTATCTCGATATCTTAGATACCGAGATATACCATTTTATATTTTTTTTTTATTTAGTAGGGATCCTCCCCCCTCAATTTTGACCCCTCCCCCTTCCCCTTTCCCTTTTTATTTATTTTTTTTCTTAAATTTTTTTAAATTTTTATTAATATTTTTTCTACTTCTCAAATTATATCAAAATAAATAAATATATAAATCATATAAATAATATATACTAAATGATATAAATTAATTATTCAGAAAAATATATTTTTTAATATTTCTAAAATTATATAATTTTTTTTTATATTTTTAAAATATAAATTTTAGCCAAAATTTTAACATAGAAAATATATTTTTTATTAATTAAAATTTATATTAATATACTAAACAATTATAACAGTAGAAAATGTTATCCTTCCTTCAATACTGCTAAAATCATATAAATCTTCTTTTATTTTCAAAACTTACATTTTAGTCAAATTTCTAATTTTGTTAATCGTGTAAATAGGAAGAATAAGAGAGAAAGATAAAAAAATAAGAAGAAGAAAATAAGACCAATATTTTAAATTTAAAAAAAATAAGATAATTTAAAAAGAGTTATTTCAAATCATCTTCTTATTTTCTTAAATTTGATAAAATAAGACTAATATTTTAAATTTAAGAAAATAAGATAATTTAAAAAGAGTTATTTTATTTTCTCAAATTTAAGAAAATAAGAAGATAATTTGAGATAACTCTTTTTAAATTATCTTATTTTCTTAAATTTAAAATATTGGTCTTATTTTCTCCTTTTTATTTTTTTTATCTTTATCTCTTATTCTTCCTATTTACATCATTAACGAAATTAGAAATTTGACTAAAATGTAAGTTTTGAAAATAAAAGAAGATTTATATGATTTTAGTAATATTGAAGGAATGATAACATTTTCTACTGTTATAGTTATTTAGTATATTAATATAAATTTTAATTAATAAAAAATATATTTTCTATGTTACAACTTTGGCTAAAATTTATATTTTAAAAATATAAAAAAATTTATATAATTTTAGAAATATTAAATAATATACTTTACTGAATAATTAATTTATATGATTTAGCATATATTATTTATATGATTTATATATTTATTTATTTTGATATAATTTGAGAAGTAGAAAAAATATTAATAAAAATTTAAAAAAATTTAAGAAAAGAAATAAAAAAAAGGGGGAGGGGGAGTATATGTAGCTAACCCGTGCAAAATTGAGGGGGAGGATCTCGGTGCCTAAGACACCAAGATCCTCCCTACTAAATAAAATATTTTGATATCTAAGACATCGAGATACTATTTTTATAACATCTTAATAATTATTTTTAAAATTATAGTATATTAAGAAATTGTTATTTTTCTTGCAGCATTCAGGCCAAAAAAAGCCTAGACTTGCTTCTCTTATGCTGAAGGCCTTAGTGCTAGAACGACCTGCTAGAGCTTGCTATGATATGCTCCTTGAAGATAGTTTGGGTGCTAGTCTGCCTAGGATGATAAAGATACAGCTGACGTCTTTTTTGCCTTTCATTTTTGTTCAAAAAAATAATTATTTCATTAAATTAAAAAAAATAGTTGAAATCAGTTAAATATTATTATTATGAAAATTAAGAATAATTCAATAACTATATAAAATAGGTTTTATTTCTTATAAATAGAATTAAAAGAGTATTCTCAAAATTTTCTTATTAATAGACAAATCGTGTTAAATTATTGTAGGAACATTATTGTATAATTTTATAATTTAAATGCATTTATTACTATTTATATTATGCATCCATTTTTTGGCAACAATATTATACATTAATGTGCATTATTATACATTAATTTAGACATAAAGCAAAACAAGAAAATGACTTTTTTTTAACCGACTAAAGGCAGTCTGGTCACACAAAAAAAATGATGCAAAAGTTAAGACCGGTAGTGTCCTCAACACATGAGTTATGATAAAATTAGAGGAAAAATAAATTCAGATTAAGTTAATCTCTTAAAAATAAAATTTTTCATTTTCATCCTTAAAAAATCAAACCCTTTTTAAGTCGGTCCTTCAAAAATAAAGTATTTTAATTTAATTTCCAAATTTTTTGACCCCAAATCCCCCATCAGAGTGGTATTTTTGGAAGCATTTTTGCCTCTTTTATACATGGATAAAAACTATGCAAAACATCGTTTTGATATGTTAGTTCTTTAGATTTATTAAGCCAACGAAGAGTATTTGAGTCCCTTCTCACCAAAACTATAATGGATATGAACACCATATTTTATCTAACCTATTTAGGAAAAATAATAAATATATAAAAATAAAAGAAAATGTCTCTTATAGGTTCATAAGAAAAATAATAAAATAAATAAATAAAAGATTATCCCTTAAGAGATAAAAGAGTTTTTCTTGGGTTATCTCAAAAGATTTTATAGTAGAATTTGAAGATTATTCCTTAATTAAAATATATAAAATAAAAGAAAAAAGGAATGTAGGGATTATTTTTTAAAATTTTGTTAACTTATTTATCTCCAAAATTTAAGAAGAGAAAAAGATAAAGTGAAAAGGTAAAGGAATTAATTTTTTTAGAGAATGGGAGAATAGAAAAATAATAATAACAAAAAATAAATATCTCTAAGGTGAGATTCAATAATTTTTAAATGGATTAGGGGATTATGATATTATCATAAATGATTGTTATCTTCAAGATCTTAAAATATTTTAAATTTAAAAATGAACGGCTAGCTCTTATATAAATAGAAAGTTTGAGAGGCAGAAGAGATCAATTAAGAAAAACTTAGAAGAAAAGATCCATAAAATTAGAGAGGTAGAACCTAGAAGAAACCTGGAGGTTCCATGAAGAAGAAGCAGGGGAAACTCTTACAATCAGTGGACTTAGTTTTGGAGGTAAGTTTATGCACTTATTATATTTCTCCTGCAAAATCTGGTATTTAGGAATGGGAGAAAGACACTTAAGGACCTCCATGTAAAAATATTGCCAAATGAACAGTACAAGTACTGAATTCAGTTAATTCAAGTTGGGAATTCAGTTTACAGGAGTACTGAAATTTTATTCTAGGTCCTTGGAAGAGAATATCTTCATATGGGGGTCCTTAAGTGTCTTTCTCCTTTTAGAAATTATATGCCTACAAGCAAATGAATCGATATATGAGCCACGATGGTACCCCCCTCCTTGTCTCTTATGGCTGAATAAATATACTCCATGCCTTTTGGATTTGTGGGCCGCTCATATTAGGATTCATCTCACGTGTTTGTTAAAAAAGATAATAAATAATAACACTCCCTTGCCTTAAAATAAATGCAAATAATTAAAGACTCTCCAACTTTCATCTATATCTTTTATTAGATCTTATCATGAGAGATGCTAATAATACCTCTATGAGTGTATAGAATGTTAATGGGTGGACTAAGCGTACACCAAATATTTCTTAGAAAAATCGTGAGTGACAATTTTACCATGGATGCGAATAATTTTTCACATTCTAAAAGACCTGCAAGTTACAATTTTATTGTGGATTTAATTAATTTTTCCTATTTTAAAAAAAGCTCATAAGTAATAGTTTTACTGTGAATCCAACTAATTTCTTCTATCTTAAAAGCCCTCAACTGACAGTTTCACTGGGGAACCAAATAACTTTTTTCATTTTAAAATGATCGTGATGATCCAACATTTTTTCAAATATATTTTCTAAAAAATATATTTTCCCTATCTTAAATAAAAAATCAATTTCAAAAATAAAATATTTCTTTGATCCCTTTTTCAAATATATATATATATATAATTTTCAAAACAAAATAAAAACAAATCTCCTATTCAAAAAGTTAAAATAAAGTAAGATAATAAAAAATTTGTTAAGTCTGTTGATTTCCCAAGAAAATTTTTTTGCAAAAGTATAAAAAAGCAGTAAAAGTAAAAGTTAGTAAAAAAATAGAATGCAAAATGTAACAAGACAGTAAGTAAGGTAGAGGAAAGAAAAACACAAAGATTTATCCTGATTCGGTCTTTTCCTCTTGATCTACATCCAGTCCTCAAGTTACCACTTGAGATTTTTCACTATCTTGCAAGAATTAAGTAAGCTCCTTGTAATGCCACAGTATAATCTTATGCTTTGTTCCAAGAGCTTACAGATTTTCACTCTGCATTCTAACTAAGTGTTTCTCAAATCCTTTATGAAATCTCCTCACAAGAAAATCTTTTTTCCAGATGAAGATAAGATTATTTACAACAAGAGAAATTCTCTAATATTAAATGTGTTTGACAGTTAAAGTGCAATGAATAAAGTGTGAGAGAGCAGAAGGCTTTTTCTAAAGATTTTGACTGAGTTTCAGTATGTACAACGTAAAATTGTTACCCACAACTTCAAATGAAGTTCTATTTATAGGTTTTTATCCTAACTATATGTTAGAGATAAGATCTAGCTATTAGAGACGTTACCCAATGGTTACTCTGTAAAACTAGCTATTTACCAATCGCATTTAATGTGTCTAATATCCAAAGTTTGAATTTTAGGGTATCAACAGACGAATTTCACAGAGACCATAAGTTAAAAACTTTAACGTTAAATTTCAAAGTTCGTCTATTCAAAGGAGAAATTCAAATTTTCATCTTGACAAATACTTCCTATGTAAGAAAATACGAATTTTCAAGTTTAAAGTACTTCTGATAAGTGTAAACAATTATTCCATATTGCTACAGTGCACTCAAAATTCAAATTTTGGGGAACCAAAATTTGTCTGTCAGTGAGCAACTTAATATGGGATAAAAGTTTTTCTTTTCGAAATTCAAATTTTGAGCCTTCAAAATTCATCTATCAGAGAGACCTCTAATCAGACTTATATATTTTCATTTCAAAGTTCGAATTTTCAAAACCAAAGTTTGTCTGTCAAAGGGATATCTAATCAGACTTATACATTTTTACTTCAAAGTTCAAATTTTTAAAATCAAAATTCATCTGTCAGAAGAACTGACTTAAAACTCTTTTTGCACTCTTATTTCAGATGAACTTTGACATAACTTCAGACAAATTTTTCATTTTTCACAAATTATGCTTGACTTGAAATTCGAATTTCAATAGGCTGAAATTCATTTGTCAGTAGCAATATCTCTGTAACTTCGAATTTCAGTCATCAAAGTTTGAATTTTCAAAGTAAGCTGGGTATTTTTCAAATATATTATAAATTAACATAGAAATGTTGAGAAACACTTATTTAAAATCATTGGGTGCAAGATCAAAGCATTTTACTATGTGAACACTGTGAGAAATCCTACAAACTAATTTTGTACTCATTTCTTCCTAGATTTCTTCACTTGAGATCTCTTGTACTCCTTTGATATCTTCTTTTTAAGCTTCAATTATTTGGAATCATCAAAAACATTTGATTTAACAAAATTAACTCAATTCTTTTACAAAAATTAAAAGACACTAACCAATTGATAGAAATCTAAGATAAAATACACCAACCAAGTAACAATAATTTATATCCTGAATTACATAAACTTTGATTCCTTTTACGGGTACGTAGGCCCTAGATTGCGGTTCTAGGTCAAGTACACCTTTATAAAAATACAATATTTTTCCTCCTTGATTTAAATATTCACATGTAATTAACAAGGATAGTTTAAAAGAATTGTTTATGCCTATTCAATAGAGCACAATAAATTTAGGGTAATCGTTCTTTCGAACGGATGGTATAAGATACATAATATATTTCCTACATACAACTGACTCTGAACCTAGATCTTTTGTTCATAGACTATCTTTTTCTATTATTTAGGTTTTTCAAAATTTTTCCTTCAAAATTTTAGTTGCGGCTCCATTTTTATTTTTTAATTTTGGATAAAAATTGGGTGTGATAGTTTGACAACTCCACTGGAAATACATAAGGAGTCAAGCTCATTTAAATTTGTTGTACTTAATTAATAATTAGGCCTTCATTCTTTTTTTCCCAGTCAACATGTCCTTGTGCTTTACCTTTGATTTATTTGCTCATGTATTTATTTATTCATTCATTCTTTCTTTCTTTATTTATTTACTTATTTTGCTTTGTTTTAATGAGCAAAATTGGGTTAGTTTATTGAATGCTCCCATCACATACTATGCACTTACTCATAATTTCACATAATTATTGGGCCTTATACTTGGGTTTATGGGCCACTTAAGTGAGTGGAAATTTGTAGTAGTGCTCTTGAGGAGGTTAATGTACCAACAGGATCACTATGAAGACTTCACTTAAATTGTTATCTACTTATTAAATTTAATCTAACGAAGAACAATCTTCTCATAAGATTAGATTTGATAAATAGGGTCTTTTATCCTCGTGATGAAAGCAATCTAAGGCCTAATAGAATATTAGAACTACTTTGAAATTATGCACTCTTAGAAAAGTCTTGGGCTAATCCTTATAAATAAATCTAAGCCTTTTTCTAACCTAGGACATAGGAAACATCTATATAGGAACAAGTTTTTCTTTTTCTTTTCTTTTTTCTCTAATGATAATATAGCCAATAATGGGAATATTAAATATTAAACTACCCAAAAAAATACAAAAAAATTGCCTAGAATTTTTTTAAAAAAAAACACTCTATCCTCTATTATCATTTACTAATAATTTCTCCCCAATTTTTTCTTAAGGAAAACTAGAATTTGTCAATAGAGTTAGCATAAAATTATAAGATACAAGAAGAGACATGAATTCAATAGGCATACTCTATACCAAAAGGATAACCATGTTAGAGGCAAATGTGGAATCTTTTGACACACTAAAAGAACTTTCTCGGTATATCAGGGAGACATATGCCTAGACTTTAGGAAAAGATATGGGGACATATTGGATCCACTAAGATTACAAATTCAAGGATCTGTATTAATGATACTGGGATAATATTGGGATGACACTTTGAGGTGTTTCATGTTCCAAGATTTCTAGATTACATCAACCATAGAAGAATATGAGGAATTCTTAAGACTTCCTTTAAAAGAAGGGCCATAGGTATATAGATATCCGGGGTATTTACCATAAAAAAAGGCTATAGCAATGCTCGTTGAAATTGGCGTGAATGAAGTACAATAGTAAGATATGGAAAGTGTAATCGGATTTCTAGAGCATTTGTTGAAAACCACTTAAAGGCATCAATTGAGCAGAGAAATTAGGTAGTTTTTGGCAGAGTTTTTGCAATGGCAATTTATGGCCCTGTTTTATTCCCTTTCGCTAAAGGGATCATTGACTTCCATGTGAGCAGTATATTTCAAATGGTCCATTATCATCAGGTTAGCCCAATTCTGACAATCTTAGCAGAAACCTACATAACCTTAAGCTATTGCCATACTATGAGAGGAGGAAGGATGAGGTTTTATCTTCAACTGCTATATATCTAGCTTATGAACCATTTATATGGTAAAAATTTTCAAAAGGATATAGAGCATAATTCTTCCAGTCCTCCCTTTTAATTTTAATTGTAGGGAAGGGAAAGTTAAGATGGGATGAGATGGATGGATCAAGGTTTTTAATCGTCTTCAAGCAAATGATATCTTCTAGAGGCTTGCATGGTGGTAGGGTGAGGAAATAATATTTCAATGTGGTAGTTTTCTAATATACCACTTGTGGGGCCACGAAGGGTTATTAATTGTAATCCAGTGTTATTATTAAGACAATTTACTTTTACGCAAGTAGTCCTTTAAGAAGAATTAGTTCAGAAAATCCACTTCCTACATAGCGAATCAACAAAGAACTTAGACAAGGAAGTTGGAAATGCATGGGATATGATCACTTGTAAAGGAGGACTCAAGCTTGGAAGGTGATCAACAAGTGCCACAGACAAATGTCGAACCTGGTTAACTGAAAAGATAAAGGGAACTAATCTTGCCTTTGCACACCTTGATCTTTAATTGGGTAGCAATACAACAAAGGTAGACAAAGAGCTAGCTAGATGATTGGAAGAAAAAGAGGAGGAAATAAGGAAATTAAAAGAATATAACTGCATGAACAAAGAAATTTTGAGCTCCTTACAAGCAAAATGCATAGCCTTGATGAATCAAATGGAAGAAGCAAGGAGACACAATAATTATGAAAGAAGTCAAGAAGTAAAGAAATTGAAGGAGGAGAACTCAAACCTCAAAAGTAAAATCAAAGAGGTTTATGACCAATTGGAAGAAAATGAGATGATAATGCAGAATAATTAGCTAGACTAATGAGGGTCATGAAGGAAAGGGACAAATTAGAAAATGAATTTCAAACTTTGACCATTGGAAGGCCTATAACATGGAATAGAGGTAATCACCAAGAAGTTAGAGGAGAGAGCTAATGAGTTAATATCCCTTAGAAAAAGCTCATTGGCTATGATTTAGAGTTTGTTAGAACAACTAAATCAATAAGGCAAGACAATACAGGAAGAAGCACTGAGAGCTGATTAGTGGAAGGAATGCATCGAAAAATTTGATCTTGTTAGCAAACAAAATGATTCCAGGATTTTCAGAGGCTTACATTCAAATAGAAAGCATGATCCACCCCTCTTTAATACCTCTGACAAAATTATGAATTTTCTTTCATTGTGTAAAGAGCTTGCAATAGGATTAAGGAATGTAGTCCGATTTTCTTAGAATAGATGTATATTCATTTTTTTCTTTCTACGAAGTATTCCTTCAATGAATTACCTACCTTTTATTTAATCAAAGTTGGTTGAAGAACATCATACGAGACTCTCTCAAAGGACATTAAGTGATAAGGGGTCTAATGTCTCTATTACTTGATAGTCAAATCTAGTTGATTAGAGGAACAATAAGTTTTCTGAAGGATTAGGGGCTTTTGTGCCTTAAGATTCATATGCTAATTCCACCCTTTTGCAACTTACTATAGCCCAAAGATGAAATGAATCAATTAAATCTGAAAAAAAAAAAAAGCAAATGGGACAATTTAAACACACGAAAAAAGAGTGTTTTTTTAAAAAAATATAACAAAATAAAAAAAAATCAAAGTGGTAAGGGTCCAATATTTCTATCACTTGATAGTCAACTTTAATCACCTAGAGAAACAATAAGTTTCTTAGAAAAGATCAGAGATTCTTGTGTACAATACTTACATACAAATTTAACTACTATCTTTTAAAGAAAAGATAACTAAAACTACTTTATAATCATAGCAACATTATGCCCACAGAAAGGAAACTAACTAGGTAGCCCCTGCAAACTCTTACAATACTCGCTTTCAAAGCCAGCATATGGCCAACAATAGCACAAATGGAAATTAGAGTGACAAGGCTGAGTCTACCGTCATGAGTGAGTGTGCATCCTGTGTGGAAACTTAACTAGGTGAAATAATAAAGCTTTTGAATGCCGTTTTGAATAATAGCAAGGTGCCTAACTCTTTGTCCTCCACCAATCAAACAGAAAAGGAACCCTAGAAGAATATCAAGAAGGAGGAACAATCTCCTTAAATAGAGGACTCAAATGCTGAGACCTCAAAAGCACATGAACAGCTAGGAGAGGACCACACATATAACTTCCAAATCTCACCAATGCTTGCAAGAGACTAAGAATTAAAAGAGGAGCTAGGTGAAGTAAAGGATTAGCTAATGGCCCTCCAAGAATGGAATATATAGGGGTCTATGGGTTTATAGGAACTATGTTAGACTCCAACAATAATCATCCCCAAAATTTTTAGGTTGCCTGACTTTGACAAATATGATGGGATTAATAATCTAATGCACCATTTGAAGTCTTACTACACAAAGATGTTAGTATGGTCCAAAGAGGAAAAGTTTCTAATGAATTTTTTTTTCTGAAAGTTTGACTAGACATGCGTTAACTTAGTACTTACAATTGGATCATTGTAAGATTTGTAGGTGGAAGGATGTTGCTGATATATTCGTGAAGCAATATAAGTTCAATCTTGATATCGCTCTGACAAGGGAACAATTGAAGGCTATGAGTAAGAAATCAAGTGAGACATTCAAGGAATATGCTCAAAGATGGAGAGTGTTGGCCTCCTAAGTCTAGCCCACTATGTCATCAAATGAACTCTATTCATACTTTATCCATACATTGCCAAATCCTTACTATCAATATATGGTGGGGACTAATGTCAAGGACTTTTCTAACTTAATGACAATCAGAGAAAGGATTGATACAAATATTCAAAAGGGTAAAATCCTTATCTCTCAAGCCCAAAGCAACATGCAAAGAGGTCATGATACTAAGAAGAAGGAAGGAATGTGAATTATGTACAACCTATGAGTTTATCTCCTAAAAGGCAAGCTATCTTTTATCAGTTGAATGGAAAGAGTTCTAGACAAATATAGACAAGATCAATACCCAACAGACGAGGACAAGTTGGAGGATAGAAAGGTACATAAGTTAGGGATAGTTCCTCATGGCCTGATTTTGGTATGACTAATATGGAGTTGTATCACAAGCTTTAGGAAGCTCAACTATTGGGTCCTCGACCTTACAAGCCAATTCAACCACCATATTTGCATGGTATAATCCCAATGTGACATGTGAATATCATATGGATGCTTCAGGACACTCCATAGAAGATTATGTGACATTAAGAGAAATGTATTGGACTTGGTCGATGCTGATCACATCCAACCCAAAACTAATGAGAATTCAACCATCACTAATAACCTTCTCCCTAATCATCAAGGACAAATAAATGTTGTCGAAGAAGGATCTTTACCTACATCGGTTAGAGTCATAAATCAGCCAACAATCACAATGGCTTCTCTGAGTGATGAGAAATCTCATGCACAAGTCTCAATTGATACTTCAGGAAAGGTGTTGGAAAACTAAGAATATAGGAGTGACACTAATATTATCACTTCAAAATAAGCTACTTAGATCATGATGTTTTGACTGCTTCCTCTTATATTTTCTTCTTGCTTTGAAGTTGTTACTTTAAAATAATCCTTTTCCTTGTTCCAATTTCATATTCACTTTCATAAAAAACATCATATGAATAAAATCTTGTTTCTCTCTCTCTCTCCAATCCTTCCTTATTATATTGGCTTTCTCAAGGTAAATTCTCAGTTCTTTAAATTGTTCTGTCTTTTCTCACTATTATATTGCATTTGCATAAAGAAATAAAACCTTCCTTTCTACTCTCTACCAATTGCCCAAAGTTTGGGAATGCTACATAAGGAATATAGAACATCATCAACAATGTTAGGTAACACTCTATAGAAAGCAATGGAGTCTCTAGTTAGGTACCATCCTTGCAATGCACAATGTCATTCAAAACAAAAAAGAAAAAGAAGAAGAATGAGTCTAGAAATAAAAAAGACAATTTGACACAATACATGAACTGGGGCAAAAATTCAATCAAACTTTTTGTGCTTCTTAAAAGAGGATCAAATATAAATGATAAAATCAGAGCATTTAATGATGCTCACTTAGAATGGATAGAATCAAAAACCAAAGAAATAAGAAATTCTTATACTTTCATTTGAATTAGGGTAAATAGAGAATTATAACTCATAGTAGGCACAACACCATGAGTTCAAATCAAAAAGAGATTTAGCCTCTTCAATCATCCTTTTTTATCAGGGGACAAGAATGAAATAGCTTCAAATGATAAATGAACACACATTTTGCATGCATTGTATATTAACTTTCATAATACAAAGCATTATCTTTAATGCCTTGTCATGGCAAGCACCCTTAAAAGCCCAATAATGACTGATACTCTCTATTAAAGCCTTGTAATGGCAGGCATCCTCAAAACCCAATAACAGATAGCACCCTTTAGAAAAGCCCTATAGTAATAGACACCCTCAAAGCCCAATAACAACTGGTACCATCTCAAAGTCCTATAATAGTAGGCACCCTCGAAAGCCTGATATCGGCTGACACTCTCTAACAAAGCCCTATAACGGCTGGCACCCTCTATAAAGCCCTATAACAGCAAGCATCTACCAAAGTCTTACAAAGATAGGCACATTACTACCATCAAAGCCTAGTAATGGCTGGTACATGAAGCCCTATCATGACAGACATCTACCAAAAGTCCTACAAAGATAGATGGATCACTACCATCAAAGCCTAATAATGGCTGTCACTCTCTATCAAAGCTTTGTAATAGTAAGCATCCACCAAAGCTTTAACGAATATAGGCACATTACTACCATCAAAGCCCAGTAATGACTAGCACCTAAAGCTTTGCTGTAGGCATCCACCAAAGTCCTACAAAGATAGGAACATCACCACCATCAAAGCCCAATAACAAGTGGCACTCTCTATCAAAGCTTGGTAATGGCAGGCATCCGCATAAACCCTATGACGATGGGCACATCACTACTACCAAGGCCCAGCTTTGGTTGGTACTTAAAGTCCTGTAACACCATGCATCCACCAAAACCCTATGAAGAAAGGCACATTACTACCACCAAAGCCCAACTTTGGTTGGCTCTTAAAACCTTGTAGCGGCAAGCATCCACCAAAGTCCTATAAATTCAAGCACTTTACTACCACTCAAGCCTAGCTTTGGCTAGCATTGTTTATCCTTTCCTCTTTTATTTCTTTTCTTTGATGTCCAAACAAAATACATGTTCTTGTCTTCACTTGTTCCCAAGTTTTGAATATTGCACAAAACTATCTTCTCACTTAGCAACCAAGTAAAGAGGGGTAACTCATCAACATGATATTTTGTTTGGTCATTTAATTAAGTCAAGTCAATAATGGTCCATACTGTTTAAGTTAAGTGTTTAGGATTAAAAAAAAAAAAGAAAGCCAAGTCATTTCACCATGAATAAATGATCATCTCGGTCCTTGTTTTGTTTAGTCCTAAGTTATTGTTCAATTGAAATATTTTCACCATAGTGGCATCAACTTGGATGTATGTCTTTCACCCCAAGATTCAAGGAATACGGTAGCTAAGTCATAAGTCATGTGTAAAAAATAATTTTTAAACTTCATGACTTAATTTGTGGGAGATAGGAACATTTAAACCAAGTGAAATAGTATGCCTAAGAGAAAATTCCATTGGTTATCGTATGGACACGATGAGATATGGTTCAAGAGGAGTTGAAATTGAATATTATGAAAATACATATCCTAGAAAGGACCTAGAAAATATATTGTCAGTACTAGTCAAATTAAGTAGAGGTACTTTATATGGTTGAAAATTCTAGTTGATTTTCATGTGCTAAAATAAGTCAGTAACTCCTAAATATATTTAAGCACAATCAGATCTATAGAAAATAATCAACAAGGTCTGACACAGTTGGCAGATAACTGGGTCCCTTAAGCAAGCTATTCAAGGCTTGATTCCTGACCATGTGAATGGAAAATACCTTATTAGAAGAAGTAAACCCACTTCGGTGATCTTTTCACCTCTGAAAATTTATAGGAGTTAGGAAAAGAAAATGTAATTTTATATACTCATGTTAGAGTTATAATAATATTCTTGTTTGGACTGATAAAAATGTATCTTGAGGAAAATAAGTTAGGTTGAAACAATCCTAAAGGGAAGTAAGTGGAAAATACAAAATATAGATATAATCTGCTCCATTAACTCGAGCTATGCTCAGTAACCATGCGCGCCTCGGGGGGTGTTTCACAAAAAACTGTTGTCCTTCTCAAACGGTGTATTATGAGCTATGAGTATGTTAAAAGTATTTTAGTACAACGAGTTATATAAACTTAAGTAACTAGGGGTTTGCATCACCAATGTTTAATTTTCGTGTTAAAAGAGAACATAAGGGCCCAAGAAAGTAAAAATGTCCCTCATAAAAGCTAAGTACAAAATGTGCGAGGAAATTAAGAGAATCCCTAATTATTCCATTGCCCCAAAGTATGGGTCCAAACAAGTATAAAATTATATAGGTCACTCTAGATGGGTATGCATTACCTATTCTTATTACCTAACTTTAAAATCATCTAAGACATAAAAATAAGATACTGAATTCTAGATTTATTTATGCACACTAGAGATACTATAGAAACTGCTCAATAATGTTGAGGACCCACAGGCATAGGTAAACTTATGGAAAACTTTGAATTCGGGTCCACTTAAAAGATTAATCTTAAATAGCAAATAAAACGACACCTAAAAATCTCAAGAATAATAACTAAAGTATAGTTCATACGTGGCCAATGAAAGTACATTTGGATATCAAAACTTTCATTTTCCTTGAAAAATGCATATGACGAATGGCCTGGTGTTTAGCCTTAAATGATTCCATACATAGTCAATCATAATAACCTTATGAGATGAGGGCAATCTAGTCTTTTTCTCACATTTAGAACAGTCTTAATCCTCCCAAGGCTAGGTCCTATGCATAGTCTAGTGTTGTTATGAGAGATCAAGTCACCCCTTTTGCATTGCATAGTTGGCCTCACAAAATGTATGTTCTTATCTTTACTTGTTCCTTAGGCAAAATTTCAAAGTTATATTTTTCGCCCTCACCTAAGAAAAGGTAAAGAGAAGCAATTGTGAATATCATATTTTTTGTGTACCATTTAGAATAAGAATAATAAATACATAAAAATAAAAGAAAATGTCTCATTTAGGGTATTTGAATGAAAGGATAATGAAATCAAATAAAAATAATAAATGAAGATAAAATCTATATCCTAGGAGATTATCTCATAGGAAATCTAAAATATAAAAGAGATTAAAATATAAAATATTCCTGATTTATGCTTAAAGATTTTAGAGTAAAATTTGAAAATTATCTTTTAATTAAAATATGTAAAGTAAAAAACTAATAATAATAATAATAACAAAATAATATCTTTTAAAATCTTGATAACCTTCGTATCCTTAGGATTTGAAATAAGAAGATAGAGGGTTTAAATTATTTAAGAGAGTAGTTACGTAGAAAAACTAATAATAATAATAATAACAAAATAATCTTTCTTAAGACCTTTTAATATAGGATGATTTAATGATTTTTTAAAAGATTAAGAGATTATGATATTATCCATATCTTTTAAATTTTAAAATATTTTAAATTAAGAAATATATGGCTAGCTATAGGGGACTTGAGAGCCAGTAGGGCCATCAATCGGTGGAGGCAGAAGTGTTGTAGAAAGCTTTAGGCACGAATAATAGAGAGTGCGACTTAGGGAATAGGAGAGTTGAATGTTGGAAATGCGAGAAAGAGAAAAGCGAAAAAAGGTTAAGAGACAACTTGTGTTCTGCTATGAAGGTGAGCTAATGACTTTACTTATTAATTCGGTGCTATTGTTCTTTCTTTCTTGCATGTGGTCGACACTTGAACTTGAAGCCTCTTATATATGGCTACATCTAGGAGCTCACGCACATATACGTTAGTGAGATTATTATATGGGATCCTCACGCACATATACATGTAGCCAAGAAGGTAACGCATTAAGACAGTAAATGATGCGTTACAAACTATGACATTATGTTTGTATTAGTGGTGGCGTCTTTATATTGGTATTTTGCATCTTAAAAAAAATGCTAATACTTCATGTCTTTTCCACCTTCATCCCTATTCTTTATTAGAGTTTACCTGGATTGATGGTTAAATCTAGAATATTGAATGTTGGACCATGAGTGATAGTTTCACTGTGGATCTAAATAGTTTTTTCCTATTTTTAAAAGGCCTGTAAATGATAGTTTCACCACATATCTAAATAATTTTCCTCATTTAATAGGCTTACGATTGATAGTTTCACCGTAGATCTAAATATTTTTCCTATTTTAAAAGTCTGTAAGTAACAGTTTCACTGCACGCCCAATGTTTTTTTTCTAAAAGAAATACTTTCCCTATCTAAAATCTAAAGTCAATATAAAAAAGTAAGTAAAATCTTTATTATTAGATCCCTTTTTCTAAAAATAAAACTAAATAACAAAGAATAACTCATTTTTTTACAAAATTAAAAGGCACTAACAAATTAAGTGACACAAATTTAAAACCCGAATTATATATATTTTGATATCTTTTAAGGGTATGTAAACCCTAAACACTATTAGAAAAATTAGTTTTAGCGAGGGAATTTAGTGAGGGATCACTCATCCCTCGCTGAATGATCTAAATAATGAGAGAATTAGAGAGAAATATTCTTTCTCTCGCTAAATTAGTGAGGAATTAGCAAAGAATTTTTTATTCCTCGTTAAATTATTATGAATAGCGAGGGACAAATCCCTTGCTAAATTTTTTAAAATTAATTTTAATATATTAAAATTATTTTATTAAAAATTTAATTTTAATGAATTAAAATTTTTTTAATAATTAAGTTATAAAATTATTTTTATTAGTTGATTATTTTAAATTAATAAAAATAGTTAGATTAATTTTTATAACTTGTTGGTAAAAAATAAAAATGAAAATTTATTTATTACAAAATTCAAAATATAAAGTATTTTATGATATTAATAATTGAAATTATAATATATTTTTATTTTTTAACAATATATTAATTTATAAATATATATGTGTATTAGTGTGTAGATAAATAATATATATTTCATATTTCATATAAAAACTCTAAATACATTCCAATTCAACTAGCAAAAGTCTGAATATAAAGGCATTAAGAGTAAAAGGTCATGGGTTTGAACCTAAGTAAATGCATATTTGAAATCATTATGTGACATGGCAGTGACGTGTCGCAATCATGGTGATGTGGCATGGGTGGCGGGGTGATGTGCATGGGTGGCCGGTGACATGGCAATGATGTGACGTGGCGCGGTGTTAGTGGTGACAGGGCAATAATGTGGCAGTGTTGAATTTTTTATAATTTAGCGAGGAATGAGTTCCTCGCTAAATTTAGATAGGGATTAAATCCCTCACTAATTTAGCGAGGGAATCAACTCATCTCTTGCTAAATTTAGCGACGCAGTTTATAGCGACCAAATTATCCCTCGCCATTTTCAATTTAACGAAGGAAAAGTGGCATTTAGCGAGGGATTTGTCCCTCACTAAATTGTTTTTTTCTAGTAGTGAAACTTTCATCCTAGGTCAAGTCCGCTCTATAAAAATATTACATTTTCTTTTTCATCTAATTTTTCCTTGGATGTAGTAATAAAATGTAAAATCACAAGGAAAATTTATTTTTAAGGTCTATTTAATAGAGTATAATAAATTTAGGATAATTATTCTTTTGAATGAGTGACATAGGGTACATAACATTTTCTCCACATACAGTCGACTCTTGAACCTAACTCTTTTATTCATAGACTATCATTTCCCATGTCTTTAAGTTTTCTAGAATTTTTTATTAAAATTTTGGTAGCGATTCCATTTTTCATTTTTTTTTTATAAAAATCGCATGCCTCAATGGGACTTTTTTTTTTTTATAATAATCACTTTGGTGGGTCTTTCTGAAATAGGTCTTCATCATTTCATTTTTAGTATTTTGTTAAGTTCTGCATTTTTTCTTGTTTTCTTTTTTTTTTATTTTGAGATCAATGTGTGACCAAATAAACATTACCATGAAACTTTTAGATAAATTAAGTTTGTAAAAATGAAATTTAGATAAAGTAAGTTTGTCGAAGGTTGTTATGTTTGGATATTCTTTTTGTAAAAGTAAGTGTGAAAAAAAATCTGTTTGGATGATAAGGGTTAAAAGTACTTTTAGATGTATAATATAGAGTAAATTTGTTTCTCCTTTTCCAAAACTTACGTTTTGTTAAAGAAAAAGTAACATTTCCTCTCCTTTTTAAAAAACACAGTTTAACCCATTTTTCATTTTTCAAAAAGTTAGTTTGTATTTGACTTGTGTTTAGCCAAACACATCTTTTAGAAAACCATGATTAAAAATCAAGGTTTCTTTTTATAAAAAGGAAACCAAACCGGCACTTACTTTTAGTCATCTTTAGTCTTTCTTTTGAAGTAATTGTTCATGCTCAAATGGGTCTTTCGTCATTCCAATTTTAGTATTTTATTAAATTCTTTACTTTCACTTGTTTTGCCATTTCAAGTCTTCTAAAGTAATTGCCATCTCCCATCTCGGTGAAATGAGGTTATTCAATTTTTTTGGCCACTTAAAAAAAGGGCTCCATTCGGAAGTATGTCTCATAATATATATATATATATATATATATATATATAGCTGGAAGTTTGAGTATAATATATGATAGAGTCAAGAATCTTATCAAATGCCACCCTATCTTCACTTATCTTATTTACAAGACCTAGAATGAAATCAACCTTTTGAATTTGCCAAGAGGACGATACCTCACCTCAACAATCCAATTTCATTTCAACACAATGAAAATAGATGGACGTATCAAAGAATAATTATATGATATTCAAAGTTTTTATTAGTAGTACTAAAGAAGTTAACCTTGCTAGATTATATAATGATACTATAAGGAAAAAAAGGAATTTCCTAATCTTAAAAATTAATATCAAATTATTGGGACTTTAGGGGCGACATATATTTACGTGGCTGTATTGATTTTTATCATCACTTTTATATCATTTAGCAGCATTTGTTTCGTTGTGACAAATAAACTTTCATTGCCAAGAAAGTCCAACTGCACCATAAGAATAACAAAACATCACCGCTAATAAAATTATTTAACAGTGATGCTTGCACTATTAGCCTCTAAAATTTTTTTGTACGTAGGGTCTCTACATAAAAAGCATAACTTATACCCTTACTTTTTTTTTTGTTAAGAATATTTGTGCCCTTACTTTAAGAAAATATCACAAACTGTTGAATAATGATTGCATATAGATGCATTATTAGACATTGCATGCACTTTTCTGACTTCGATTCCTTTTCTTTCAAGGGAATAACCAAACGAAATATAAGAGCATTCATGCTTAAATTCCTTCAAATCAAAGAATCCGAGTAAAATCACTTGCCAGATAGAGGTGATTTACTATCTTAGAAGTATTATTCTGACAAAATAAAAAAGTTAAAATATACATAACCCCACTTGAACGTGTTGCGTATAGCCTTCCTAATCTATAAGTGTTTAAAATTAAAACCTTAACATTTTAGATTTTGCCCATTAATTACCCTACTATTAGATTCACCCTTGAATTTAACCACAGTGCATGGAATTTACCCTACATCATACAAACTAAGAATATCTGGAATTCAACATGGAATTTTAAATATTTTTTGGTGAAAGACATTTTAATAATTTTATTCAGACTTAAAATACTCATGAGTCATTTATCTTTCGCACCCATGGCAATCCGTTAAATCTCTTCTTCCTTCATGTTAAGCCATTTGTATAATTTATTGTTTCTATAATAAGACCTTTTCTTTCTATTACAATTTTGATTGAATTTAGTGACAACTCAAACATCATGATCAACAAAATATTCCCCCATATTTTTTAAAAATTTACTTTTCATAATACAAGATATTTTAAAGATTACATAGTATTTTTAATTTTGTTTTACCCAAAATACTTTAAGAAAGGAAGTAATTTAATTAATAATAAGAAGTTTAATTTATAGATCAATTATATTAAATGAGTTTAATTTAGGAAATAATATTTTTTTTTAGTTATTAACTACTACTTTTGATCCGCGTGTGGTAATTAAAAACACATTATAAACTGAAAGTAAGATAGTAATGTATTAGTAGCAAGAGGTAAGAATAAACATGGAAATAATAAGAATCTTAACTCACTGAGCATAAACTCTTACTCCCAATTCCCAAATGATGAAAAAAGTGTCGCTGTGGCCCCGAGTGTTTTTGGCAGGAACACATATTTTAGCCAAAAAAAAAATCTTAGCAGTAGTATTACAAAAAAAGTGCAATTCAGCTTCTTAGTATCGTATCTTATAATATTCCAAAATTTCCTGCAGCAAGCAAGGGCACGATTGATTGATCATTAAAATATTTCAATTAAATTGAATAGAGAGAAAAAAAGGTAAAACCCACTTTTATTTTCAATACTCATTTTAGTTAAATTTAATTCAGAGGATCTATATGACATAATTAAAAGTTATGCTTAACGTTAAAGCATTTAGATATAAATAATATTTTTTGTCCTAAGCAAACGTGAAGACTTGGGACATGATGCTTTAACTATATTCAAGCTTGTACGAAACATGTTTACCAATTCTGGTCTCATCTTTTTTTGCCTTTTTGTTTTTCAATTTTAGTTCCTTTACAGATAAATATATATTTTTTTGGCTTGCACGAATTTAATATCTTATTTTATCATAATTCTAGATCAGTATTCATTTTATCACCACAAAATTGTTTCTTAGATGGGGAATAAATACTTGTTTCTCACGGCCAGGTGGCATTTCTAGACTCTTCGGCATATAATAATTCTCCAATTTTTTGGATTTATTTGTGAGCAATTTTTTAATATTTCAAAATTAAGGTCAGGTAACATTCTGATGGTGATATATTATTCAAGGACGAGAAGAAAACAGACAAACTCTTTTATATTCTTGTCTAATTTTGACATATGCTTATTTGAAAGAAATTATGAAAAAAAACTCCCAGCTTTCTTTTTCTACGTACTTTTAATGGAGTTCTTTCGTATATCCACGCTTTAAATTTGTAGTTCATTAAATTGATGTTTAATAATTTTTAATAATGATTTATTCATCAAAAACTGCTTTTTGTGCCCAGTTCTGTATATTCAAGTTTGGCAGATAAATATTTGGGAAAATCACTAAAAAATCTCAATATGTGAAAATATTTATTTGAAGGTCCCAACACTAAAAAAATATTACATTCAAATCTCATGTCCAGAAGAATGAGTATAAAATACTTTATTATGGAGTATAAAATTATGAAATATGAGTATAAAATATTAGAGCATAATTTTATACTCATTTTTTTTATTTTATACTTATTTTTTAGAATTTTATACTGATTTTAATCATGAAACTTGGGTATAATATTTTGTAGTGTTAAAATTTTTTTAATAAATATTTTCATATTTTAAGATTTAATAGTGATTTTTCCTAAATATTTTGGCGCAAGTGTGTTATTTCCGCTTTCGGATGCCGTCTATTTTTCTTTTATCTCTTCCAAGTCCATAATTCATAAACAGCTTTTTTGTGATTAGATAAATGATTTGCTATATCCACAGTGGTTGAGATGAATAAAGAGATTTGATATCTCCTAAAAAAAGGCCTTAGCTTTGAATTTTGTAGTTAAAAAAAAAAGGGATAATTGGGTTCTAGAACCAGAAAATAAAGATATTTAATTTTTGGTGTTAAAATTGATTTTTTTGGATTGAGAATTAAATTTTTTGAACCAAGAGTCGATTTTTTCAAACCAATTTTGATACCAAAAATTAAATATTTTTATCTTTTAGCCTCGAAATCCAATTATCCCTTAAGAAAGTCATATTGAAAGAATTATTTTATTGAGTATAAAACTGGACCAATACTATTATTAAATATCATAGAGTTATATAAAAAGAAAAAATCTATGATTTGTTTAATTTTACTTACATGATCAGCCGATCACGCTTGATCGATTTAAAATCAGCCATATTAACTCATTGACATTGCCCAGAGTGAGCAGGAGATCTCCCTCCACGTGATTCTTCATCAATGCATGACTTAGTTGCAATCGTCGTTAATTATGTTGATAAAAGAGAAAATGTTCCGGATTTTTAGCACAATGTTCTATGTACAGTGATTTGGATTCTATTTTTCCTACATATTGATGCTATATAGTTTTATATAAATGAAAAGGAAAAAATATAAATAGAAGAGCAGAAAAGTAAACTTTTTATCAGTCTTATTTTCTATATCATTTTTAATGAAAAGTTATATGACCGTCAGAAATTTAAGTTTTATCTTTGTGGACAAACCATTTTGAGGTTAAAGTTAAGATTTTTTTTGGCCAACAAATTACTAAGTTGAGATTTAAAAACAGAAAACGTGTCGCAAATCAGTATATTTTTGGTTAATTAGTTTCTTTGATTATAATATTCTCTAAATAATATAAAAGTGTAATAATCATAATTTTTTTTGGTGAAGTGATAACAAGAAATCAGGAGGATTGATTAAAGGAAAAAAAAAAAAAAGCAATAACAAGGTGATATCATAAGAATTAGTTTTTGGCCCATAGACACATAAGAATTTGTTTTTTCTTTTGCCCCAAAACATAAGAATTTAAAAGGATACGTTTTGTTTTTTTGGTATAAAGGATGCGGTTATAACCATACAAAGCAAACTATGTTTGGTTCCACGTTTTGTAAACATAATCGTTTTATAAACATAATCATGGTTAAAAATCATGATTTTTTAAAAGATGTGTTTGGTCAAACACAGATGAAATATAAACTAACTTTTTAAAAAATAAAAAATAAGTTAAAATATGATTTTAAAAAAGGAGGGAAAAAGTTACTTTCTCTTTAACAAAATGTGGGTTTTGAAAAATAAGAAACAAATTTATTCTATATTATATATCTAAAAATATTTTTAATCCCTATTATCTAAACAGATTTTTTTGTCAAACTTACTTTTACAAAAAAAATAACCAAACATAATAACTTCCAATAAACTTACTTTATTTAAATTTTATTTTTATAAATTTTATTTATATTAATTTATTTTTACAAAATGAAAAACCAAACTGACCCTAAACTACTTTCAGGGCAACTTATGTTCTTTTTTTTTTTCGCCAGAGGGTAACTGATTTCAAGATAAGTAAAAGGGTAATTCATAATTTACCCTAAATAAATAAAATAATACTAACATGCTAATAAGGAGCCCTCTCTATCAATCACTAGACCTCAGAAGAAAAATCTGTCAGACCCATCGACTTCTTCTTCTCCAACAAAAACCAAACCTCTGTTTCTCCTCTACCTTCCCACAACACACCCAATGGAAATTCCCTCTCATGCATTTCCTTTCACAACAATTAATTCAATAATCGATTAATTCCACTCTTTCCTCTGAACCCAGATGATCCAAACCACAAGATTCTATTTCAGCCTTCTCACATGGGCTCAACTGCTTTTCCTGTCATTCGTGCTTCGCGCCGCCGCGCAATCCGCCGTGCAGCCGGAGCCATCCTTCGCGTCCCACCAGAACTGGGACCCTTCAATTGCTGCCATGGTGGGGGCCCTCTTCTGCGCCTTCCTCTTCATGGGTTTCTTCTCCGTCTACCTCCGCCATTGCTCCGAGGAGAACGCCACTGCCACCGCCGCCCCAGCTAGAGAGTGGCCGTGCTCGTGCTCCGAGGGCATTGATCCGCAAGTCCTGGACACCTTCCCCATCCTCGTCTATTCCACCATTAAAGACCTCAAAATGGGCAAAGGAGCGCTTGAATGTGCAGTGTGCTTGAGCGAATTCAAAGACTACGAGACCCTCCGATTGCTTCCCAAATGCAATCACGTGTTCCACCCTCCATGTATCGAAGCTTGGTTATCATCCCACGTGACTTGTCCTGTTTGTCGAGAGATGCTAACCCCAGATTACGATCAGGTGGCCATAACGGTTCCACCTCAATTGAACGTTATCGAGAGTGATAACCCCAGAGACGAACATGGCGATACAGAGAAGGACGAAAGGAGTCGAGATCAGAGCGGTGCGAACGCCGGCGATGACGGCGGGGGGGTGACTGTCGGGGAAGATCGGTTGAAGTCGGGAAGGTTGAAGGAGTTGACGAGGTCGAATTCCACGGGTCATTGTGAGGTGGAGAGGTATACGCTGAGGTTGCCGGAGGATGTTCGGAAGTATATTCTGCTGAACCACGGGTCGATGCGGCGGTCGGCGAGTTACAACGTGATAATGCCGATGGGAGGTAGTCCGAGGAAGGGGTTGTGTCGGAATGAGAGCCAAGTTTTGAAGAAGGATAAAGAGGACCTCGTTCAGAGTCCGCCGTTAATTTCTCAGCTAGCTTGAGTGTCTCTGGAAGGAAGGAAGGAAGGAAGGAAGAAAGAAACAAGCCGATGATGCTTTATTAGGATTTGTTCGATTAAACTCTGATCTCAGTGAGGGCGAGATCACAACAATTTTCAACAGAGTCTGGGATTAAACTCCGAGTCCACTCGGTTTACTTCTTTTGTTCTTTACTGATAATCTATCTCTCTTGGGCTTGGTGCGTATAGAAGATAAGGCAGGGGGCAGTATTTTCATAATACTAATTATAATAATATTTTCAAATTTATAAGTTACAAATAATTTTATGTTTTTGGGGCTATTTGATCTTTCAGACGACCATAGGATTCCATAAAAATCTGATAAAGCAAAGGCCTCTAAGAGCTAAGTGGCGGTCCCTGTCGTAATAATAGATGATCCAAAGATATAATGTAGTAGGAAATAATATGGATACATGAATCATGGTTACTGGGATGAGAATGATATGAAGTTTATCGTCAACGTTCTGACTTGTGATTGAGCTTCTTGAGCTTTCTGGTCCAGCTGCAATATGACATGGAACGAGATATTTCATATGGGGGCCGACCATTGAGAATGATGAGCTTTCTTGAACAGTGTTATGCTGATTGTTGAGAAGGAACAGAGGCTAACATGATGGGCTTTTGTCTCTCCCTCGCTTCTGCTTTTGGCTCTGGAAGGTGAAGGGATAACATCAGTTGTTGGCCTTAAATGTCACAACACAAGGCATGGGCCAATGGGAAAGAAAAAATCTAAATGCAAATTGATAAATACCGACCTACTATTATTATTTGTATTCAAAACAACCAATGCAGCTGCCAATCTCTACGCTAATTACAAAATTTAGTGTAGATTATTCAATTATAAAAAATAAGAAATCTGACTTGTGCATTGCATAGAAGGATATATCTGTGGTAAAATCATTTAGTGAGACCCCTTAATTTCAAAATTTAAAAAAAGAAAAGAACATTATACCACTAAAACAACAGAATTTGCAGCTTCATATAAGCTAGATAAATCACATCATCAAACTCTTTATAAGCCATTTTTCCCAAATGGCTTCTAGAAATGATCTAATAATAATAATACATTAAAGAACCTTCGGGAGATTTAGACAACTAGATACCGAATGTTTTTTTTTTCTTTTTTTTTATTAAATTGTATAACAAAATTATGATCCAGTTGAGAACCTTTTAAAAAAAAGTCAACTATTGATATTTTAAGTTGTGACATATTTTCTTGGTAAGTTTTGTCAGAGAACTTGATGGTAAGTGCCTAAGGATATAGATTATAAGTTTTTCTTTTAAACTGTTCATGTCTAGTAGCCTCCAGTTTGGGAAATGTATACACCAACATCCCGATTGTAACAGAATTGCAAGCCTTCTAAATTACAAAATAGACCAGGTTTTCATACTTTATTAGATATAATGACTGCTTCCAGTGTCTACCTTCAAGACGGAGAAATGAAGTTTGCATATTTTGTAAACCACAATATTCTCAATCAGAAACAAACTGTTGAAAACAAAGTCTAACTGTATAATATATAATAGATAGCATTAATATATGTTGATATATAATGTATTTAATGGGTTCTGAGAAGAAATTAAGATTCCCCATGAGAGTATGTAAATCATTACTATAACATGAATTTGCTGAGTTGTTGTTACCAGAGAAGCTTGAAAGAAATGGGAAACATTGTGTCACTTTACTCAAAGAATCAGATTATTTCTCCTTTCTCCACCTTCATGAGTGAATTGTAAGTTATTCCACATGGGACAATCTATAGGGTCCATAAGCTTTTTATGTAGGGTAGAATTAAAGTTCAGCTGAATAAGAATTAATTTAGCAAGTGTAATGACGATGAATTAAGGTGCAATTTTTCAAAATGAAATTAAGATTGAAGAGAACAGTATCCTATAAGACATATCCAGCAGGATTAAAAGATGACATGAATTTGATTAGGTTTGGACTTTAGTTAACAAAGATTTATGATGCTAAATGATAAGCTTAAAAATTTTGCATCATGGCCCACGCACTATAGCATCATATAAAATAGTGGGCTACTTCCAGATAGGATTCCAAAAAGTGTATTAATAAACAAATAAAAGACGCATTGCAACTTGCAAAAGTTGGTAAGAATGGGAAGGACGTGTGCTAACAGATATAGAAGAAACCTTGACAAAAATTAGAATAGCACTATCTAAGTAAAGAGGGGTAAAAGTCCGTACATGCAATGATGCAGGGAAACAAATTTTTTTTTTACCCAAAGGGGAGATTAGTTTTGATTTGGAAGTTGTGGAGGGATAAAATGAGGCAGTGGAAGGTAAGGTAATAGATACGAAAGAAATATCAATTGGTCACAGTGGAAAAGGTTTCAAAAGTGAGACAAAAATAAAATCAAATAGTGCAAGAGAACCTAAATTATAAATTCTATTTCGCTTTGAATCTAGCAAATGCATTACCAACTACAAATTCTTTAAACTAAAATAGAAGTTTCTTCCTGTTGACGTCCCTATACAGGACAGGACAGGACACCTTCCTGATTTAAGATTGGTAAGTTAACATTGCTAATTATATCATCATCGGAATTAATTATACCTTTGAGTGTTGATGGGCATAACATCCCATCGTATGGGGGGATGAAAGGAAGGTAAGCTTATAAGCCAGAAACCAATCAGATGCATTGCTTCAAAATGTCTCCAAGACTTAAATGGTGCATCAAAAATTCAAAAAGACTAACAAAACCACAGAACACTTACTTGAAATGAGGGCTTTCGGTCTGGTTTTGAACAAAATCTTATGCCTAATGATTCCGATAACTTGAAGCTCAACGTTACAATTAGTCTTGCAGCCATTGTCTACATCCGATTTTTTAATTTTCTTCAGCACCAGAATTGGCTTCTTCAAGGGAATTTTCGATCCTGTCAATTCATGATACCCAACAGTAAAAGTATACACCTCCTGAACACAAATTAGATCCGAGTTAGAAATCAACCCAAGATATCAATTACAGTTTTGGATCAAGAACTAGAGAACGACGATACCTGAGAAGAAGGACGGCAGAGAACACCGATCTCAAGGTTCTGGAGGCGATCTTGGAATAAAGGCTGAGCTTGAACAGCGCCTTGAAGTTCAACAATGGCCCACTCTGAGCAGTCTCCTTCCCCACAGTTGCATTTCACACGAATCTGCATATTTCCTTTGATTCTCTTTCTGTGTCTGAAATCGGAGATTCAGATCATAGCGAGCAAATAGACAGATCAACTATGTTGTTTAGATTGGTGGCGGCAAAATGGATAACCTTTCCCGCCTAATTGAAATTTCAGGGTTCCAATCGTTCCTCCTTCGAAATTTGAAACGGTGTCGTTTGCTCTGATGCACCGCAATGAAATTATGGGCCATACATGACATTCCTTTTCATTCTACTAGCACTGCCTCGGTCATAGAGATGATATTGGACCTTCCCATTGAGTCTGAGTCTGGCCCATTTCTTCGAAATTTAAAGAGCAAATTGTTACTTGGCATCCAAAATGAAATAAAATAAAAAATGGAATTGAAAAAGTAATTTTAGTTTTAAAATGTCCTATGTACCTACCAGACCAACCCACCTAAACTTTTCTCTAATAAAAAAGTGTCCCATGTAACCATGACTATAATAATAATAATAATAATAATAGAAAATAGTTACAGTTAAGAAATAATATTAAAGATATGTTAAAATTTACCTATCTGGAATTTTTTTTTGTGCTTTTGCTATCAACATGTTGTGGATTTCCCTAAAAAGATGTTGAGGATTTGTTTATCCAAAAAATAAAATGATGCAGAGGATTTGGATCCGTATTGCCTGACTACTTATCATATTCCTGGTTTGAAGAAAAAGGGAAGGATGCCAAAATAATAATAATAATAATAATAATTCATTGAAGATTCTTGTGAATGAATCTTGAACTTTCAAGTTTATACACAAGAAAAAATATATTTCATCGTTTTTGCTCATTTTATCGTCGAGATTTGGTGTGAAATTATGAGATATTTTTTCCTATTTATTTTGTGTGTTCTGTGTGCATAGTGTGACTTAAAAGGGTCTGAAAACCTACCATATCAAATCAATCATGGGGAAATTTGCTAGTGTTATGTGTTACATGTTGGATATTGTGGCTTAGACCAATCGTTTGAATTTAATCATTATCTTTGTTAAAAGATTTTTTTTATTATATCTATTATATTGTTTGTATATTTTCATTATAATAGGATCCATAAATAATTATATAATTATTTTAAACATTCCTAGTCAATTATCATTGTGGTAATAATGAATTAAAACCAGTATAATCTTGATTGATAATCTTATATGGGATACAAATAAAGATTATAGGTACATTGTTTGAGCTCAAAATTGTGAAAGAATAATTAAGCTATATGAGAGTAACAATTCCATGTCTTCTGCTTAACCAAAATATCGCATGATGAAAAGGACATGATATGCACTATAAGACAGATTGTATCTAATTATCAATCTTCATATAATTTGGGTAGTTGTAATATTTTGCTAGAAACATTTTATGACTTGTGGGTCAAAAGAAATTTCAGACTAACTATCCACATTATATAAACATATAAGGTCACACGCAAGAACGTACATGATACGAACTAAAATGTCTAGATTCATTGAACCAAGAAAAATATCCTCCTTTAATGTATCTATCTATTCTAAAGGTTTTCATATTTTAGAACAGAAAATTCTAGAAATATTTTTCATTCGAAATAAGAGAATAATATTCTATTATTAATAGGAATATTCTAGAATGTTTTATAATTTAATTAAGAGGATATTATTTTATTGAATAATACAATAATAGTTTATCTCTATTTTGGAAGGCAGTAGAAGAAATTAATATATATAAATGTATATGATATATATATACACACACACACATTATTTAGTTTAAATAAGTGCTATTTAAATTAAATGGAGATAATTCTTAATTAAATTTAAATGGTAGATTTAAATTAAAAAAAATTGGAATTAATTTAAATAATATATTTGAATTAAATATGATTCAATTCAAAATATATATTTAAATTAAATGAAGATAATGTCTTATTTAATTTAAATGTTAAATTAAACAAATATATAGATTAATTTAATAATATATAATCTAATTTGAATTATATATGTTTAAATTAATGGATAAGTTAGTAGATAAATCAATTTAAATATAGTATTTAAATTAATAATTAAATTAATATTAATTCAAATTTACTTAATAAGAAAGCAAATAAGAATTAATTTAAATAAAGTATTTAAATTAATTTAATTTAAACTAACTTTGAGATAAAGCAACATTTAATTTAAATAATGTATTTAAATTAAACATGATTGACTTAAAAAACAAGTTACCACCCTTTATAAATAGAGAGGACTAAAATTTTCCAATGCATTTCACATTTTATATGTTATTCCACTTACAACTCCTTTTTGTCTTCTATTCTACACATCACTTTCAGATAAAATGTGTGAGAAAAAAACATAACACCTTTTATATTAAATTAAAAAGACAATCTTTTTTCATACGGAGGTTATATGGTTCATGGAGAACAAAAATATAAATACATTCAAGAGTTGAGATGCTAGTACCCTATTCGTTGAGTTCTCATTAGTGTGGATACTATAGAGGGTGAGTGCTCGTTAGAGTTGTTCACCTTAATTCAGTCAATCATTCGATGGATAAACTATAAAAGTTAAGTTTTGAATTCATCAAAAGTATATTTCTTATTTTTCTATTTGGTTTAAGTAAAATTGACAAATACTCAAGAGAAATTTTGAATTAAAATTTTTAAATTTTTGTTACATTTATGTGCCAAAATCCCAACATTAACATGACAGGAAAAAAGTTAAACAAAATAACCTATATCTGGAATGCCAAAATTTAGGCAATATGTAGTTTTTTAAAATTTCCATTTATTTCCATATCATCTATCTATATATTAAGAACTTTAAGAAGCTTTACTATTTACAAGTTATTAATAATGCAACTCCTATACAAATATTTTGTTGTGGGTATCATGAAAAATATGGAGCCCATCTCTAGTTTTATTTTATGTTGCGGGTCACTTGGTTATTTTCTTTTTGTTTTTTTGAAAAGTTTAAATTTTCTAAATAAACGAAATACTTTTTAATATTAAAGACATAAAATAGACACCATTTTTATTTTAGAATTGCACCAGAGTAACTTGCAAGCCAAACATGTTCACTAAAGGTGTCTTTGTATTCAATTATGAGAATGCTATAAGTACTTATATTAGCCAATAAGTGTTTGTTTGTTGAGATTGTCAAACAAAAATTGATTTTAGATAATCAATTCTCCCCCTAAAATCAATAATATGGAGAAGTGAAAAATTATCACTTATGATTATTAATTATCAATTATAATTTTTAATTTTTATCCATTAAAAGCATTTAATGAGGATTTAAATTCTTTTAAACTTCTAATTAAAAAATTATTAATGAAATTTTTAAAAATAGATATTATTATTAAAGAAATAAAGGTATTTTAGACATTTTCAGTTATGATCCATTCAAAAATACTTTTAATTAAAATCATCCAAGCATATTTTATTTTGTCAAAATAACTTTTAAGATAAAAGTATTTAAATATAAATCACTTTTGAAAAAATTAATTCTAACAAAAATTAATTCTATAAAATCAATTCTACTTATAATCAATTGATAAAATCTAATCATAATCAACTATGTAAAATCTGATTTAAACACACTAAGGATTCCATCTAAGGTTACGCATAAGCCAGGTTGGGGGTGAGTTGTCCATGAACCCAATGCCTGGCCCATAAAGACATCAGGCTTCATTTTCTAGCCCTAAGCCCGACCATACCCAATAATGAACTCAGAGGTTGTTTTGGGCATACAGGACTGGGCTGGTATTGAGATTAATTTAAGTGAACATGGGCCTTTTTCTTTGCTTCCATAAAACAAGAATAGACCAAAGGAATCTCTGTGCTGACAAATGAAAAAGTTCTTCTGGTTCTCTTGACTATTCTATTCGAAGTTTGATTTCTAATTGTGTATATAAAAAATATTTTATTAAAAATATCAAAACCTATTTCAGTGATTTTTATGTCTAAAAAAAAATTAGTTTTCAATTATTTGTTAAAGAATACTTTTGGTGCTTATCTCCAAAAAAATGAGGAGCCTCTTTTAAATGGGCCATGAATTTTTTTTTTGGTTCTGATAAATGAGTGGGTGTTTGAGTGAATTGTTTTTTTTGCACCATCGTTATTTATAATTATAAAGAACCTCCTTTGGAGGATAGAGAGGCAATAGATACATTATGTGACTCTCTCCGTTGCTTTTCTGAATGAATAGATAATTATGAAATTTCTACTTTCTCATTTATACATACGGTTTTAGAAATTAATTGAACAATGTTACTGGTGTCAGTCACTTAAAGTTAGTGCATCAGTTCAAGTTCACATGGTGCCCTCTGTTGCGTAAATGTGAAACAGGGGAAGATGAAAGGAGGAAGCATGTTCACGTGTGTGATTGTAAAAATTGGTAAACTAATTGTTTAACTTCTATAAAAATTATGGGATCCTGAAATATTATAATTATTCAAAAATCATGGGATCCTAAAAGCTTGAAGTTAGTGCCCCACCATGTGCGGTGGAGCGTGAGTAGGTGTGGCTTGGCATGAGGGCGTCTTCTTCCCCATGCAAAATCGACCGTTGTTGATGCTTGGCCAAAACGTTCTACTGTCCATTTGAATTACCTTTTTTTAAAAGGTAGGTTAGATTAATCACAATTTACAAAAATGAAATTTGTATAAAAATAAAAAAATTTACTACAAATCTATTTGAATACAAAAGGGAAAAATGATAATTAGAAATAATGGTTTAACCTTAAAAAATTATAAACCAAACAGGCCCTTAATTATCCTATGAGTAAGAATCTTAGCTTAATCGAAGAAAGGTCAAAACCCTACAAGCCGAAAGATCCAAAATTCAAAAAGTTTGTGTTTTGATCCGCAACAACTAGGATACCATAATTCACTTGAGCTTTTGAAACACAAACTAGCCACTCAAATAAGTAAGAACCTTAAGTCAATCAAGATCAATATGCTTTGAAAATCAAAATTACAAATTCAAAAATTTCAAAGAAAAGGGGAGTTCAGTTAATATGGTCTTGGGGTTTTGAACATGATTAAAATGAGTTTTATGACACAAGAAAGATAGGATTTCCAATCTCTCAAAATGAAAAAATTGCCCTTTAGTAAACTTTACTGCAAAATGAAATATATGGACTGATTTGAAAATTTATATAAATTATAGAGACTAAAATATTAATTTTCACAAAAATTATTCATCGTGTGCACTAGATCAGCCACATAAAAGATATATATATATATATATATAGATAAACTGCACTTCTCTAAGGTTTCCTTCAATCCTATGTTGAGATCTTAGCTGCTCTTGGATCTCATGAGCAGAGCATCCAACTCCAATTCCAACAGTGTTGAGAAGTAAGCAAGTTGAGATATGATTGCCTCCTGTTGGAAAATATCCGCACCTCAATAATGCCTTTCTTTTCAATAGAACTGAATCATGTAAATTTGATTTGAACGGCTCATATTTTATGTATTTTTTAAACTTTTACGCAAGATTATTTCCAAAAGAAGGATCAAGAAGATTAACAATAGTGCTATATATAACTCTAAAAAGAAATAATTTTGGAAGATTTAAAATAAAATATCGGAAT
The DNA here is from genome assembly GCA_026686845.1 of Adenanthera pavonina. Lineage (NCBI taxonomy): Eukaryota > Viridiplantae > Streptophyta > Magnoliopsida > Fabales > Fabaceae > Adenanthera > Adenanthera pavonina. The sequence continues at coordinate 28,461,002 of JAIVEN010000023.1, forward strand.
GTTAAATTCGAGCAGTCCAAATATGATTCTGATTGGAGGAAATACTCGGGTACTGCTATTCCATAGTAAAAGATCCTTTCCACGATGAACCATCAAAATTATGACATCTCTTAGTTTTTGCACCCTTCTGCAACTCTGATTGCATCTGTTGAACTATATTTTCAAGTTCTGTGGCATATATTGGGCAAATTCCAGATGCTTCTATCAAGCCATCTGTGGCTGTCTTTGAATCCGCGATGTGTCCGACGAAGAATTCACACACAGACTTGGAAGGTTTACCCTCATCAGATTTCTTTAGGTATTCAAATGGCTCATCCCATAGAAAAACGTGATCCGTTTTCAACTTCCCAAGGGCAGGGAACACATATTCATTACTGTAATTGATCTCTTCATCTTCAAAGTGGAATTTCCAGCAAATTGAAAAGGATTCTCGTTCCCTTATGGCAGACGGACGAAGGGTGCAGCAAGAAAGAAAACCCAAAAATTTGTGAGAAGCTAGTGCAAGTTCAATGGTAAAAGAAGTCTTTGATTTTTCTATAAAAAAAAAAAAGGAAGTCGTCTTTGATTTCTGAGTATCTATATCTGAACCACTTTGGAATTGTGTTTCCTGGGAAACAAACTCTAGCATCACGACAATTGTTATATATTGCTCTCGTCAGTGAGAAATGAGTAAGTTCAGTAATATCATGAACATTCAATTTCACACAATTTTGAAATGTAAGGAACAGAGTCTCTTCTTTATCGAGTTCCAGAGTAGAAGTTGTTGATCCGAATTCAGTAGTCTCCAAAGATGTGCAGTTCACGACCTCAAATTGAGTGATGAAAGGTGGAAGTTCTGGTAAGGCCCTAAGCCACACGAACATCTTCTCAAACGAATTTCTTTCAGCTCTAAAAGATACTTGATGCTGGTAGGCAAACTCTCCATATTGCTTCCATCTAGTGATAAAATCTTCAACAATGACAAGGCACCGATATTGTCAGGGATTTGATACAAATTACATTCTTCCAAATATAATTCTTTCAAGGAACGTAAGGCATCAAATAGGATGTGTAGTTTCATTGTTTTGTTAATACTATAACAGGTAAGAGAAAGCTTCTGAAGAGCTGGCAAGCAACATAAATCATTTGTTGGAAGTCTCTTTAGTTTAGAATGACCGAGAAATAGACTTGTTTGGGCTGATAAGAATGAAAATTCCTTGAGATTATAGCAGCCATTGAGATCAAGATGCTTGAGAGAAGGATTCTTACTGTGAAGACTCTTTAGTTCTGAGCACCAGCTTACATCTAAATGGACAAGTGTACGGAGAGACACAATAGATGGATGAATTTAAAAACTATAACAACTCAAGAGTTTCACCATTTCAAGATTATGTGCCATAGAGAAATCCGGCAATTTCATTAGCTATTTAGAGTGAGACAGATCCATTAGCTTCAAATTCACAAGATCCTGCGACAATTAAAAGCCATCATAATTTAATTAGATTGAATGAATGCAAGCAAACACATAAATTAGTATATAATTACCCGTACACCATCCCATAGTTTTTTAACTTGGCTATATCTCATATGAATTTCCACAAGTTTCTCAGGGCTAAATCCCAGTAGCAGAGAATTCAAAGGATATCCTTCCCAATAAATCTTGAGAAATCTTAAATTAGTCATCTTTTGGAAAGGGTCAATAGCAGTTATGTTTAAGTCTTCTTTCATTTGATGCAACTCTGATATAATGCCTTCAATTGCATTTGTTCCTGAGATAGCAAAATCCTAATAATATTAAATAATGATAGTTCAAAATTCTTCAAAAAATAATGAATAAACATAGGGAAAATTGTGTACTTTTCACTTACCCTGTTATTTTGTAGTACATTAATTACTTCATCTACATCCTTTAATCGACTACGTCTTTCGAGATTTTTCACAGATTCTTCATGAACTATTTGTTCAGCCATTTCTTTCAGCAAATCATGCATGCCTATTCTGTTGTCATTTGAAACACTTATGAGAGTTTTTTCTAGAAGCCTATCTATTCCAGAAGCATCTAACAACCTTATAATATGATCTTTTTGTTCCCCTCTAAAAAAGAATGCAATGTCTAGAAATATGCTCCTTTCTACTTCTTTTAGTTCTTCATAATTCACATTCAGTATATTTAGAATTTCCTCATTGGGCACTTTTGGAGCTTGCTAAGCTCACTTTCCCAGTATGTTTTGCTTCTAGAATGAAAATGTGTGAACCCAAAACTTTTAAAGCTAAAGGAATACCTTTAGCATGAGTAACTGTCACCGTGATAGTTCTTCGTATCCCATCTTGGGATGACTTTGGTTAAGCCATTTAAGCTAAAAAGTTTAAGTGATTCTTTGAAGTTCAATTCCTTGACTTCATGTATGGCATCAAATCCGCCGCTGACAAGAACATGCTTGTCTCTGCCTGTTAATGACTCTGATACCTGGTCCCAAGAAAGGTTCTCTAGCTACATCTTTTAGCTGTTTTGAGGTGTCCACATTATCAAGGACAATATAAACTTTTTTTTTTTTTTGACGTAGCCTTCTCCTAGAATGTTGGACTCATTGCAATATTCATATGGAGATCTTGGTTTATCAAAATAAAAGAATTATCAAACGGGTATGGAGATTTGTTGACTTGAGGATATTTTTAGGGTCATAATATTGATATCATTTATGTGAGATATATAGAAGGTTGAATTGGTTGAGTATAGACAAACATGGTAAAATCCAGTGATCATGTCAGTTTTCTACAATTGAGTCATTGTCCATATTTAGAGAAAGAATAAAAAAAAAATCAAATATGTTTGTCCACCTGCGAAAGTAGAAGTAATCGTCGAGAAGGTTTTGTTGGAAGTTTTTAATTACGAAATTGCCGTTATACATATCCTCTATTATTGATGTTATAATAATAATAATAATAATAATAATGATAATATCATCATCATCTACGCCTATGTATCAAAAAATAATTTTTATTTTTCCAATAAAAAATTGGATAATTCTCAAATACGTATCTAAAATATATTGGTGTACGTGTATTGATATCAGAAAAGTATCTGAAACATATATGTCAAGTAATTTAAGTATTGTAAGAAGTAAAATGAGTAAAGTGACTTAATCTGGATTAGCCAGAGTTCAAAATTATTATCAGATACTAAACAATTTTAAATATATATATATATATATCAGTGAATTTGAATATTTGGCACATATAAGAGTTATAAAACAAAATGTGAACAAATAGTTTAAAAAAAAAAAAGAATAGATGGATGAAAGGGAGAAAACCTATTACAGAAACATAAGAGACCCAAGGTGCGCATTCCTCACAATAATTTTGATAGAACAATCAGTCGTTTGAAGCATCCTAAAGAGCCCAAGACAATGGATTAACGGAAATAAATGTTCTGAAGCGTCTTCTAAAAGCCTACATTTCGATCGAAGACATGATAATTTACAGTCCAGCTCCTGAAGAATGCCGTCCACCAGAGAGACTAGCAGTTCCAGTTTGTCAGCAAGATGTTGAAAACAAGTGCAAGAACCAAAATACTTTTGTTACTAAAGTTTCCCATTTCATTTATTCTTATAATATAATCAGGTTCTTAAAATTCGTAGTTTCTTCACTTCATTAATGGCAATTGCACCAAAAGTTTAGATTAACAGCACATGAGGTCATGGACCAGAACCCACAGTTTGGACGAACATGAAAATAAGTGATTCTTCTACATGAGAGAAAACGCTTTGTTTCGTGATCTGCTTTAAAAACTTAAGTAAAAAAAGACAACTCATGTAAATCATTAAACCCAAAATACAGAACTTCGCTAAAAGTTGAAAAAGATACATAAAATTTTGTTTAATTCGTAGTGTTGCTGATATAAAGTGATGTACTAGAGGCCAAATATGTAATTTGAATTCATATATGCATGTGAAATTTGAATATTCGGTTTTAAAAAAGTGACTAATTCACATCTCTGACAAAGTTTGACCAAGAACACAAGGCGTTTCAGGTGAGGAATTAATGCTTCTTTTTTGTTTTGTTTGGCCAATGTGAGGAATGCCTTTAAACATCAGTCTATAACCAAATGCTGTACTTGAACATTATTCCTGACTCTTACCAGAGTTCATAATGAGCTTCATTTATGGGATCAGTTTTTGAAGCTTTGGAGATAATATACTCACAATCTTCAGACTATATCAATTACATTATTCTATTCTAGCTATAAACTAGATTTTAATCCCTCCATGTAAACAGGAGACACGAAAATGTTTTATTTAATTTTAAAATATAATAAATTAAAAAAATCTCATCATTAACTCTCTCTATCCTTAACAAAATTGATATAAAATGATATTGATTAAAATTAATATAGATTGAAAAAATTAAATTAAAACTAATTAATTAGTGAAAAAATGATGAAAGATTTAGAATTAAAAAAAGATTGAATTTGGCCCCACAAAAAAGGAATGTGGGCTCACCTAAAAAATGAAAAAAAATAAATCCCACCTACAAAAAAAAAAAAAGAATGAATGAGAAAAAATGGAATTCATTTAAATAGAAAAGAAAAGAAAAAATAAAAAAGAGAGAAAGAAGGGCATGCAACCCAAAGAATGGAGCTGCTGCCCTTTTTATTATATATTGATGATGTTTAAGTAGAGGTGAAAACATGTTAGAACCTTTTCAAGCGGCTTAGGACTTAGTTTGGCCTGACTCATTTAAGAAATAGGTTCGGCATGAGCTTTTTTAATGGCTTGTTTATGTAAACAAGCCTGACTTAAAGCCTACCAAGTCATGCCTGTTTACACACATACACACACATATATATATATTAATATATTTAATATAATAATATATATTTTATAATATAATAACGTTTAATTTAATTTAATTTAATTTTATTAATAAAACATAATATTATATTCATATTATGGTAAAACTAAGGCTATGTTTGGTACAAATGAAAGAAATTTCTTGAAAGAGAGAATGAGAGAGAAATCCTTATAAAATTTGTTTGGTACACAATATTCAAATATTCTATGAATAAAATATAACATTTTCATGAAATCTTTCTCTCTATTTTCTTCTCTCTTTCCATTTCCTTCAAAATAGCTCCATCCTACCGGACATGCCATAAATTGTTCCTAATTTCTAGTGTCTGTGTGCATCGCCAGTTCGCTACTCATCTAATTTGAGCAAGCCCAAAGAGTGAACCCTAGCCTCCATCTATCGCATTCGCTTCCGTCTTCATGTTCACCATCACCCCCGTCTTCGCGTTGCCTTCGCCTCCGTCTCTCAATTGCGAGTCTGTAACTCTGCCAGCTGCCTCCATCTATTGCCTCCCTCTATTGCCTCCCTCTCCCTATCGACATCTCCTATAGTTGCGACTGTGAGCTGCCTCTGTCGTATCCCTCCACCGTAGCTGCATCTCTGAGCTTGCTGTATGTGTTCTCAACCCCTCCCTCATCTCTCTTGCTTTATTTGTTTGTGCTTTATTTTTGTTTGTATTTCTGTGTTTTATTTTTAGATTTGTTTGTAGTGTTGCTCTCTAAGATCTCATATCTTTTATTTTAGATTTGTCTATAATTCGCTATTACGATGAAACTAGATCTGAAGTTGTGCCTATTTGAATTTGAGAGGGATTTTTTTTAAAAGAAATTGAGTATTGATTTTATTGAATTAAATTAAGGACTGGTTGCATGCTATTCTTGAATGGTTAAATGTTTTATGAATGACTGTGGGTATCTCATAATGTGAATTGTGAACTAACTTCTGGACAACTTATCAAGCTTCGTGTTTGATGGATTATGCCAGTCGTATATGTACCGATCATTGTTCTCATTAATTTGGTGGTTTGTTTAATCCCCTTCTCGGAGAGGCCAGTGAAGAAGAGCTCTTTGTTTGCACGGGTGACACCTAGAAATGCTCTGCTTTCATGCCAATTTGCACACACACAGATATATATATATATATATTAATGTGAAGCATTATATATTTATTGGATGCTTTGGTGAATGTCATATTCGAAAAAGGAACCTTTGCTTCTACTAGACACAAATGACATATTTTATTGATTAATAGGGATGAGTTGTTTTTGTAGGAAATATCAATTATTAGATCTCCAAATTTTGGTCAAATGTAAAAGTCTATTAGAAAAGCACTATATATATTTTTGTTGTTAGCCAAATAGCCATTGTGATGGTGAACAAGCCAAATAGCCATTATGATGGTGAACAAGCTGTTCCTAATTATTGGGAATACAAAAAAAAATTAAGGTACATATATATGTCTCTTCTCTTTTCCCTCTGTCTTCTTTGTTTCTATAAAAAATAGTTACTCTTCTTGTTAATGGATTGCTTTAGTTCCCCTGCTTCTTAATTTTGTAGCTAAGGCCTTTTTAATTCTTATAGGTAAATATGATTGAGGCTAAGGACTTGTTCTTATCTCACTTCATGGGAGATATTTATCAGGTTTCTCATATCTTAGTTAATTTCCCTTCTTC